>CM040128.1:63835685-64211070 GCA_022559845.1 Amorphophallus konjac | reverse complement strand
TAAAGTTGGCATAAACTGAAACAAAATGAAAGCATGGGGAGAAGAAAGAAGAGAAAGAAATAATGTAAGCAGGAGCCAGGGTATAGCTCCAATACCAACCAAATGTTCCTTTGCACATTAAAGTAATCAACTGCAATGAAATGCGTGCACATAATTCTAAATTTTGAAGGCAAGATCTGTCCAATGATATGCACATCACCAATGCAGCAACGAACAAGAGGAAATTTGTCATTTGCATCTGAAACTTCATGACAAATTGTGAAAACAATTCTGTCGATCATGATGTCCATGTGCATGAGGTTGCCACCTTCTGGAGATCCATTCCCATCCTCACAAGATGCAACGCCTTGAGTGTTTGACTCAACAGAACAGACTGAGTAACAATATGAAGCATCATACTTCCCAGCATCATATGCTTGAGTAAGATTATCGAACACCTTCAACTTAAATGGACTGCCTGGCTTCTGAACAAACTCGGGAAGCCCGTCAAGAAAAGCAACCCCACAGTTATTCTTATAGTTAACAAGGTGAAAAGATTTCCTAGCAGATGTGCAATAACTATAAAATTCCATGTCATCATCATCCCCATAATTTTCAACTTTGTAAGGAAGGATTTTCCATAGAGCGTGTCCTCTATCATCACTGCTAGAGATTTCAACAAATCCTGATCCTGGATGAAAATTCAAGCGCAGTGGCTCACCAGCATCATCTTTTGCATGCAATGATACCAAAGAGAACAATGATGGCTTTCGCTTGTGCCACTTCACCTGATAAGCAAATCATGAATATACAGACATCATCATAAACATCACATGAAACAAACAAGCATGAAGCATGATATATATGCTTTGCAACATACAGATTACAAGAAACTTCTATACATCAGAAGCGTAAACTTCTACCACTTGCCCCTTATAAGATACTAGAAATAAAACCTCATGGGGTTCCACACAAGAGATTGAGGCCCACAACTGAGGCGCATATGTAAATTCTAGGGAAACAAGGAAGCATGGACTATGGGGCTATGAGTGTATTCAAGGCTGAAGTGAGGCTGGTCAGGGTCAAAAGAAACCCAAATATGTTTTGACTTATGATTGCTGGTCTTGTTGGGTTAGTGGCCTTGCCCTAACTCCCCCTATGGATTTCCCGTTGTCCATTACAGTCACATATGAGTTAAAAGATTTACAGTTTTATGAGTTCACTCAAATGAGATAAAATGATTGAATAATATCATATTTATTTTTACTTCAATGCAATTCATCTCCCTAGACAAATACTTGACTCCTAACATATCAACTGACATGGTTTCTTCGTATACACGTGTGCTTCACTTCTAATAGCACCTGCATTATAGCTTCTACTTTTCCAGTGCCTTGTTGGCGTTTGCTTACTCTTCTGTTGTTTATAGTTCATGTAGCCTATGATAGTTTTATAGATGATCCCTATATGGTCCAGCAAACTCACTGCCAGCCATGTCTCATGTTTTTGCTTTCGGTAGGAGATTCACAGTAACCCAAGTAACGATTTTTGGTTCCAGTAAGGACTCCACCCCCAAACACAATCGACAACTCCCTTCAAGATATCACTCCTTTTATTTAGGATATATAAATTCATCCATTTGGCAATGCAAATATCTAATAAAACATTATTGTTCAGTTCTTTATTGAAGGAAGCATGTTCCTAGTGAGTGCTTCCCTACTTACTCTTATTTTCACTTAGAATCACCTCTGCCCAAAAGTTTTTGGAAAGGTTATGTTGAAAATAAAAAGAGCCCGAGCAATCTCCAACATATGTCTATTCTTCCTCTTAGCCACTTGTTGCACCCTTTATTCGTCTCAAAAATTTAGAATGTTACCCTCGCATTGGTCGAGGTCCATATTCGTTGTATCGCTGCTTCGTGGAATATTCCCACGCAGGGCTCAATATTCGGCATATCGCCATCCCGTGGAATATTTCCACACTTCGGGGCTTGGTAGCCCACATATTTCTGCAATAACGGATACTTCGCAGCAAGCAAGGTGGATGTAATCCGGATTAGACCACCACGATTGTTAGGATCGCGTGGTCCCGGGTGCAACCCTAAAAAAGGGGGGGGTTTATCCCTTGGATGCTCGACATGAACAAGGAAAACCCCGTAGCAAGAAGAGGGGGTACAAAGGAGGGTGTACACACCGCCGAAAAAAGTCCCACACACGCGTACCACGTAGCTCGGGTAAGAACAAGCTCCCTCTTCGCAGCCCACGGCACGAGGAAGACGACAAACGAACAAGAAGGCACGTCCTCTCCTCCCTCCACGCGGCGCAGCAAGCAAACGAGCCCTAAAAAGCTCGGGAGGAGCCCTATTTATTAAAACAGGACGAAGGAGGACCCGTACGGGGTCGCCCGACCCCGGGTGGGCCCGCGCGCAGGTCCGCAAGGCCGCCCAGCCATGGGCGGGACCCGCCCCGAGTCAACCGACCCCGGGGAACCTACCCGGGGTTGATTGACCCCGAGCAAGCCTGCCCGGGGTCGGCTAACCCCGAGGAGGACTTGACAGGGGCCATCCACCCCGGGCAGGTCCCGCGCGGACCTACCGGGGTCATTCGACCCCGGGTGGGTCCGGGGTCATCCACCCCGGGCCGCCTTCCTCTCCCGCGTGCGGAAACCAAAGAAAAAAGAAAAAAAAGAAAAATGGACCTCCCCGGGGTCATTTTCATCCCGTTTAACCCGTACGGGTTCAAACACCCCCGGGTAACCCTACTTCTATAAATAGACCCCCAAGGGTCCAGAAAAGTGGAGAACAGATGAAGCATTCACCACGCACAGGAAGCATCCAGCGCAAGGACTTTGTTCGTTTGTCTTGGCCTGTGAGAGGTAAGTCCTCGGGTCTTGTGTATATGCCCCTAAGGGATATTTTTGTAATTATGCCCCTAGGCGGGCCATGTTTGTAAGTTTTCACGCCCCGGGACGACTAAATCAGGTAGTTCTGCCCTATAATGGGGGAATTACGAAAATGTCCTCCCCAGGATCGTGAGAAACAAAAAATCCTGTTATTTGCAGTTCTACCCTGCAATTTCTTGTAATTGGGGCTACGCTCTTACTTCCCGCGTTAGTGCGGATCTTTGTAATGTACAGTCGACAACTCGCCGACAACTCTTGCACCCACTGGGGCTACAAATGTATCTGGTGCATTCCACAAATCTTCTTGGTACATTGATCGGGGAAAATTATACGAAACCCCCCGACTTTCGGGAATTGCATTTATACCCCTCCTTCCGCAAAATTGACATATGCGAGCCTTCTATGAAGCCCTTGTCACTCCTTCAGCTCGAGGATGTTGTCGGCCCAGTCCGACACGTGGGTGTCGTCTCAAACCTAGGTCCGAGTAGGGTTTGGTAAAATTACTAAAATACCCTCACGACCTAGAAGTGGCCCAGTCACTCCTAAGATCCTCCACAAATGGCCCTAGCGCTTTGGAAAGTCAGTAATCCTATCCTACTATCATTCCAACCCTAAAATTTTCAGGAATACCCTTGGCCTGGTAAAATTATCAAAATACCCCCAGGAGGATAAAATTACCGAAATACCCTCGGGGTCCAAAAAACTTCCCTCCACTTCAAAAATGCCTATGGCTCCTACAAAATTGCAGTCACACTCCTAAATTTTAGAGTTTTGCTTGACCTTAAGAGGCCTTCGACGGAACTCTAGCCTAGTCAGTCTGTTGGTGGTAAACGAGTGGTCATCGAGAGTCACCCAAGTGAGCATGCCCTCAACATCCGAACCTATGGAGAGGATTTTGAGATTTCTTTGACAGTCAAACAAAGGTGTTTGGACGTTAGGCCGATGTAAATCAACATTGACTGTGATCAGTGGGGAGAGGTCCAGCACCCGAACCCAAATCGTCTGATACTATGCGCACCCACGGAATGAACCTCCACATAAAGGGGGGGATGTTTCTTTTCAAAAAGAAACATATTTATATTTTCATATAAAATTCCGTGGCCAACACCATTCCATTTTTTTTTGTGGAGTGTAGGTAAAGAGGATTCATGTATAATCCCCTCATTTTCCATAAACATGTTCAGATTCGTTAAAAAAAATTCTCTCTTCTATTGTCTGATCCGAACACCTCGATTTTCTTTTGAAATTGATTCTCCAACATTTCACAAAATGCTTCAACTGTGTGTGGCATCTCCTCTCTTGAGTTTAGGAGGTAAATCCAAGTACAATGTGTAAAGTTACCAATGAAGCTTATAAAGTATTTGTATCCATCCAAAGAGGAAAACAGAGATAGTCCCCACATATCAGAGTGAAATTTTATTAATGGACATAGGAAATCGAGTTCGATATTGTTCGGCCAAATGGCAAATGTGACACTGAACGGACACAATATTTATTTCACTGAATAATGAAGGAAACAAGATTCTTAGGAACTTGAAAGACAAATGTCCCAGCTGTTAATGTCATAAAGAGATCTCCTTCCTTTGCTGGTCCTTTGTCTCCACCAGTAGAAGCATGAAGAGCAGCACTTCCTTCGGCTCCAAGTCCCCCCCCCCCTCATGCAACCACTCCCAATCGTTTCCTTTCAGCTCCAAGCATCCCCCCCCCACCCCTCTTCAAGTCTTGAAAGTCTAAAACACACAATGGTCATGGAAAAAGCTAACAAAATAGTTATAATCCTTTGGTGATATTACTGACTAAAAGTATATTTACAGATAAGATGGGAACATGAAGAGCTGAGGATAAGATATGATGCCTATTTTACTTTATGTTTCCTTTCCAGTGACAGTGGCTCTTGAACCATCTGCAATAGTCACCTTATCTTGTCTTGAACTCAAAGAACAGGAGGTAAACAAGGTGGGAATACAAGTCATATGATCTGTAGCACTAGAGTCAGTGACTCAGTGACCCAAGAAATACTGATAGGATTAGTAGAGGCGCTCAATGCAGCCCCTGTAGCATCCGACTGAGATGAAGTAGGAGAAGAAGTGGATGCAGTAGTGTCTATCTGTGAAAAAATCCGCTGCAGATGTGCTATGTCATTCGAGGACAATCTCAGAAGGGTAGAATTGGCTGAGCTTGTTGATCTGAAGGTGGTACGGTGGCTCTGTTAGTGGTCTATGCGGCCACAACATCGCCTTTGGCTTGTTATCCCTTTTTTCCCATCGCAAATTTTAGAGGTTTCTTCTCCGGATGCAAGTCACAACAATCATCTATCTGGTGGTTCTCCCATCCACAGTGACTACATGTCTTCCCTCCTTTATGTTTCTCCTTATTCTGTCCATATCCTCCTTTCCCTGTCTTCTAAACAGCACCAAGTACTGCTTAAAACTCGTCCACACTTCCAAGACTTGAGGTACTTACGTTGCAATTCATAACTTTCTTCCCCCCTTCCTCACTGAACACCTAGTGGTATACCTGTTCCAGTGAAGGTAAAGGATCAAAGCTCAAAATCTGTCCCTCAGATTTTCCAATTAAAACTAGACAAGAACTTGAATACCATGTTTCTCTGAATATACTTCAGGTGCTTCTTTCGGTCCTACACAAGACCAATCATCTATAGCATAGTAATCCAGATCCTCCATTTACATCTCAAAGCTCCAAAGTAGCTTATTGGAGGGGACTTCAATGCTATTGCTGCAGTGGGAGAAAGGTCGGGATCTTATAGGGTAACAAGGGAAATGGAAAACTTCAAAGAATTTATTGAACAGGCTGGCCTTATTAATATTCCGACACCAAACTCCCTCTTAACTTGGTCCAATCTTAGAGCAGAATCGATTTGTTCAAAGTTGGACAGATTTCTGTGTCAGTGGGGTGGGAAGATCACTTCCCACATCTTCAAGCTGAATGTTTGGCATGTCCAATTTCGGATCACAAACCCATTCTCCTGACAACCAGCAACAGGTTCAACAGGCATTGCTCATTCAAGATGAAAAAGTATTGGCTGAAGGAGGAGGACTTCCTCTAAGTGGTCAACATGTACACAGGCGACATCAGTTATGGCAAGGATGGTCAACAAGTTGAAAGCATTGGCTCGGGAGCTTTCTTCTTGGAGAAGATCTAAAACTATCCCAGGCAAGGCTACCAAGGACAGTCTACTGGAACAGCTTCAGGTCTTCGATGCACTAGAGGAAGCTAACCTGCTTGATGAGGAAGACAGAACTATGAGGGAGGCAGCAAGGAAAGAGATTGAGGATATTCTCCCCAATGAGGACATACATTGGAAGCGAAGATCCATGGAGAGATGGCTGCAAGAGGGGGAAAGAAACACTGCATACTTCCAAAAAAATGCCCCAAGGAGGAGAATGAACTCCATCAAGAGCCTGTGGTATGGGGACAGACTACATTCTAGCATGGTTGACATTAGGAGGTATGCGGTGGACTTCTACTCCACCCTTCCGTCAGAGGAGGATAGTTGGCACCCCTCCTTTGTGGATCACCAATGGCCACTGATCTCAGAGCCGGACAGAAATATGTGACCACTAACCTTGGAGAAGGACAGAAATATGCACTCTTCTTCCTTCTCAGTTGAAGAGATCAAAGCGACGGTGATCTCTCTGGCTGGGGACAAAGCCCTAGGATCGGATGGTGACATGGTTGGCAGTATCGGCCGAAACCGATATGTTTCGACCGATACCGATCCGAAACCGGACCCCAACACTGTAGCAGGTCCGATACCTAAAAAAATACTTTTTTAATGGTTTCAGACGAAACCATTAAGGATTTCGGCCGAAACTGACCTGTTTCGGTCCGAAATCGGACGGTTTCGGCCGAAACCAGAGAGGATCACTAATTTTTTTAGTTTTTTGAATGGTTTCAACCGGTTTCGGCAGAAACCAAAACCGATACCGAAACCGGTACGTATCGGTTTCGGTACCGGCCGAAACCGGTACCGAAATCGATACTGCCATCCTTGGGATGGTCTCCCCATGTTTTTCTTTTAAAACTGTTGAGATATCATCTAGTCTGATATCGTGGAAGCAGTGCAGGAATTCCAAGAGGGTAAGGCAGATCTCAAAGGCATCAACAAGACCTCTATTATCCTTATTCTGAAGAAAGCATGTGCTATCTTAAGGACTATAGGCCCATAAGTTTGTAACAGCATCTACAAGGTTATCTCTAAATTTCTAGCTTCTAGGCTGGTGATAGTGGTGGACAAACTGGTTAGTCGTAACCAAAGTGCTTGCACTAAAGGGAGGCCAGGAAAATTTTGCTGGCCCAGAAAGTCAGTCGCTCCTTTAAGGTCCTAAAAAAGAAAAGTCTAATGTTAAAGCTAGATTTTGAGAAGGCTTATGACAATGTCAACTTGCAATGTCTCCTCAATGTGCTTCATGGTATAGGTTTTGGGGAGAAATGGGCTGGTTGGATCAAGGCTTGCATAACCTCAGCCTCCTTCAGGATGCTTGTCAACAGTGAACTCACATTTGCCTTACATTGTGGGAGGGGTCTGCGGTAGGGAGACCCCCTATCTTCTCTCCTTTTTGTTCTTGCTTCCCACATCTTGAGCAGATTTTGGCGACAAGCAGAGGAGGTGGGCCTTATTACAAGCTTCCAAGTTAGGAACAGGGGAAGTCACATTTCACACCTGCAATATGCAAGTGACAATATAATCTTGTTCTTTGAGGGCGAGGAGCAACTACTCAATGCCAGATTTTTGCTAGAATTATTGGAGAAGGTCAGCGAATTGAAGGTCAACTTTCACAAGAGTCAACTTTTACAGATTGATATGGAGGATCACCCCTTGTAGAGAGTAGCACTTATTCTCAATTGCCAGATTGGTCAATTTTCGACAAGGTTGGCACAAGGATGGCAGTATCGGTTTCGGTACCGGTTTCGGCCGGTACCGAAACCGATACGTACCAGTTTCGGTATCAGTTTTGGTTTCGGCCGAAACCGATTGAAACCATTCAAAAAACTAAAAAAATTAGTGATCCTCTCTAGTTTCGGCCGAAACCGTCCGGTTTCAGACCGAAAGAGGTCAGTTTCGGCCGAAACCCTTAATGGTTTCGTCGGAAACCATTAAAAAAGTATTTTTTTTTTTTAGGTATCGGACCTGCTACAGTGTTGGGGTCCGGTTTTGGATCGGTACCGGCCGAAACCGATACGTTTCGGCCGAAACGTATCGATTTCGGACCGAATCTATACGAGATCGGACCTGCTCACTGTAGCAGGTCCGAAAATTAAAAAAAATAGTTTTTTATTCGTTTCAGACGAAATCAATACCGGTTTAACCCGTTTCGGCCCGAAACCGCCCGATTTTGGATGAAACCGGACACGAACTCCTCTTAAGAGGGGAGTTCAGTTCCGCCCTCCCCTCAGATCTGAGAATCTAAGGGGTTGCAGGTCCAGGAGCTTGCTACGCAGGTGGAGGAGCTTGTTGTCGTCGCCGCCGTCGTCGTTTCTCCCTGTTTACAACGTGTAGCCGCAGCCGCCGCCGTTTCTTGCTGTGTCGAGTGCGTAGATTCCTCAGAGATCTTGTAAGTTTTTATTTTTTTCTTGATTTAATAGTTTTTTTTGTTGTAGATAAGGTTCTCTTCAATCGTTTCGGTTGCATATGTTAAATATGTTAAATCTTCAAATTATAACCTAATTAGCGATTTAAATTTAGAGTTTTTGTCTAATTAGGTATGTTTAGCATGAATCGAAACTTAATGTTTTCGTGCGGGAGCATGCTGCTAATTATATTAGATGCCGGATAATTAGAGTAAATCCCCAAATTAGGGCCTAATTAACAATTTTTATTTGGTGGTTTTGTCTAATTATGTTAATTTAGCGTCAATTGAAACTCAATGAAGCTTCATTGAATATTTTAGGGTGAGAGTATACTGCTAATTATATTACATGC
Organism: Amorphophallus konjac; assembly: GCA_022559845.1. Taxonomy (NCBI): domain Eukaryota; kingdom Viridiplantae; phylum Streptophyta; class Magnoliopsida; order Alismatales; family Araceae; genus Amorphophallus; species Amorphophallus konjac. The sequence continues at coordinate 64,202,246 of CM040128.1, read as the reverse complement.
CGAGTAATTAGGGTAATTCTCCAACTTAAGGCCTAATTAGGTATTTAAATTTGGGGTTTTGTTAGATTAAGTTAATTTAGCGTCAATTGAAGCTCAATTAAGTTTCATTGAATATATTAGGGCGGGAGCATGTTGCTAATTGTATTTAATGAAGAGTGATTAAGGTAACTCTCCAAATTAAGGCCTAATTAGCTATTTAAATTTGGGACTTTTGTTAGATTATGTTAAGTTAGGGTCAATTGAAGCTCAATTAAACTTCATTGAATAATTTAGGGTGGGAACATGCTGCTAATTGCATTTAATAAAAGGTGATTAGACTGAATCCCCAAAGGTGACCTTAATTAGAGGTTAAAAATTGGGACTCTTGGCTAATTATCTCAATTCAGCAAAATTTGAAGTTCAATTATGTTTCATTGTATTTTTTCATTATACTTACAACCACTTGTCTTTGATTGTCTTAATGCAACATCATGGGTAGACGTGAACAAAGCCAGGAGCAGCAAGGGCAGGACGATCCGGGGTGGGCCTACCTCTCCTTAGTTGATGCTGGAAGAAGAAAAGTGAAACGTAATTATTGTGATAAGGAGATACATGGCGGAATTACTAGAGGAAAGTAACATTTGGCAGGGATAAGAGGAGAGGTCAAACAATGTGACAGATGTCCCCGAGAGATCCGAGCGAAAATGCGTCAGTGCCTTCTGGGCAAAAAAGAGAGGATGCAACAAAGGGCTGAAATTAAGCTGAAATTGCTAAGGAGATTTCGGGCAGAAGGGGAAGGAGGGATAATGATGATGAGGAAGACACTGAGGATTCAGATCCAAAGCTGACTGAAGCAGTAGAGCGTGAACAAGAGGCTCGAACGAAAGGAAAAGCACCGATAGGTTCAAGGACCTACTCCAGTACAGTTGGTGTAGCATGACGTCCTGACACTGGTGCAGACCCGTAGAGAGTAGGTCTCATGAACAGCTATCTGCACAGAAGGCAAAGTGCTACACAACCAAAAATCAAGCAAGCATTGAGAGGGGTCAAAAAATCAGCTGAAGTTGTAGGGCATGCATTTAAAAGTATTTACAAATGATTTTTCCATGTAGGTGTGCCTGTACATGCAGTTGAATCAGAATATTTCCAACATATGCTAGATGTCATAGCAGATGTTGGCCCTGACTTGAAGGCCCCGTCACATTGAGACATATACGGGCGTGACCTTCAGGGAGAGGTTGAGGAGCTCTATCAGTAGGTTGAAAGCTTCAAGTATATCTGGATGGAGAGAGGATGCACCATTATGTGTGATGGTTGGACTAGTACCACGAAAAAATCCATGATCAACTTTCTAGTTTATTGCATCGAAGGTACAGTCTTTGTGAAATCAATTGATGCATCAAATTATGAAAAGAATGTAAATTATTTGTTTCATTTGATGAATAAAATGGTAGACCAAATTGAAGAGAAAAATATTGTGCAAATAGTCACTGATAATGAAACCAGTCATAAGGCTGCACGGAAGAAGTTGATGCAGAAGCGCAGGCATTTATATTGGCTCCCATGTGCAACACATTGTCTGAATTTGATACTTGAAGACATTGGGAAGGAAAATAATGTGAAGAAGACAATTGAGAGGGCAGAAAAAATTACTCGGTATATTTATGGTCATCTTAGGATATTGAACATGCTCAGAGAGCATGCAAGTGGGGGGGCGAGATATCATCCGTGCAGAGCCAACCAGATTTGTTTCGAATTTCATTTCTTTGGAGTCTTTGCACAGGTATAAGAATAAGCTCATTTCTTTCTACTTTATCCTTGTAGATATCATTCGTATTTGATTCGAATTTCATTTCTTTGGAGTCTTTGCACAGGTATAAGAATGAGCTCAAATCTTTCATGTACCACAATGCCATGCGGGTATACATAGACAAATCTAATGTTGATGCTCAGATAGATTATTTAAATGTCTGTCACATCGTGGAAGACAACAAATTCTGAGCCAGGGTCTCATGGTACATGAAAATAGTCACACCTCTCATGAAGGTCCTAAGAATAGTGGATGGCGATGAGAAGAATGATATGGGATATCTGTACGAGATCATGGACCGTGCCAAATTACTTGTAGAAATTCCTTCTCAGAGAATATGAAAAGTGGTCGAATATTATTGACCACAGATGGGACAACACATTACACCATGAATTGCATGCAGCTGGTGAGTGATTAATTGTATTGATACAAAGTTCATTACTTTTTAGGTTAATTTACATCTAACATTTAATTAACTCTACGCAAATGCATGTTATTTTCTCAACCCTCGATTTATATACAATGTCAATGCAAATGTTGATGGCGAGGTGCTTCAAGGCACTTTAAAAGTCATTGGTCGCTTATCGAGAACACCAAAAAAGAGACTTCAGGCCGAAATAGAGGTTGGACTTTATTGATTTTATCAATAAGACGTAAAGAATTTACTTAAGTAGTTATGTTAATCTATTACTTTATCCTTATAGATGAACAATTATAGAATGAGGACTGGGACATATTCTGACTCCCAATTGCAATACGTTGTGGGAAGAGTGAGCCCAGGTATACTAAATCTTTGTGCTTAAATTGAGTCAATATGTATTACTACATGTTGCACCCGAAAATTATCTTGAATTAAATCAAAGAATTGTTGCTATGCAACGTTCGACGAGAAGCACGACGTATCGTTGACACCGTCGGACTATGGAGTATCTCCGTAATTCAAGGTCTCTCGACTAGACAATATTATGGTCGATGTCACAGCAAGAAGATTGGTGAGGAAGATTCATGCGTACACCGATCAGGGTAGCCGAGCAAGTGTATCACACGGCACAGACGGGCGCAAAGGTTCCTCCCTATGCGGCAACGAACGACCAGACAAACAAACAATGCTCCCTCTGCGGACGCGATGCTGCCACGCGGCGAAGGAGCGATCTCCCCGAGATATATAGCTCCACCCCGGCGCTTCTCCAACCCAGAACGACAAAAAGAGGGTGAAGCGGCGGCCAAAGGGGTCAAAAGGCGTCCCGACAGGTCAAATGACCCCTCGGGGTCCGAACCACGGAGGAGGAGGGAGCTGCGCGGCCTCCCCGGGGACCCGGGGGGTCGTGCGCGCGCCCCGAGGGTCGCGTGACCCCGCTGGGTCCGCCCACCCTTCCGGGGTCCGGACTTCCAAAAAAAAATAAATTAAAAAAAAGGGGGATTTTTAACCCCCTCAGAGGGGTCATTTGGCCTTTTTTGGTGGCCAGAGGGGTCAAAATGACTTTTTGCCACCCCACCTTGACAGAATTGGGGCAAATTTGTTCGTTTGACCCCTCGGGGCCCTCCCGCCTTCTATAAATAGACCCTAAGGGTCCAAGTGGAAGAGGAGAAGGATCAACAGACAGAGAGAAACCTACGTACGAAGCACTTCTCACACTCGGAGCATCCAACGTTTGGAGTTTGTTCGTTTGTTTCGAACCGTGTGGGGTAAGTCACCGGGTCTTGTATTTATGCCCCTACGGGGTATATTTACATTTACGCCCCTCAGTGGGCCATGTTTGTGATTATGCCCCTCAGCGGGCCATGTTTTGTAAGTCTTTACGTCCCGGGATGACTGAGTCAGGTGGTTCTGTCCTTATGTTGGTGGAATTACAAAAACGTCCTCCCCGGGGCCGTAAAAGACCAAAGTCTTGTAATTTGCAGTTATACCCTGCAATCTTTTGTAATGAGGGCTATGTCCCTGTCTCCCGCTCTAACGCGGACTTTTGTATGGTCGACAACTCGCCGACAACCCTTGTACTCGTTCGGACTATAAAAGCATTCAACATGTTCTATGTATGTCCTCGGGTGGGAAAATTATAAGAAAACCCCCGACTTTTGAAAATTACATATATACCCCTCCTTCGGCCAAATTGACAGATGTGTGCCTTCTATGAAGCCTCTTGTCACTCCTTCGGTCCGAAAGTGTTGTCAGCTCAGTCCAGCACTTAGGTATCATCTCAAACCTAGGTCTAGGGTCTGGTAAAATTACCGAACTACCCTTTTGACCCAAAAATGACCTCAGAGTCCTTAAAACCCTCCAGAAATGGCCTCAATGCCTTGGGAAGTCAAGAATCCAGTCCTACTTCCATTCCCGCCCAGAAATTTCAGCAATGCCCCTGGCCTGGGAAAATTATCAAAATACCCTCAGGGTCCTGAAAACTCCTCTTCACTTCAAAAGTGCCTATAGATCCCGCATATTTACGTCTCTATTTCTGAATCTTATGGTTTTGCTCAGACTTAGCCCTAATTCTATTCACTTGTCGATGGTAAATGAGTGGTCATGGAGAGTCTCTCGAGTGAGCCTGCCCTCCACATCGGAACCCCTGTAGAAGCCTTTTGGGACCTCTTTAACAGTTAAACAAAGGTGTTCGGACGTTAGGCCGATGTAAATCAACACTGACTCCGGTCAGTGGGGAAAGGTCCAGCACTCGAACCCAAATCGTCTGATACTATGCGCATCCACGGAACCCTCTCTACGCAGAGGAGTGTTTCTTTTCAAAAAGAACAAAGATCTCCATTTTATCTACGATAAAGAAAAATCTTTTTTTCGAGATTTTTTTCGTCTCACACTACATCATGGAGAAATCATCTTTATTTACATCTTATATTTATTTGTTTATGGTTGGTGGAACAGCTGACTGGTGGATAATGATGAACAATAGAGATTTGGGCGATAATGCATTGGCTTTCATTGCAATTAGGGTGCTCAATCAAACAACATCAACAAGTCAATGTGAAAGAAATTGGAGCACGTTTAGCCTTATACACTCAAAGGTTCGTAATCGGCTAAAGGCTGAACGGTTAGAAAAATTGGTTTACTGCCATTACAATATGAGACTAAGAATAAAGAATATGAAGTTGAAACAACAGCTGCGGGACAAATGCGTCGCAGAGGATACAACTCCAGAAATTGATGTGCACGCATTATTTGATGATGACAATCCCTTGCAGTCTTGGGTTGAGGTACGAGAGCAGGCTGATGAGCCCATTTTTGATGTTGATGATAGAACATGGACAGAGGACATATTAGATGAAGATGAGCCTGTTGTGACCCCTCTATGTTGATGATGTTGACACTTGCTTTATTTCATTGGCAACATCATTGTTTTGATTGATTGGCAACTGTATTGATTTGATGAAATTGCTCTATCAGATTGACAATGTGTTCTTTGCATTTAATACACTGATGTTTGTATTTCTCACTGTCATGGGTCGACGCATCCTCTGATGGGTCGACTCCTTTAGAAGACTTGTTTAGATTGAGTCTATACACTGGAAACTCTTCAATCGATTGAGTCTATACACTGTGCATGTTAGATAAAGTCTATACAGCGTCAGTTCATGCATGTCTTAGGCTAAGTGTGTACAGCGTCTTAGGCAAAGTCTGTACAGCGTCAGTCGCACACATGTATTAGGCTCAGTGTGTACTGCATCAACGCATTTCACTGGCTCATGTTACAGCGTCAACGCACTAAGTCTGTACACTTGAGTCGCCTTTGAATTGGTCAAGTGTGTACATTCCTTCACTGTAGCTTTCACGTATCAAAGTCTACACATCGTGAAAGTCTATACATTCATCACTTACCTTTCGCTCAAGGCAAAGTCTATACACTGAGGTCTTCTCCTACGTTTCTTAAGTGAAGTCTGTACATTCGGTTCTGAAGCTTAAAATCTATACAGTCCAGCCTATTCCTACGATCAAGGCTTTAGCTACCCCAGCGACACCCGGGGGATTTGAACCCGCGACCTCGCTCTGATACCAGTTTATAGGATCAAGCCCCTACCGTTGATCCTATAAACTCGAGCTGGTAGCGAAGGCGGAACCGTATTTCCTTATGGCAGCGCAGAACCCCACACTATCGTGCTGTGGGTGGACATGAGGGGCTTCGCACATGGACCCCATAATCCATGCGGCGGGTTGGGCTGTCAAGCGCCGATGCACCACGTGGGTCCCATACCCCACATGGAGCAGCAAATCACAAGGGAGACGCTAGAAAATCCAACAGAGCCAAGGGATCCAGAATTCAGAATACCAACAAAGAGGGCCAGAGAGACTCATATGCACCAGAGAGCGCCAATGCCTTTGTTTGTTGACGACACCGAGCAACAGCCTGAGTTTGAGCCAGCTACTCAGAATCAGATAGCAGGCCAGTCACTCCTAGAATGGTCAAGCCACATCCATCCTTAAGAAGAAGTACATCAGTGCATGGGATGTTTGAGAGGTCTAGTGTTGCTGCTCGAGAGGACCCAACAATTGAGTAGTTGAAGCAAATTTATGTGAGACACACGCCAAGGGAAAAGCAGTCCTTTCAAAAATAAATGAAATTATCACACCAAAAGAGAAAAAGAGAGAGCCAAAGGCTGAAGACGATTGGTTTCTTATAGTTTTGATCATGATGATGATGATGATGATACACCAAGTGATGATCCCAATGCAGCTGCAGGTGCTACTATTGGCGGTGACACATATGCACCTACTTCCTCCTTCCACGCTGACACGGACAGAGATACAGTCATAGTGAAGGAGGATATGATTCACAGAGTCAATATGGACATCAAACAAGTTATGGAGGTGGCTAACAGGGAGCAGGCATGTAAGGGTGGGGTCATCAACCAAAATTTCAATTCCATCCAGTTCCAGCCAATAGCAGTTATGGGTCAGCATCCTCCTCTCATCCTCAAAGTTTCGCTTCTTATGCTGATTTTAGATTTCAATCAAGCCAACAACCCTATACTCCAAGAGGGATCCAAAGAGAGATGCAGGACTTGACTACATCATTATTTGGTTACAGTGAATATATAGAATATATGCAGCTTTTCTATGGATATCAACAACAGAAGCCAGACGATGAGGGAGAAGGTTCTTCCAGCTATTATTCCATACTAGTGAATCATTATTTGGGTAGGGATCATTTTATTTCTATATCATTTACTGTCTTTGTAATGTTTATTGTACTGCTTGAACCTACTTCATGTTTAATATGTAGAGAATATTAATTTAACATGTCCAATGCCTACTTCATGTTTATTGCACTTAATCTAATTTCTTTATAGTCAAATGCATGTCTAATGAATTTTTTTTATTTTTATCTGATCTTTTGTACTTTTTATTTTTTCATGTTTTCATATTTTTCTTGATTTTTTTAATTTTACTGAATTGGTTTCAACCGGTTTCGGCCGAAACCGAAACTAAAATCGAAACCGATTCGTTTCGGTTTCGGACCCGGCTGAAACTGAGTCCGAAACTGACACCGCCATCCTTGGTTTCCGATCACATAATTGGGCCTACCGCTAGCTGATGGAGCCATTCGGTGTAGAGATTGGTAGCCAGTTATCCAAAAATTCGAGACTAGGCTCCCTGGATAGAAGGGAAGACTTTTATCTTATCGGGGAAGGGTTATTCTATGTAACTCAGTGTTAGAAAGTCCCCCGGTCTACTTTCTCTCCATGTTTTGGATTCCATGCTCAGTGGCTACAAAACTACATAGCATTCAATGCAGATTTTTCAGGCAAGGTGGTGCAGAAAAGGTGAGAGGTTGACATGATGTCATTTGGGGTCAGGTTTGCCAAGACAAAATGAGTGGTGGTATAGGCTTCAAGGATATTTGGCTGTTCAACCTAGCTTTCCTCGCAAAATGGCTGTGGAAGATTGGGACTGTAGAGAATGGCCTTTGGCTTCAGGTCATAAAAGACTATATTACCATAGAGGCCGCTCTTGGGACCTAACACCCTCACAGGCTTACTTTCATCAATCTGGAAAGGTATCTTGCAAGCTACAGACATTATCCAAGTCTCTGTGCAAATTAAGATTGAGAATGGACAAGTGTGCCTCTTCTGGTTGGACAAATGGTGCGAAGGAAGACCCATGGCAAGCAGGTTTCCCAAGTTTCTCCACAATGCTTCTGACAGGCAGTTGCTAGTTAGGCAGGCTTATGATCTGAGAAATGAGTGGTGCCCGACTTTCATGAGGGGGCTAAAGGAAGATGAGATTTCAGAAGTAGCTGACCTCTTGTCCTTGCTTCGAGGTTTCCAACTAGATCCTAATTCTAGAGATTAGTAGGTGTGGAGATGGAACCCCTCAAGTGTTCTCTGTTCGATCGACATATTCCTTTAGTGTTGAAGGGGTGTCAGATATCCTCTATTCCATCAGGTTTGGAGGCCAGCTAGTACCCTTAAGGTGAAGGTGATCATAGAGGATATCACTTTCCAGACTACCTACATGGGATAGACTGGCCAGATTTATGGCTAGGGTTGACACTGTGTGTAGCAAGTGTGGGAAGGACAAGGCGTCTCTGGACCATTTATTTATTGAGTGTGAATTTCCTACCGAAGTTTGGCAACACATCTTTACGAAGTTAGGGTGCGCCAAATCAATTCAAGGCCCTGTGGAAGAATTCATCAGAAAGTGGAAAGTGCAGTGGGGCACCCAGATTGATTGCCAGCTGTGGTGGCAGATCTTGCATGCAACAGTTATCACAGAGGGCTCTCCTCTATGAGCAAAGAACCGACCATGAATCTTGCTGTGGTGGCAGATCTCACATGCAACAACTGTGGTGGTTGATCTTCATCACAAAGGAGCAAGGGGAAGCCCTCGAGGATGATACAAACTCTCCTCGACTTAGGGCAGGTGAAAGTCCCCCTGGTCATTGACCACTGCTAGAGGCATAGGAGGGTGCCTCCTGCCACCATGAAACCCGCATCAACCACCGTCGCCACCGTCTCTTCCACCTGGCCAACCGCCAAGAAAGACGACAAGGACACCTGAGACCTCCCAGCGTCCCCCTTGGGAGCACCTCTAGCATGTCCCGAACTTCCTCAGCTTCCGCAGAGCCTTCCAACACTGTCACACACAGGTATCGCCTCAGCCAACCGGTCCATTCGTTCAAGAGGTCCGCCAGGAACACCCCTGCATCAACGCAACACTTGTTCCTCATCCCCTTCGGTCCTAGTAGTGGGTTGCCCGTCACCACCTCAGCAAAGGGCTGATACCAACCAATACCCCTAGGAGCCCCTGCAAGAGTCGGACCCCCTACCTTGCAGAACCTCCTTATGTGGCCCCTTCTCCAACAACCAAAGCACGTCGTCACCCTTCCACCCATCCTTCTGGGGCTACGAGCCCCACTCCCAAGGACTAACTCTGGTGAGTAGCCACCCCTGCAAGCCATGACCCTTAAATCCCAGAGTTTCTCACTCTAGAAGAGGCTAGATAGAGACAAAATGTTTCCTAACAAATGTGTTTCCCACTTAGAGGGACGTTTCCCTGTAATTATGGTTACTGTGTCCCCATTTCACCCAAAAAAAAAGTCAAATATAGGTAATGATTCACAGTCTAGAGGAAGCATGAAGTATCCAAATATTTGGACACTTTTGCCTATTGAAAGCAAGGATGGTAGTCACGGTTTCGATTTCGGTTTCGAAGAGGTCTAAAATCGGTTTCGGTTTCGATTTCGGACCGAAACCAATTAAATAACTATTTTTTCTTAATAGCCTACATTTGGTTTCGGCCGAAACTGGGGCTTCGGTATCGTTTCGGCCGAAACTGCCATCTATGATTGAAAGTATATACAAGATGATTTTTCAGGATGGAAGCTAGCAGATTGATTAAATCCAAAGTTGATTTATCTAGTATTCATGAACATTACCCGTTAGCTCAGAGGATATAGTGCCTTTGTTTAAAGTGGATTATCTAGGAGCCATTTTGATTTCTCATGAAACATACATGCACAGAGGAAGGAGGCACTAGTGATCAAGCTTGATTTTGAGATGGCAAATGATTCTGCCATGTTGGACCACAATCTTCAAGTCAATATTTGTGGTGTCTTAACAAAAAATAGGATTTTTGTCAGGAAATGTAACCTGAGAGGCATATTTTCAGTGCTTACAAAGAGCCATGTGACAGCGTTCACCCACACTACGCAAAAGTACGAGGAAAGTAGGCCAGTGTTTACACACACGCAGAATTTTTAGATATCCATTTCGTTGGATAAACAATTCTGTCATGGCTGGTCCCAAGCCCGGATGAGAAAGGAGGGTGGTTTGCGTTAGGTTGACAGCCAACAGTAAAATTTTGTCACATCTCCCACATGAATTATGATCTAAATATATTTTGTGCTAATGTTAGTGCATCCCCCGAAAGCGACGTGTTACATCGGAACCCGGATAGAATGATAAGTAAGCAAGGACTAGCTAGAACGTTCCCCGTAAGCGACACGCCGCAATGGCGCCCGATTGCGGTGTCAAATAGGCAAGGGTTCCCGTGTGGGGTTAGACATTCACGGGTAATGGAGAAGTATAGATCTACTACAGAAGCTATTTTCTTACTACGGCAGCTAATGGAGAAGTATAGAGAGATGAGAAAAGATTTGTATATGATTTTTCTTGATTTAGAGAAGGCGTATGATCGAGTACCGAGAGAATTGATTTAGTAGACATTAAGAAAGAAAGGAATCTCTCAAGGATATGTTGATTTGATTAAGGATATGTACGACGGTGTTATTACTAGTGTTCGAACTATTGCTAGAGAGACTGGTGAATTTCCAGTTTCTATAAGTTTGCATCAAGGTTCTGCACTAAGTCCATATCTCTTTGCCTTAGTTATAGATGAAGTAACAAAACAATTGCATGAGGATATCCCTTGGTGTATGTTATTTGCAGATGATTTGTCTTAATTGATGAGAGTATTGATGCTTTAAATGCTAAGTTAGAACGTTGGAGGCTTGTCTTGGAGTCTAAAGGTTTTAAAATTAGTAGGAGTAAGTCAAAGTTTATGCATTGTAATTTTAGTAATGGGAGAGTGGTACAAGAAGACATGGTTCTAATTGATAGACATAACATTCCGAAGAGTAGTAACTTTCGATACTTAGGGTCATACAAGAGAATGGGGAGATTTATGACGATGTTACACATAGGATTAAGGTAGGTTGGTTAAGATGGAGAAGCGCATCAGGAGTCCTCTGTGATCGTCGTATGTCTGTGAAACTCAAAGGGAGGTTTTATAGAACAGCTGTGAGACCTGCTTTGTTATATGGTACTGAGTGTTGGACAGTACGAAAGGAACACATTCACAAAATGTGTGTAGCAAATATGAGAATGTTGAGATGGATGTGTGGCAAGACTAAGAAAGACAAGATTAAGAATGAGCACATCCGTAAGGACTTAGGGATAGCCCCAATTGATAGTAAAATGAAAGAAAGTAGACTCAGGTGGTTTGGTGATGTGCTTCGTCGCCCTAACTCAACGCCGGTTAAAAGATGTGACGGAATCTTAGTGGATGCCAGTAAAAGAGCTCGGGGAAGGCCTAAAATGAGATGGTGCGATGTTATTAGGAAGGACATTAGTTTCTTGGGTTTAAATATGAATATAGCACTTGATAGAAATCTTTGGCGGAACAGGATTCATGTAGCCGACCCCAAATAATTAGGATAAGACTCTAATGATGATGATGATGATGATGATGATGATGATTTCGTTGGATAAACATGTGTATCATGCATATTATAATTTCCGCGCGCGTGACTTATCAGACAATTTAAGGTTCGTGTAAGGGACCTTTCCCCACAGACCGGAGTCGATGTTTATTTACATCAGACCAAATCCGAACACCTTTGATTAACTATCTAAGATCTACTTCACCCTTACGATACTGGCTACGATGAAGATGTTGACCCTAGGGAAGAATTCCCTTGCCATAGAGTAGGAGCATTATTACAATTTTTTCTTCACATGAGGGCTTATTTGAAATTTTCTTTTAGAAGTAATCCACCCATTAGAGGAGCTTATTTGCAATTTTCCCCTTTGGAGGGGTTCATTTGCAATTTCTCCCTCACATTACTTTTTTTGCAATTTACCTTCAAATTAGGGTTTCTGTGCAAGTTACCCTTGAATTTGTATGTAGTTCACCCTTAAATTAGGGTTTATGTACAATTTTCCTTAGACGAGGGCTATATGTGAAGAACAAGCCCTTTCTTGAAATTCCTGGAGTTTGCATAATTTTGTAAACTTCGAGAGTATTATAGACGCCTAATTTTGGACATCATGCGGACCATGTTTAGCCATCATGAGAGTGACACTTTTTCCTGAATGATTAAACCCTCGGGTGCTCATTTCCAATCCAATAACTCAACCGGGTCAAAAACCATCGAAATAGCAGGCTAAATCCACTTTCCGGACATCCGAAATGATAATCGCCAAAAATCTCAGAAGAAGGCCAGAAAGATGGCCGCCCATGGCACTGGTGGCCACATACCTGACTGCCCAGGTGCCTTGGGCGGCCACAGAGCTGGCCGCCCACGCTCTAGGCAGCCACAAACATGGCTGCCTAGCTCCCCCTTGAACGGCCATCAATGTGGCCGCCTTCTGATAACTGCCATGTTTTCACGATTCCGCCCACTCTAAGTACATCCTCCTCAACCCACCCTACTCCAGGGAGTCAAGGCGTGCGTAGCCACGTACGTGCTCGCTCCGAGAGTGGTCCAAAACCTCCTCACGAGGATTCAAGTCCTATTTCAAATGGATTTTCGGGAGGGAAATCCCTCCATGTTAAAAAAAATCGGTCCTAGGTTCCAGAAAGGTTTTTGGCAATTTTGAGAGATGAGACTAGGAGATTTCGAGCCAGAAGGAGTCCGTTGAACATTGGAAGAGCTCCAAGAGCCCTTTTCCACTTCCATCCCACCGATCCAAGACACAAATCAAAGCCGGAGAGCCCCGAGATCCGTCCACAAGAGGAAGCCTCGTGTCCACCGCCGGAGGAGACAAGCCTATAAATGACGGCCATCGAGCTGGCCGCCACCCTCCTTGAACGGCCACGAACCTGGCCGCCCACTGCTAGTTGACGGGCAAACCCCGTCTTTCTTCCCCTGTTTTCCTTATTGTTGTACTCTAGTTCATGTTCATACATTCTCCTTTGTTTATATTGCATTAGATACTCGATAGTCCTTCCTAGATTCCCTATTCTAAAAATGTTTTCACCCCAAAACATAGGGAAAGTGGGTGGTCGAAAGTCTCGACCATCCTCCCCTTCCCAACCCCCTTCCCGGTATGATTGACCCCTGATTGCGCGTTTCTCCTTCCATTTTGAACATATATTACACTTCCACAGACTAATGGGTTCCTTTTCTTTGTTTACTGGTTGAATTTCAGGGACTTCATAGTAGACTCGCGGATTCAAGCTCCCCGTTCTTGGCCGGCCGAGAGCGAGGATAGGCAGGACCCATATTCTCCCATTTTGGAAGGTGTTTGCGATCACCCTACTCATGTGGGACTCAGGTAAAAGTCCCTAGCAATCACCTTTTGTTCACTAACCCGTGCACCGTAGTGTTGGATGAAGCTACGGTTCTGAGTGTCTACACTCGGGACTCGGTAGCCCCGATTTCCGACGCCTATAGGTATAATTGCAAAATCCTAAGTTTCGTGAACTTGGACATTATATTTTGCCAATTTTGAAGATGTTCGAAGAAACTTATGTCATTTCCAAGGGACGCTTGCATTTCATAATTTTCTCATGATTTCTTGAGGACATTTGTGCAATTCCACAAAGTTCGGGGGTGAAAGCGTAATTTTGCGCATGCTAGGGGATCCATATGATCTTGAGCATAAAAAAATGGTTTTGATGCTTGCATGATCAGAATTGATTTATTCCATAGCTTGGATTCATTTGAATTCACAAGATACAACAGACTAACATAGGGGTATTTCAGTAAAATTTTCTTTTAAGTGAGTGTTTTTACACAAAATAGGGTTGAAAAATACAAGAGTAAGTCCAAAAGAGGGCCGCCATCTGTTGCTGCGCATGCTGGGTCTTCTTCTCCAAGCTTTAAGTCTTCCTTAAGTCTTCAAGTTCTCTCCTCCGAAAGTCCCCACTTTCTTCTTGGCTTTGAGCTCCTATTTATAGGAGTTGGAGAAGTCTACACTGAGGTAAGAACTCCTGGTTCCCTTGTCTCTTCACCTCCCCTTCCCCCCTTTTCTTCGTTTCATAGAGAGAGGGCAAACAAGAGGAGGCGGAGGAAAGCTCCACCGGGTCTGTAGACCTAGGGAGCCTCCTCCCTGCTCCTCTTTTTTATTTTTCTTTTTTGTTCTGGCGGCCGCACAATAGAGAGGAAGGGGAGAGGCCGGTGGGCCCCTGCCTTGGGCATGCAGCCCAGAGGTGCCACCTCTGGGTGTGCAGAACTTGGAGGTGCCACCTCCGGGTGTTGCATGCCCCAGAGGTGGGCCCTCTGGTCTGCAAGACCCGGAGGGGCTACCTCTGGGTCTGCAACACCTGGAGGTGACTCCTCCGGGTTTTGCAAACCCGGAGTCCCCTCCGGGTTCCTACTGTCGCGCCAAAAAAGGAAAAGGGAGAGGAGGACAGCCCCCCCTAGTCCCTTAGTTTAAAAAACTAAAAAAACCCCGGGGTTGTCCTTTTCCAACAGTCTTCTGTGGATTTTTTTTTCACTCAATTGGAGGTGGCGGCACGTGGCTTTCGTTTGGCTTTTCTTGGCTTCCTTGGATCCCGTCCTGTCTTAGGTGTCTACAATGGAGAAATAACTCCGTGACACATTGACAAAATCTTCTCGAACGTCGGGACCGCCATCATTTGCGGTTTTGCTGTGTTAGTACATGACTTTAAAACCGTTTGCCAAGTGTTCACTGAAATGACTGTATGTTAAAGCACATACTTTTTTGTGTGAAAAACTTGCCCGACGGGATCCCTAGGGCACTTGAATTTAGTCCTCCTTAAATCGCTTGACGCCGTCATTCAGCGGAGTTAATTTATTTAACTTATGAAATTACTCAGAATAGTATATGGATAATTGTGGGGTTCAACAAATACCCCCCACGGGGCACCTATCGGAGCCGAAGGTGACGGCGGGTGGCCCGTGCGCCTTGTTAACTTGCTCGGTGTCTAGGGCTTTATATTTTCAACATTGATAACCTAATTGCTTGTTTTTGCATACGGCATGACTAATTGCCCTTGTTTTCATTTTGTAGGTCTTCACTATGTCTCGCCTTCATGAGAGCCATGCACAGGGCTGTGCTGGGAGAGACAAAGATTCAGCCCCTTCTTTGTCAAAAATTTTAATGCCACCACTGGGTCCTCCCCGTATGACAAAGCATAATGTCTTCTCTCTTGATCGAGGCTTAGAGATTGTTGGTGAAGGGCCCCTCCCTAAAGATACTTCTGAAGGGGGAGATGTTGATTTTATTTTGATCATGAAATATAAAGGAGTTTGTCAGTACCAGCGGGTTGGTGACTATCCTCGGCACTTCCTGTTGGACAGGCATCTATTTACATTTATTCAGAGTTACATCCTTGAGCACATGGACAAGGACGATCCTTGTTTGCCGGTTGAGCGTCATCACTTAGAGAGAGCTATTTTGGAGCACCGAGACAGCATGCTTGGGACTTGCACTGTTTCATTTCCGAGCTTCTCTATAGGCTTTACACGCCAAATCCAGTTTTCGGCGACTGATCAGATGGGGTTTTTTAGTTCTGATGTCAGTTGCCATAGCCGGTCACACAGCCTGACACCTGCTATTTGGGAGTTATTCGGCCAGCACCAGCCTAGCCCCACTAGTGTTTCTGGATTGTTTCTAACCCCTTCAGGCGTATAGTATGCAGGAGAATGGTATGAGAAGTCATGTTTGCTAGACAGGATTATGAGTGGTTCTTCTCCTAGTTGGTATGGGAAGTGGTCAGTTATCCTCCCATCAGTTACACGTGGGAGTTACCGAGTGGCTTTTCGGCATTTTGCATCATTACAGCGAAGCCTTGAACCTCGTTGGGATCCGTCATGCGGTTATTGCTGCTCTCTATGAATACCCCTGTCACATAGGGCTGCTTCAAGCTTTGGCTGAAAGATTCAACAGCCGATGGAACACTTTTGCCACGACTGAGGGTGAAACAACTGTCGATTTGTGGAGCTTTCACAGGATTTCTGGTTTGCCCATCTCCGGACGTCCTTATGAAGAAGTGACACTTGATGATCTGCATAGGAGCCAGAGCACCGACATAGGATAGTATACTTTACCATTTAGTTTCTGATATTTGATAAAGGTTTGGCGAGATCTAGCCCGGGAAAGGAAGACACTCCTTCAGCTTCATCCAGCAAAGTGAGAGTCAATGTTAATGTTTGGGACCGTTATTTCTACAACGGCCCATTTTGCTTTTATGAGACCTTTGCAAAGGATGACAGACCTCTTGACCAGTATTATTAGCTGATTTTGAAATTGCAACGGCGCAAGCGATACTTGTCTGCACCAGAAAACAAGGGATGAAACCCTCGCGAACTACCAGACCACACTTATCTTGCAACATATCTTGTCTATTGGCTTGCTACTTTCGTTATGCCTCAAGGAGACGAGGAACTCATACGGCCTAAGCTGATATATCCAGCATGTCTTCTTGTCGATGGTCACAGACTTGCCATTGCATCAGCTGCATTGGCGAACATGTATCATAGGTTAGGGAACTTGACTGCCCACAATTCTCCATGGGATAGGGGTGTTGTGATGGCTACGCATTATCTTAGTGCCTGCGTTGGCTTACTTTTCCCTGGGTTATTTTAGAATGTAGACTTCGGGAATGCTGCAGTCCTTTTAATCTTTCTGTTCAGAAACCGACCTAATCAAAATTCTTTGGACAAGCTGATTGGTGCCCGAAATACACTTTCTTTTCTGCCTACAGAGGGACGAGTTGGCTTGCACTTTGCTTATAGCTCTTATGATTTCAGGCCATATAGTGTCGACGGTCCACGAGGGGGCACCTATCACTTGCCTCATCATACTAGCCATAACCGGTCATTTTATGAAGACAGGCTTTGTTGCATCAAGCCCAGCATGCTTGTGTTCCGCAGGGGGCGATCAATATTTCTAGGGCCATATTACCCCTACAAGTTTATGCGGAACTTTGGCTATGATTAGTCGGTTCCGCCAAATGCTGACTTTCCTTTGGAGGCTCGCTTGTATCGCAGCCACGAAACCCACCTTGTTGCTGCTAGCTGGTGGGATTACTTTTTCATAGGGGAGTCAAAATCAGGGTGTTCTTTGCCTGACCAGACTAGCGTTAGTCAGATTGATATGTATTATGCCCGCGGGTGGTTTAACCACAGCAATGTCTTTAGGCAGCCCCTACAAAAGCTGAACAGACTGAAAAAGTACGATTGAAGAGGAGGGATTTGCCTCCTGTTGCAATGGATAGTTCCTTTCTTCGCAGCCACTTCTCTCATTTAGCCAGCGCAGTTAAAGATTTTTGTGCTTCATGAGAGGCTAAGAATGGTCCGCTTGCTGTGGACAAAGCTCAAGTAATGAAGCCTTTGAGACCCCTAGCTTCTGCCTCCTCAAAGAAGACTGCAGTTTCAAAGAAGGATGCCCCAAAAGCTTATTCATGGTGGGAACACTTCATGTTTGATTGTGACCATCCCCAGGGTGCTCCTCGGACCACTCAGATGCATCCCGAGAGCTTTACTAATGAACTTTGTGGACAATGGGAAAATCACATAATGAATGCTATTGGATGTGTGGGTCCCTTGGAATGCCTTTCCTTAATTGAAAATGGGACCATTCTACAAGATATTTGGGACGCCGCAGAGAGGGTGAGTAAAACTATTGGTATTAACTTTGAGCAGCTAGTATTGCCACCACCTTTTTCTTCTGCTCCCGATGGCATGTAACCACCAAGTTATTTCTTTCTAGAGCTCCATAATTTGTTATGAGTATTTGTCCACCGTAGGATTTTCAATAGGTTCATTCGGGTTGGCTAAGATGCTGACAACCTCCATCGGCTCTTGACTAGAGACATAACAGGTATAAACTTTCATACCATCCCCGACTTCAGACATTTGAACCAGCCTTTTCTTGCTTGGCAGTTGGACCCTCGGGCAGGTTGGTCCCCCCAACCTATCGAAGACTAAGATGCGTGCTATCGAGACCTCAACACGAGTAGTTCGTTCTGCTAAGACTGGCTCGGAGACTTGAGTAGAGTTGGGCTTGCGATATACCCCTTTTCTCTTTTGTCCTTGGGGGCACAAGGGCTTAACATCCCCAGACGACGAAGAAGGGTCTTGGTGCCATTCTGGAGCTTGGTCAGGCTTAGCTACCCGAGCTCGCTTGAGGGTGCAAGTCTCATGCTTGGTGACCCATATTTGCTTCATCTTCTGGGGACACTCTTTGGTTGTATTGCCCCCATTGTTGGATTTGGACTTCGTTTTAAAGTCTAGCTTGTCCTCACGCACCTTGTGAAGGAGCGTGAAACGATTGGAGGTCGGAACGGTCAAGACATGGTTATCTCGCGGGAGTATTGGCTCGCCGTCATCGGGCCGAACACGCAGACTTCCAACCAGAACTGTCTTGCAGGACCGGGAAATCGCCGCTATGGGCTACCTATTCTGGCGGACCTGGCGCCGCCCCCATTTAGCAGGGCTAGGGTTGTATGAGATTATATTGACCAGAAAAACTCGGCCTTGTGGGAGGTAGGGCTTGATGCCCCTAGCTAAAATAGTATCGGCCGGAGCGGCCGACTTTTCTTGTGCGGCAGGGACGACCCCTAGGAATAAGGGGGAACCCACCACTGGGGGAAAGTCCCCAAAGACAATTAGGGTTGCCAGATAACCACATCTAGTATGGGTGGCGACCACATGAAGACCATACGTCACAGACGCCATTGAGAACTTGGGTTTCAGCAAAGCACTTTACTTTGAAGTCGGTGCCAAAGTTGGGACCCTCCCTGCTCCCTCCTGAAAGGGCAAATAAGGGAAGTGAGAACCTTCACGAAGGCATTTAAAGATCTTTTAGCAGAAAGATGAAAGGAAGGAAAGGTCTCACCGGATGTGCCAGTCTGTTTACACACACGCGGAATTTTCAGATATCCATTTCGTTAGATAAGCATTGATATATTTAAGCTGATCAACATGCATATTATAATTTCCGCGCACGTGATTGATCAAACGATTTAAGGTTCGTGTACGGGACCTTCCCCACCAACCGAGGTCGGTGTTTATTTATATCGGACCGAGTCTGAACACCTTTGACTAACTGCATAAGATCTCCTTTGCCCTTACGGTACTGGCTACAATGAAGATTTTGACCCTAGGGAAGAATTCTCTTGCCGTAAGGTAGGAGCATTATTGCAATTTTCCCTTCACATGAGAGCTTATTTACAATTTTCTCCTTTAGAAGTAATCCTCCCCATTAGAGGGGTTTATTTGCAATTTTTCCTTTGGAAGAGTTTATTTATAATTTTTCCTTTTGGGGGGGTTCATTTACAATTTCTCCCTCACATTAGGGTTTTTTGGGTAATTTACCCTGGAATTAGGGTTTCTATGCAAGTTACCCCTAAATTAGGGTTTTTATGTAATTTGTCCTTAAATGAAGGTTTATGTGCAATTTTCCCTTGGACTAGGGCTGATATGTGAGGAACAAGCCCTTTCCTGAAATTCCCGGAGTTTTGCATAACTTCCCCTGACGTTTAAACAATTTTGTGAACTTCAAGGGTATAATTGTAAAATCTTAAGTTTCGTGAACTTGGACATGACATCTTGTCAATTTCGAAGGCGTTCGAAGAAACTTATGTCATTTCCAAGGGACGCTTGTATTTCATGATTTTCTCATGATTTCTTGAGGACATTTGCACAATTCCACAAAGTTCAGGGGTGAAAGTGTAATTTACGCATGCCAGGGCCTCCATGTGATCTTGAGCATACAAAAAAAATAGTTTTGATATTTGCATGATTAGAATTGATTTATTCCATAGCTTGGATTCATTTGAATTCACAAGATACACCACAAACGCAGATAGGGGTATTTCGGTAGAATTCCCCTTTTAAGTTTTACACAAAGTAGGGTTTAAAAATACAAGAGTGACTCCAAAAGAGGGCCGCCACCTACTACTACGCACGCTGGGTCTTCTTCTCTAAGCTTCAAGTCTTCCTCAAGTCTTCAACCTCTCTCCTCCGAAGGTCCCCCCTTTCTTCTTGGCTTTGGACTCCTATTAATAGGAGTTGGAGAAGTCTACACAGAGATAAGAACTCCCAGTTCCCTTGTCTCTTCACCTCCCCTTCCCCCCTTTTTTTCGATTCATGGAGAGAGGGTAAACAAGAGGAGGCAGAGGAAGGCTCCACCGGGTCTGCAAACCCAGGGGGCCTCGTCCCTACTCCTTTTTTTTCTTTTTTCTTTTTTCTTTTTTTGTTCTGGCCGCCGCACAACAGAGAGGAAGTGGGAGAGGCTGGTGGGCCCCCTACCTTGGCACGCAGCCCGGAGGTGCCACCTCCTGGTGTTGCATGCCCCAGAGGTGGGCCCTCCTGTCTGCAAGACTCGGAGGGGCTACCTCCGAGTCTGCAACACCCGGAGGTGACTCCTCCGGGTTTTGCAAACCCAAAGGGAGTCCCTCCAGGTTTTGTTGCGGCGCCAAAAGAGGAAAAGGGAAAGGGGGTGGTCCCCCCTGGTCCCCTAGTTTAAAAAACTATAAAAACCCCCGAGGTTGTACTTTTACAGCAGTCTTCCGTGGATTTTTTTTTTTTTGGCTCACTTGGAGGTGGCGGCACATGACTTTTGTTTGACTTTTCTTGACTTCCTTGGACCCCGTCTTGCTGTCTTAGGTGTCTACAGTAGAGAAATAACTCTGTGACACATTGACAAAAGCTTCTCGGATGTCAGGACCGCCATCATTTGCGTTTTTGACACATTAGTACATGACTTTAACACCGCCTGCCAGGTGTTCGCTGAAATGACTGCACGTTAAAACACAGTTTTCTATATGAAAAACTTGCCCGACGGGATGCTGAGGGCACTTGAATTTAGTCCTCCTATAATGACTGCAATTTTAAATCACTTTACACCGTCATTCAACAGAGTTAATTTAGTTTAACTTATGAAATTAGTGAGAATGGTGTGTTGATAATTGTGGGGCTCAACAGCCAGAGACACGCACTTCTAGCAAAGATCCTGGGAAATAAAATAAGGCACTTCCCAAAAGCCAAAAAAAAAACATAAACAATCCTTTGAAATGTCAATTTCCTATAGAAGAGCTGATATAACTCGATTGACCTTCTTTTGCAAAACTGCTTATACGAAGTTACAAAAGAACAACTAAATGCAATCCAAAGTAGCCACTTTTAAATCTAATTTGCCACCATCTTTCAACATGCTCAGCCAAGAAAAAACACTGAAATATGAAACCATTTGGATGACCAAAGTTATGCCTACTTAGATGCACTTTTAAGAACATTATTTTTATTGAAGGAGTAGGATTGAGAAATAAATCTACTAAAAGCAGCCAGAAATGTAATCTTGACAACGTCCCATCAGAATATGGCAT
Organism: Amorphophallus konjac; assembly: GCA_022559845.1. NCBI lineage: Eukaryota > Viridiplantae > Streptophyta > Magnoliopsida > Alismatales > Araceae > Amorphophallus > Amorphophallus konjac. Next base: position 64,180,929 of record CM040128.1, on the reverse strand, counting down.
GATCTGAATCTTTACACCATCTATGAGACATCCTAGAGATTGTTCTGAGTATCCGCTTTTAATTAGTCATATGTAGAGATTGTTTACCCTGAAAAGTGCACGTTCTCCAACAAGAGAATAATGGAGCACACCAACTACACGGTATTTCACTCCAACACCTTCAACTGCAAGGTACAAGTGCTGGTGCAGATCCTGGATTGCCACTACTGTCCCTATTCAAATAATGAGAGTAATTGAACATTTCAAAGAACATTTTAATGTATGACACAAACTTTCTGGTGAGAGTAATACCATCAGGAATTGTGAAATCTGGACTATCGGTCTGCCGTTGTGTCTGAGAACCAAAACTCCCTTTTAAGATTTTACCAGACTTTGTACTGGAGATTCCCAGTAGTGGTGCAAACAGGGCCAAAAACATCTGGATTGAAAAAGCAAGGTGGAATATGAATTAAGAAAAGTCAGTGGAAACATTTTTAGGCACTCAGATAAACAATAATCTTGACTAATTCTCTAGACTGCATCTCATGATGCTCATCTAGCTATTAAGGTAAGAGAATTGTATTCACCTGAATTTCAGAGAGTGATATTGTCAAATCAAAACCAGAGATAGAGCCACTGCCAATCCAATCACTCCTCAACTGCAAAACAGTTGATTCACTATTTAAGGCTGCTTTCTTAACCATAATAGAAGCATATAAATGTTTTAAAATATAATGCGGATGGTGCAAGGGGGATGATCCAGATTCATCAATGTCCAGAGAAATTTCTCTCTCAGAAACTGCCTTTGAAGATTGTGCATTATCAAGGCTCAATGACACGCCTTTCGGGGGACGACATCTGACACAAGTTTGCAATCCATTAGAGAATCTTGAGTAAAAAGGAATGGCATCAATCTCTGTCTTAGCCAGGCTGTTCTTATGTAGAAACTGAGAGAGGACAGTCAAATTCAGAAGATTAAAAGACAAGCTCCGTTCTAGACTTGTGAGCCTTAGATTGATGTCAGCTTCTAAAGTAAGAGTCTGCACCATATCTACAAGAGATTATAGATGCATTAATTGTATTGACTTATTTCACAGGATGAATAAAACAAAAAGTGAGAGACTTGTTTTACCAGAATCATCAGCCACAGAAAATGTAACAGAAAATTGAGATACATTTATATCAAGGGACTTGAAAAACCACAGCTTCCATGTTTCTGAAAATTTTGGGCATACAGTGGTTTCAGTGGTTTCCTGACGATGAAGATTACTTGGTGTAGCCACAGTGTCATCAAAAGCCACTAAAGCTCCAGCTTTTTCACAATGTGCACTTGACGATTTAGACAGCCATAGTTGAAGACTTGAAAGGCATAGAGAATAGGCCTTTAGGGTTTGAATGAACATAGTCAGTGTAGATGTCTCTAGGAAAAAGTAACCGCCCTGTCAAGTGATGTCAAATCTGTTTAAAATTGCAAGCCATCCTATGATATATATATATATATATATATATATATATATATATATATATATATATATACACACACACACACATAAAAGCAATCTAGAAAAAAACAAGTTTTGGCAACAGAAATAAGGAATGGAGGAAGCTGTAGGATGGTGTAACTGTCCTAGCCATCATCATCAAATGTTTAATCTGTTGTAGCCTTCATCAAGACCAGCAATGATGTTCACAACAGTGGAAATCATATTCTATCATTCTAAGCCAGCGGCAAGTTTAGCATCTGAATGAATCCTCGGATATCTATGATAAGCTATCAACCAGATGTCATAAAGTTACAAACTAGTCCAACTATTACTAAACAAATATGGAACCATAAATTAACGTATAACAACTACCGAACAAATTATTACAGGTTGGTAAACATCTGCCTTGTTCTGAGACTCACAGCTTCTTGAAGACCAGAAAAAGAATGCAGAGAAGGACAATACTGAACAATGTTCATTAGAGAAAAGGGGAACAAAGGAGACCAGACTCATGAATGTGCATTTGCCTAAGTGCCACAAGGACAGCAGGGTCACTGCCAAATGCATACCATAAACCCTCCATATAGGTCCACCTCTACATGATGACAGACTCACGACTAATGAATCACATTTCCCTTCTCATGTTGAAATTATGATCATATCTACAGAACAATACATAATCAGCTAGAGCGAATTGAAGAACACAGAGGAAGGTAAAAAAGTGAACTGCTATTAGATGGAAGGAATTCCCAAGTTACTGGTGGATCTAGAGATGACAAAGAGAAAACATGATAGACTGTCATCATAATGAACTTAGACTCGCTCTGTCCCGTTTTGGTTGTCTGAGACCTTGTTGAAGGTTCTAAAGTAATGTCTTGAAGGATGAAGACAATCAAATTAAGATGCAGAAAGTATAAAAGTTCATCTATGTGGTAAAAATAGGAACAGTAATTGTGAGGCACTTATAGCACCTGGCTATCAAAGTTGATTGTGTGAAAGCCACCACTACTGGAAGTCAGAAGCTCCAACCTGCTGGACTGATGTTGTCCAGGCAGAAGGTTCTTCATGCTGCAATCGGCAACAAAAATCTCACCAACCTCCATTTCGGCCATAAAGCAAAAGCCTGGAACCAGAATACCGGTGGAAGATAATCCCTGGTGAGAACCATGTGATCGGATCACTGAACCTTTACCAGCAACAGGGAAAAAGGATCCCCCTTTTTCAACTGGATTTGCAGAACTAGAACCATTTCCTGCACTTCCACCAGCAGAAGACGTAAAGTCTCCATCATAGCCAGCGGATAAATGAAAAACAAATGGAGATAGAAAAACTTCACAAAGCTGTCCAGAGTGGTGTTGAACGTCTTTGATCATGAAGCAATTGCTCAAGATATCCATCTCATTTTGAGGCTTAAATATCACAGATCGAATTTCCAACAAATCAACCAGCAGCTTTATGTGTCTTTCTTCACAGGAAATCTGGATGCATGAATTTGGAAGAAAAATCCCCATGCCAATGTCTGGTAAGTTAAGCAACAGTTGATCATGATACGAAGGGGTACTGCTGGAAGCAGCATCAGTCTTCATCATGGTGAAACATTTTTTCCTTGACTTATCTAAAATGACATCCATATGGCCAAACTCAAGATGAGCATCAATAGTAAAGTGTGTACTCTGAAGGCACAGGGTTTTGTCTTCTGCTCCAACTGACATTTGGTTACTGACAGCCCCCCTTTTGACTGACATAAACTTTCTGATATATTTTCGAGAACTAAAAAATACAGAATAATCAGAATCAACAGAAATGGTTGACATTGCAAAAACTATGCCTTCAAGAACCTGAAAAAAGGGCATGCTCTGGTGTCAGAGTAAGCAGCTGAAAATCACTAGAATATAAGCTCCGACTAGAGGAAATGTGTGGATCAGTCTCAAAGGACACAATGGTAGATTAATGTTGATTCAGGCATTCTAGTCATGGAGAAGAAGAGGAGATGACATGCAGCATTTTTCATCAAAACAACACATAGTATAAGAAAATAAGTCCAAAGCTATATTCAGAATCGGAAGTTTCAATATGCAAATCAATGCATCCTTTAGCCCTACGTAGCACAAACCATAATGATTCTTGCCCTTCATTCTCCAACAATCCCCACGCATCAAAGTCTAGATGATGAACTAAGTTCCTGTGATGTCTTTAAATTGCTATACCATAACAAAATTGCCAGTATATCAACCAAAAAATATATATTGCTACACCATATCCAACTATAAATTTTTTATTTGAAGATGCATTTACAAACTTATATATCCTTATTCATCTAATTACACCCCTAACAAAACCATCTGCAGGGAGGCATCTAAAAGAAGAAATAGAGAGGCACAAAGAAAGACTGGACAAGAAACCTTGTAAGTCAAAGACACTTTCGCTTTGTTTGGAAAATTTTCAAAATAAGCACAAACATTACAACAAGATTATTGAAAGTATCTTAGAAATGCATATAACTACCTGGAACAGAAAGCAAAGCTCGTCCACGTACAGGAACACATCAGCCTCTCCAGCCACCACACTTAGAGATAATGAGCATGCATTCTCTGTTGAATAGAATGAATGAAGATAGTGCCTGCAAGAAAGGAATGATTGCTATACTACCATACAAAGTCTACACAAAAGTAAGTTTTTTTATATGTCTGAAGTTACCTCAAACCAAGATAACGAAGCAGCCAAAAGTAAGCCAAAAAAAATAGAAGGATGCCCATATACATGGAGCATGATTCAAAGATGAAGGGTTTTGTAATCTCTAAACAAGAAAAACAATGGTGTTGTCAAAAAAGAAGAATACACTAGAAAATAAATATGTCACAACAACATCAGCGCAATCACTTGAAGAGGAACATATCAACCCAATGCAGGAATCCCCAAGGTTGATATGCAAATGGCTTTTCCTGAGGTCCAGATTGATCACTAAGGGAAAATTGTTTTAAAACCATCAGGACAAATAAAATTCTGAGCAAAAACAAAAAAAAATGGAAAGCAAACTAGTCTAACCAGACTAACCAAGGTGTACATCCCTCGGAGAATGACTTTGGTCAAAAGGAACACTTTTTAGATACAACCTCTAATTGGCCAAAAATCCATTGCCTGGTAAAACTGTAAAAAAGGAGAAAATGAAGCATGCAATTACAACTCAGAAGTCTAACATATGCTCAGCGAATTCCCCAAAAATCTTGACTGTTAATGGGTCATTGGGTAAGCCCTTATTGGGCCTTAGAAAAAGGAGGCAATGAAGCATTCAATTACAAATCAGAAGTCTAACATATGCTCAGCGCAGTCCCCAAAAGGATGACTGTTAATGGGTCATTAGGTAAGCCCTCATTGAGCCTTAGAAATGGGCTTCGTGTTGCCCCAGTATGAACCCCTACCGCCTCTTCCACCCCCTCTCCCCCACAGCATTAACCCCCAATAAAAGGAGCAGGCGGCCTCTTGAGGAGAAGGAAAGAGGGGTGAAAGGGGAGAGAAAGAAGAAAGGAAGGGAGAAGAAAAGGAAGCAGGTCAGAGGAGAAGGGAGACACACAAACACACATGCAGAGGAGAGGAAAGGGGAAAAAGAAGAAAACAGAAGAAACGAGAAAGGAAGAGCTAATGAGGGGGGGGGGGGAGAGTGTAAAGGAAAACCTACCTCCAAGCTATAGCAGTCCAAGAGAAGAACCAACACCAGCAAGCTATTCCAAGGAGCTACAAAAAGGAAGCTCTCTCATCTTCTCCAACCACTGCTGAAAGGTGAGAGGGACCGGATGAAGCTTCCACAGGCAACTTAGGGTTTTGACAAAGGTAGGGTGAAAGTCATCTAGTCCTCTTTGTTTCAGGATTTTCTATGGGCATTGGGGTTAGAAAATGACCATGTGTAAGGGGAGACTATCAAATTGTTTCTTGAATTAATCTTACAAGAGTCAAGGTGTTAGTTCGAAATTACTCCGTGGCACTAGAAACAGGGGAAACAAATCGGAACCGGCCAAACCAGGTTGGAACCAGCTGAACCAGTCAGGGTTGGCCGTAACCGAAACGATACCAGACCTGCTCACTGTAGCACGTCCGAAACTAAAAAAAAAATTTAATGGTTTCGGGCGAAACCGATACCGATTTTGCCCGAAACTTATAGGTTTCGGACCGAAACCGAACTCTTTCAGCCGAAACCCACGTGCTGTTCTCCCTCAAATCTGAGGGAGAAAGGGTCCAAGGACTCAGGGAGCTGCTGAGGGGCTGCTGGGTGCTGCTGCAGGGTGAGGGAGACTGTAGGGTTTGTTGCCGCCGCCGTAAAGAAGTGTTGCGTGTAGTTGCGTTTTCTTGAGGGAGAGGTTGGGGTTTGTTTTATTTTTTATTTTTTTGGTTGGTTTGAAAGTTTTTTTTGTTGTAGGTTAATTTTTTTGTTGTAGGTTAATTTTAAACCATGAAATATGTTAAGACTCAAAATTAAACCCTAATTAGTTCCTTAAATTTGGGGCTTTTGTCTAATTAGGTTTAGTTAGGGTCAATTGAAGCTCAATTAAGTTTCATTGAAGAATTTAGGGTGGGAACATGCCGGTAATTAATTTTTATAAATAGTGATTATGGTAAAATTGATAATTAAGCCCTAATTACATCCTTACATTTGGGGCTTTCCTCTAATTAGGTTTAATTAGGGTCAATTGAAGCTCAATTAAGTTTCATTGAATAATTTAAGGTGGGAGCATGCTGCTAATTAATTTTTATGAAAGGTGATTAGGGTAAAATTGATAATTAAGCCATAATTACACCCTTAAATTTGGGACTTTCCTCTAATTAGGTTTAGTTAGGGTCAATTGAAGCTCAAATAAGCTTCATTGAATAATTTAGGGTGGGAGCATGCTAGTAATTAATTTTTATGAAAGGTGATTAGGGTAAAATTGATAATTAAGCCCTAATTACACCCTTAAATTTGGGACTTTCCTCTAATTAGGTTTAGTTAGGGTCAATTGAAGCTCAATTAAGCTTCATTGAATAATTTAGGGTGGGAGTATGATGGTAATTAATTTTTATGAAGGGTGATTAGGATAAAATTGATAATTAAGCCCTAATTACACTCTTAAATTTGGGGATTTCCTCTAATTAGGTTTAGATAGGGTCAATTGAAACTCAATTAAGCTTCATTGAATAATTTAGGGTGGGAGCATGCTAGTAATTAATTTTTATGAAGGGTGATTAGGGTAAAATTGATAATTAAGGCCTAATTACACCCTTAAATTTGGGATTTTCCTCTAATTATGTTTATTTAGCGTCAATTGAAGTTCAATTAAGCTTCATTTAATAATTTGAAACTCTATTATGTTGAATTGCATTTTTTTCATTGTACTTACAACTATTTGTCTTTGACTGTCTTAATGCAGCATCATGCCTAGACGTGAACAAAGTTAGGAGCAGCAAGGGCAGGAGGATCTGGGTGGGCCCACCTCTCCTTAGTTGATGCTGAGAAAAGAAAAGTGAAATGCAATTATTGTGGCAAGGAGATACATGGCGGAATTACTAGAGGAAAGCAACATTTGGCAGGGATAAGAGGAGAGGTGAGACAATGTGACAGATGTCCCCGAGAGGTCCGAGAAGAAATGCGCCAGTGCCTTCTGGGCAAAAAGGAGAGGATGCAACAAAGGACTGAAGATGAGGTTGAAATTGCTGAGGAGATTTCGGACAGAAGGGGAAAGAAGGATGATGATGAGGAAGGCATTGAGGATTCAGATCCAGAGCTGACTGAAGCAATGGAGAGTGAACAAGCCGCTCGAAGGAAAGGAAAAGCACCCATAGGTTCAGGGACCTACTCCAGTACAACTGCACGACGTCCTGACACTGGTGCTGCCCCGCAGAGAGGAGGCCCCATGGACAGCTATCTGCACAGAAGGCCCCATGCTACACAACCTAAAATCAAGCAAGCATTGAGAGGGTAAAAAAATCAGCAGAAGTTACAGGACATGCATTTAAAAGTATCTGCAAATGATTTTTCCATGTAGGTGTCCCTGCACATGCAGCTGAAAGTGAACATTTCCAACCTATGCTAGATGTCATAGCAGATGCTAGCCGTGACTTGAAGGCCCCGTCACGTCGAGACATATACGGGTGTGGCCTTGAGGGAGAGGTTGAGGAGCTCTATGACTGGGTTGAAAGTTTCAAGCATATATGGATGGAGAGGATGCACCATCATGTGTGATGGCTGGACTGGTATCACGAAGAAGTCCATGATTAACTTTTTCGTCTATTGCATCGAAGGTACAATATTTGTTAAATCTGTAGATGCATCAAATTATGAAAAGAATGCCAATTATTTGTTTCATTTGATGGATAAGATGGTAGACCAAATTGGAGAGGACAATGTTGTGCAAGTAGTGACTGGTAATGAAGCCAGTTATACGGCTGTAGGGAAGAAATTGATGCAGAAGCGCAGGTATTTATATTGGCTCCCATGTGCAGCACATTGTCTGGATCTGATACTTGAAGACATAGGGAAGGAAAATCATGTGAAGAAGACAATTGACAAGACACAGAAAATCACCCAGTATATTTATGGCCATCCTAGGATATTGAATATGTTTAGGGAGCATACAAGTGGGGGGCGATATATCATCCGTGCAAGGCCAACCAGATTTACTACGAATTTCATTTCTTTGGAGTCTTTGCACAGGTATAAGATTGAGCTCAATTATTTCTACTTTGTTCTTATAGATATGATCCGTATTTGATTCAAATTTTATTTCTTTGGAGTCTCTGCCCTGGTATAAGAATGAGCTGAAAGCTTTCATGTACCACAATGGCCTGCGGGAATACATCGACAAGTCTAATGTTGATGCTCAAATGGATTATTTGGATGTCTACCACATCGTGAAAGACAACAAATTCTGAGGCAGGGTCTCACGGTACATGAAAGTAGTCACACCCCTGGTGAAGGTCCTAAGAATGGTGGATGGCGATGAGAAGAATGATATGGGATATCTGTACGAGGTGGTGGACCGTGCCAAATTAGAGTTGTATGATTCCTTTCCCAGAGAATATGTAAAGTGGTGAAAAATTATTGACCATAGATGGGACAACACATTATACTACGACTTGCATGCAGCTGGTGAGTGATTAATTGTATTGATACATTGCTCTTTATGTTATTTTATATCTAACATTTAGTTAACTATACACAAATGCAGGTTATTTCCTCAACCCTCAATTCATGTACAATGTTAATGCACATGTTGATGGCGAGGTGCTTCAAGGCACTTTAAAAGTCATTGGTCGTTTATCGAGGACACCAGAAAAGAGATTTCAGGCCGAAGTAGAGGTTGGCCATTATTGATTTTATCGATAAGACGTATAGAATTTACTTAACTAGTTATGTTAATCTATTACTTTATATTTGTAGAAGAACTACAATAGAATGAGGACTGGGACGTATTCTGACTCCCAATTGCAATACGTTGTGGGAAGAGTGAGTCCAGGTATAGTTTATCTTTGTACTTTCTTAACCTCAATATGTATTAGTACATCATGGAGAATTGATCTTTATTTACATCTTACATTTATTTGTTTATGGTTGGTGGAACAGTTGACTAGTAGATAATGGTGAACAACCGAGATGTGGGCAGTAATGCATTGGCTTTCATTGCAATTAGGGTGCTCAGTCAAACTACATCAGCAAGCCAATGTGAAAGAAATTGGAGCACGTTCAGCCTTATACACTCAAAGGTTCGCAATTGGTTAAAGGCTGAACGGTTAGAAAAATTAGTTTACTGCCACTACAATATGAGGTTAAGAATAAGGAACATGAAACTAAGACAACAGCTGAGGAACAAAAACATCGCAGAGGATGCAACTCCAAAAATTGATGTGGACGCTTTATTTGATGATGACAATCCCTTGCAGTCTTGGGTGAAGACACGAGAGCAGGTTGATGAGCCAGGTTTTGATGTTGATGATAGAACCTGGGCAGAGGGCATACTAGATGAAGATGAGCCAAGAGATGCAGAATTCAAAAGAGCAACAAAGAGGGCCAGAGAGACTCATGCGCACCAGAGAAGGAACCCAGCGTTGTTTGTTCATGACACTGAGGAGCAGCCTGAGTTTGAGCCAGCTAGACACTCAGAATCAGATTAGCAGATCAGTCACTCCTAGAATGGTCAAGCCACCTCCATCCTTAAGAAGAAGTACATCAGTGCATGAGCTAACTGAGAGGACTAGTGTTACTGCTCGAGAGGACCCGGCAATTGAGCAGTTGAAGCAGATTTATGTGAGGCACACGCCAAGGGGAAAAGGACTCATGTCAAAGATGACTGAAAAAATCACATCAAAACAGAAAAAAACATCCCCAAAGGCTAAAAGGCGACTGGTGTCTTATGGTTCTGATGATTATGATGATCATCATCATCCCAGTGAAGCTGCAGGTGCTACTACTGGCGATGGCACTGCTGGTGCTCCTTCCTCCTTCCACGCAGACACAGGTAGAGGATACAGTCATAGTGAGCAAGGATATGATTCACAGAGCTAATATGGGCATCCATCAGGTTATGGAGGTGGCCAACAGGAAGCAGCCATTTATGGGTGGGGTCATCAACCAGAATTCTAGTTCCATCCAGTTCCATCTAGTTCCTCTTCTCATCCTCAAGATTCTTATATGGATTCTGGATTCCAATCAAGCCAACAACCTTGCACTCCAAAAGGGATCCAAAGAGGGACGCAGGACTTGACTACCTCATTGTTTGGTTATAGTGAATATACAGAATACATGCAACATTTTTATGGGTATCAACATCAAAAGCCAGACGATGAGGGAGAAGGTTCTTCTAGTTATTATCCATATTAGTGCATCATCATTTAGGTAAGGATTATTTAATTTCTGTAACATTTATTGTGTCTAATTAGATTTATTGTACTGTTTGAACCTACTTCATGCTTAGTGTGTACTCAAGAATATTAGTTTAACATGTTCAATGCCTACTTCATGTTTATTACACTTAATCTAATTTCTTTACAGTCAAATGCATGTCTACTGAATTTTCTGATTTTTATGTGATTATTTATTTTTTTGATTTATTTCTGATTTTTTAGACTTATTTTAATTTTTTTTTTGAACCTTTTCACTGGGTTTCGGCCGATTTCGGCCAAAACCGAAACTGAGTCATTTCGGTTTCGGACTCAGCCGAAACCGAGTCCGAAACCGAAACTGCCATCCTTGGAACCAGTTGGAACTGCAAAAGAGAGGAAATGGCCAGTTGGCCAAAACCAGCCACAGAACAAGAACCAGAAACAGAATCCGCCCAGACCTATCCAGTTCCAGAATATGGTTTTTAATTCCTTGCATGCTTTTTAAGGGGTTGGAATTTGGTTCACTTAAGATCTATGACAGCTAAAGAAAGATGCATGATTTTACCTAAATTTCATGACCTAAAAAAAGGACAAACATGTTAAATGCATGTCCTTAAATAGGACTTATATCAAAATGAAAGTTTGTTGGTTCCTAATCTAGATTTCCTTCTATAAGATATGATATGATGGACGAATTATGTCCTACACAGAAAAAAGAAATCTGTATTTCCAGGTAATAAGCATCTAGAGATATTTTGCTAATGAAGAAAACTCAAGCATCTACTCTTCTGAAACTCATGCATGCACGTATCCTATGTTCCTCATTTTTTTTAAGTTTTCTGTTTTGGACAGGACTTGTACATATGATGAACCTAATTGATTTTGGTGAAACATTGGAGTATTGGACTAGAACTAAGCAGTATATTGCACAAAGACATGCATAAACCATGTCTAAATATGATGAAAACAAGATGGCAGTTATCTTATGCATATGCCTAAAGACTGATGTTATTAAAGTAAACAATGGGTAATGATCTTTCAAGGTCCTAAGTGTGATTCCCTTACGAAATATTATGTTGAATTATGCTTATGAAGGAAAGAATAAGACAAAAGAGACTCCTAATGTCTAAATGACCATTCAAGACCACGACATTGGTGGGATGGGCCCACATGAGTTGTTATGACTATACAGGATAAAATTAGAGTGTTTCTCATCAAGATTTGGATTTTTCTAGTTATGACTTATTTTAATATAATATGAATCGCATAACTACATTGGTGGGATGGGCCCACATGAGTTGTTCCTTAGGGATAGGGAGCATCAAGCTAGTTTCTTATAAGTAGTGCTACAATTGGAGCACAGAACCTCTTTCTAACAAGGTGTATAGTCCAGATTCAAGACATGACTGACTTTAGGCAGTGGAAGAAGAGAGACTTGGAATCTTGGATCCACCCTTACTTAGGACCAGGCCAACGTAGTTTGAGACCACATGTCCTAAGTTAACTAATGACCTGACTCTCCCGTCGGAGAATCTGCAAACTTCTTAAGACAATTGAGCAATAGCTAAGAGACCAAGCTAGTGGGTGATCTATTCAACTAACTTTTACAGTTAGGGGACAATTATCTCTGTTATTTCAGGTTATAGGACAAATCACCGAGTTGGAAGGCCAATCTATCATAAAAGAATGCCTTGGACTCACGAAAGAGTCTAGACCAAGGCAGAAAGAGCAAAGCTTGATAAACAGCCAACAGTGAATTTCCAGACACCCAGAGGAACCAAACACCTAAAATAAGTGGTTATCTGTACATTGAAGGAAACGAATATTCTTGTTCGCCTTTCTTAACAAACCATATAAATATTGGTGTAAACTCTAACAACATGTGGGGAAATGCCTATCCCTAACTTGGTCAAATGTTCTCCATGGAATGAGAGAAAAACGAAAACAAGGAAACGACATCCTCTGGCACAGAGGAGGTAACAAAAATAACAGAGCAAGAGGTGAATATTGGATTTCACAAATGTCACAGGAAGCTACCATAGTACCATTAGAGTATAGCACTTAAATAAAACAAGCTGTTGGATGTTTCTGAACACTACCTGCAGGTTGAAGCATTGATTTTCATGGACATGGGTCCAACAACCTGATATCTCTGATTATCTTCCAAGTTTCCTAAGAAAGCAGTCAAAGCATCAAACCCCATGTAAGTATTATGTGAAAGCCTACCCCGAGAAACGAAACTTTCACTCATTTGTCCGTTGGGAGTATCTGGTATGTGAGGCTCTTTCAACCAAAGGTACTCCTGTGGGGCATCGAGTTCCAACCCTGGATTCAATGCTAATAATGTGGCTCTTGACGCTGGCCAAACTGCAACCACGATACCCTCCAAATCTAGTGAAAAAGAGGACAAGGCACAAGTAGAGTCTTGTTTTGTAAAACCATGAAATGACATTTTGATGGCAGGTCCAGCAATCATAGCCCCTACTTGTATATTCTCCTCTGGCATCACATTGACCATCGCAATCTTTGTTCTAGAGGCATACATCTCCAGCTGTTCTTCCACTTTGATTGTTTTCTTCTCTTTGATGATGCCACTAGAACTTGAAGGGATATGAGGTTTAACAATGTTTACCATCCATTGAATAGAATCGCATGTCTGTCTAAGTAATCGAGCAAAAGAAGCTATGGATGAATAATCCAAATCAAGGTTCAGCTTCCCCAAAGCCGCATTGCATCTTAAAGCGCTACCAACTGCTTTACTGATATTTGGATTAATGAGGAAATTACTAAACTCAAACAGAAAAAAGGGATAATCTATCTGATGAAAATTATTCCCTTGCAATTCCTCACCGGCCATCTTCCATGATGACCACATTTCTTTCAAACAATTTTCCATAATGATAGCCTGAACACCTATGGTAGAGTATTTACTATCCATAGAAGCTCCTAGTGAGTGAGGTAAATGAGCCGGCTCTGTCCATAGAATAGTCCGTGAGCCACTACCAGTCCCTGCCATAGGTACCCTAAAAAAGGGGGTCATCTCAAGTTCCAACTCATCCTCCATCACTGGAACTCTTGATGATGGAGACAAGTGAACTTGGAAATCCCCCAGTGCCAGGAAAACAGATCGTCCAATTCTGCTCACAACATGTCTCAAGCAAAATGATTTCATACTAAGGAAAACCGGAGATAAGTTCAGCTGAGAAATTTCTCTGTCCATATGTGCTTTTGCCTTTGATGTAGCATGAGCAACAGTTGTCGGATGTAGACTGATGCAAAGTTCACCAATAGTTAGATTTACAAAATTCTGTGAAACAGGTGCAATGAAACAAACTCTAGAGGGAGACAAAACATTTTTCTCAATTCGTAGACATGTATTGAAAACATTACTCAAAATAAGCATGATATTTGCCACTGCGTGGAACAAAAGAAATACAAGTTTCCAAACAAATAATAGCAACACAATGAGTTTCCCCTTCAAAGCAGTATGAAGACCAATTGATTCTGAAACATTGATGTGTGGGTACAACAGTAGCCTCTGACGAGCAATCCGTCGTGCCCGTCCCACTGCTTCAAATGGCAATTGCTTTTCCAATTCATCAACCATCCATAATTGATGTTGAACAAGGCTCTTGAACTCTAAATCATTGCACATCCTCATGAGCAATTCTTTGAACATGTTTTCATCAGAATACCCAACCAATGTCAGTAGCGATTCATAAACACGTACATAGCTCAGCCAAAGCAAGACTACATTAACCAACTTGTGCAATGAAACCCTTGGATGATGGCTCAGCAGAGCAATCCTTCGTGCAGCGATCCTCCATAATACCTTACCATTCCTAATGCGCTCAGGTTGTTCTGAGAACAGGCCTGACACTAGGAAAATAACAGGGATATCCAAGGGAGAAAATCCAGAATCTATCAACGGAAAATGGACATCAAATCTAGTAGGTGTTAGTCTTTTCAGTCTAACACAAACATATGGATCCCTTGACGACACCAAGCTTTTCACAGCATCATTTTCCTTCAATCCAAACTCCAGAGAACTGCAGCTAAACACCAAAGAATAGCTCTCCTTCTTCAACATGAATAACACCGCAGCAATTCCCCGGGTCAAACTGCTCTTGTCAAGAGGCTGAGTTCCCACGGTAAGTTCCCTCACCTTTAGCAAGCATGCATTAGATTCTCCAGTAAACTGTAGCTCGAAATAGACATCTTGGAACTGGAGCCGGCAATGCCGAAGCAAGGCTTCAGTTAAAAAGGGCCTCAGCCAACTACCAGGAGAGGTCGTACTGAGAGCGTTTTCCAAGACTCCGCGCAGAAGGGCACCCTGTGATTTCCCAGGAAACCGGAAAACATTTCTGTCAATTCACTGAGAAGAAATTTCACAGCAAAATGAAAAGAGACCACCTATACACACACCTCTGGATCAATTGAATCAATGGTCACGCAACTCTCCACTTCATTTGAATCCTCCGTGGTGGTGCAACCGCTCCCTTCTGTCGGATCCCTTACGGACAAGCAAGAAGAAAGCAATTAACGGAAAAGCAAGTTCGACCTTTAGGGGCAGACCACAATGATAAAAACCACCCCAAAATAAGGGAGGACGAATTCTAGCACGCGAGACACACCTCGGAGCGAGGATCGCATGAAACCCCTTCACGCTCACGTGAAGCGCGGGGCTCGTCCAGGGGTAGAGCCGGAGGGTGAGCTCCCCAACCGTGACCCGCCGGACGGCCAGGCGGGTGGAGGCCGTGACGAGGGAGTCGAGGTGGGCGGGGTCGAGCTCCAGGTCCCTCCACGTCGCCTGCCACCGCAGGAATCCCAGCTTGAGCTCCATGTCGGGTTCCGCCCGCACCCATGGCCGCAGCCAGGAGGACATCTTGGAGCGCAGGGCCCCCTCGAAGGGCATCGTGGAAGAGATCCGGGTTTCGCGTTACCTGGTCGGATTGCTGCCTTCCATCGCGGAGGCGGGGAAATCGGGAACCCTAATTTTGGAACAGACAGGAGTAAACTGAGAAGACGGGAATTGCCTCCGGGAAGAGGAGAAGACCGGGTGGTGGAAGAGAAGGAAGCGAAAAGGCGGGGGAAGCCGCCAGGTCGTCTGGTGTTTTATAGCTTTGTGTCGAGGACTTTCACTGGTCAGGTTATGAACTAACAGACGCCTGCTTACGTGTATGGTCATTACGCTTTTTTTTTTTGGGTTACCACTCTAAAAAAATTAAGAGCTAAATAGGGCATTATTCATTTCCCGGAATGAGAATATCAGTTGGCCATCATTCTTCGTTGATTGCTTTTGAAGGAAGGAAGGCCTTTTAAATATGAGATTATCATTTTCTCTAGAATGGCATGACGTCCTTTTTTTAAAACCTTTTCATAAAAGCTACCAAAAGTGGGCCATCCTCCTGCTCAGATGAAAATGGTTTTATGAAAATGATGATCCCGACGACACTCGAAGAGGCGGTTCTCTGAGTCATCAGATCTCTTCAGACTATATGAAATCCTACAACAGAACATTGGAGTAGAGGATTCTCAAGTGGCAATATATATATATAAACAGACTTGGCAAAGTTTATTTAATCCGGTCCAACGACCACCAACTTAATTAATTCAGCCCTTAAAAAATGTGGTCAGAGTCATAGATTTGATAATCTAGTCACTTCTGGTCAGCTTATCTAGACTCAAACTTCTTACTGGTTGTATATATTAGGGTCTAATGTGCTGATTCAAATCTATTTCAAATCGGTCCAGCCCTTGTATTTTATCTATTAAATTCACCTCGACCAAAGTAATCTATATATCTTAAGTACGGTCACAATGCTCTGATTCAAACAAAGACTCGACTTAAGATCAAATCATATTTCATTAGACTCCACTTACGACGTGATCTTAACTTTATCTCACTCACCCCAAAAAGATGTCTGGCATTGCTTTTAACATCAATTTCTGATAATTTTATCAGCGAAAATTGAGATCTCAGCGACCCTTAAAACCTTAAAAGGCAAGGGGTCGATTTATCCGATTCCTTCTGCTGTTTTCCGCCGCCAGCGAGAGCTTGGAGTACTTTGTTTCCCAATGACCAGCCAGCCAGGAAAGGTTGGTCAATAAGAATGAAGGTGGAATTGGCTTGTCGTAAGGTTCTGATTTGGAGAGATCCTAATTCTGTTATCTCGGGGGCGGGGCGACGTAGGGAGCTTTTCGACTTTTTGCGATTACCGGCTTCATTCCTTGCTTGGCCATCAAGGTTTTGGCTTGCGTTTTCCCTTCTGACGCCACGCCACTCTTGCGAGGATGAGTGAGACATGGAGGAGCACCGGAGCAGTGGCACGGGAGAGAGGAAATCAATTGCTTCTCAGTTATTATCTTTTAGGAAAGAGGAGAAACTGCGACCAACATGCACGACGACAATTGCTTTGCAATAGTTCTTGTTGGAAGACTCCGAAATATAATAATAAAATAATCTGAGTTGTAGGACGTACCTCAAAACGGAAGCTAAGCAAATCCTCTTATGAGTTATGAGGAGATGTGAAGACGGTTACCGGAGTCAGTATTTGGCAGTTCACACACCTAAGTCGCAGGATTGAGGTGACAATCCTCCGTGATCGTCGTCGACGTGCTCTCCTCGTTGTTGACTGGAGAGCGAAATTGAGAGAGAGAAAGAAATGGAAGAAGGGGTTGCTTTAATAGCTGCCGACGATGGAGCATCGATCCATCTCCTCGCACATGCACCGGACACGCACTCTCTTTTCTTACACCTTGCCCAACCCACAAACATGAGGGAGTAGGAAACCCCTCCAGCATCTAACAACAAACATAACCATCACATTCTCAAAGCCCCCATGGGCAATTTAAATTTTAAAGAGGGTCTAGGGGGTAGCAGCGGGATGGGGCTTCTTGCTTTCCCGTTCCTTTCTTGTTGCTTCGCCTGAGGTGAAAGTGATGTTTCCCAATTACTGTTCATCCGTCTGAAGCATTTTATTTCCCCTTTTTTTATTTTGTGCGCCGGATAAGACGCACGGAGCCGCCGGATGGGGTTTAAAGTGCCGCCGGATCACCCTTTTTTTCTCCTCATTTTTTCTTTTTCCCATTTTTGTCTTCTTCTGGCGCTGAATGGGGGGGGGGGCGGGTGGGGGCCGCCGATTCACCCCTTCACCTCTCTCTCATTTTCTTTATTTCCTTTTCTTTTTCCACTTTTGTTCTGCCGCCGGGTCACTTTCTTTCCCGGCCAGATGGGGGGGTGGCCTGGCCGCCGGATCACTGGGGGAAGGCCGCCGGATGGGACTTTAGCCCCCTCTTCTTTTTGTTTCATTGGCCGCCGGCTGGGAGCGCAGAGCCGCCGGTTCAATCCCTTTCTTCTTTTTTTTTATTCCTCCTCATTTTTGTGTGTGTGCGCCTAGGGGTTGCGTCGACGCACCCTGTTGTTTGCCTTAGAAGCCGACTCGTCCCTTTATGCATGTGTCGACGCACACAGCGGGTTGCGTCAACGCACCCATTGGTCAGAGTCTTTCCAGCCCGAATGGCTTGACGCTCTTGGTGGCGAATTTTAGGTGTCCACATGTGCCTGGATTAAAATTAATGCGAAGAAAAGCCATCGACCTCAACCTGCCAAGGCACCAGCTCGAAAATACCCCTACGGGGGCCTGTCAATTCTGGCTCCACCGTCGGATCCCTCATACTCCTCAATAGGTAATTATCACCAAGAAACAGGAGAGAAATAGGAGAAAGAACCTTAAAATACGCCTCAAGAAACAAGCCAAACAAGTAAATGCCTTGCAATCTCCTGCCGAGCTAACGCCTCTCCAGAGGCTACAAACACTCGTCGACGAATTAGAGGAATATATTCCCCCTCGTCCAACAAGGGTTGTCTCGCTCGATAGCTACATCTCTTAGGAAGAAATATAAAAACGAGCTCGCTTGAGAAGATGGGTCCAAGAAATGATCCAAAAAATCAAAAATAGTGATAGGCTCCTCATTCTTGAGGAACTCTCCCTGTTTTACAAAGATAAACAGGTCACCACATAGCAGCTAGAGAAAATGGTCCAAAATTGTACATGCAATATGGTGACGATCCCATCACCTGCTAACATCATTGCTTCCCGACGAAGTGAGTCAGTGGCTTCAATTCCCAAACAAGACAAATAACTTCTACCTGACTAGGACTACAACCAACCTCTGAGGGCACCGATCGTGGTCGAGGACACGGCTGGGGGTGTGGTAGAGGGCATGGAAGAAACCCCGGGTAACCCCTCCACCGACCCAGCTTCGACCCAGATCAAGTCATCCTTTTCCGAGGGGAAGAGTCTGGCCCCATCCCAGAGGTTGAAATTCGAAACAATCCCCACATCTTCAACCCCTCTGTCGAGAAGGAAGCGTTTACCAGTCTTTCGATTCCAGTTCTAGTTCTAGCTATGGCCGAAGACCAAGTAGGTCCGTCTGGCAAGGATGACCCGGCCCACCAGTCACCCCCAGAAGAGCCACCTCTGGTGCCACTGTTCCGAGAGCCCATAGGTGATCATGACAAATATGATCCCTGTGACAAGGGTAAGGCGATGTAACTCCCTGACGGGGAGGGATGCGACCGTTCGCACAAGACACTGCCTGACATATTACCCTCACTAGAGGACGCTCGGGCTCAAGCCTGTAGACGGGAAAAGAGTGTCGTCCACCCTCGGGGGAAAGAAACAATACAATGATGCAGAGTAATGAAGAAAAGGTGATTGCCAGAGAGGTGGAGACGGCAAGGGACGTCCACCCTCGTCTGTCCTAAGAGATGGAAATGACGAGATCAACTCAAGAAGAGAAAGAACATAAAGGAGAGAAAGGAAAGAAGGATGTGAAACGAACTCCGGTACGTGGCGGAGATAGGGGTCGAAAGACCCTCTCGCGCAAACTAACCCCTTCCCGGTAAGCGTGACTTACCGTTCCACGAGCAGTTTTCCATATACCAGGAAATCCGAGAATCTAGGTAACAGGAATGGGGAGGCACGAAGACTCAGGAACTGCAGCGGTGTATCGTTCTCCAGAAAATTATAAAGACAATACGAACCAAGACATACCACCACAAGACATTGGTCTTTGTGGGGTTCTAACAGCGATGCAATAATATCAACACTAATGAATATATATGTACGTATTAGGACCACCGCGAGACATTGGCCTTACGGGGTTTTTATTGCAATATAGATAATAAACATGAGTATATGTACATAAGACCACCGCGAGATATTACTCTCCGCGGGGTTTTTACTGTAATATATATAATAAAAGGCTTCGCGAGGAATTACTTCCGTCACGTGCACCTTCGCGAGGAATTACTTCCGTCGCAGGGTTTAGACAGAAATTTACAGAAATAAAATGACAGAATGAAAAAGGTTTCGCGAGGAATAACTTCCGTCACGTACACCTTCGCGAGGAATTACTTCCGTCGCAGGGTTTAGACAAAAAATCAAAGGAATATAATGACAGAATAAAAGGCTTCGTGAGGAATTACTTCCGTCACGTACACCTTCGCGAGGAATGACTTCCGTCGCAGGGTTTAGACAGAAATTTAAAGAAATAGAATGACAGAATGAAAAAAAAGGCTTCGCGAGGAATGACTTCCGTCACGTACATCTTCGCGAGGAATTGCTTCCGTCGCAGGGTTTAGACAAAAATCAAGGGAATAAAATGACAGAATGAAAAAGGCTTCGCGCGGAATGACTTCCGTCACGTACACCTTCGCGAGGAATGACTTCCGTCGCAGGATTTAAACAAAAGGGAAAATTGACAGGAAAGAAAGTGGGAAGGGGATGTGATCGCCAGGGGCTGAGAGCCCCACAGGGAATGTCCTGATCGCATTCGCCGCCGAAGCGGGAGCAGTGCGGGTCCTTTCTTCCTCTTTAGTCGGCCGGCCGACGAAAAGGGCCTTCTTTGGTTACCCGGATTTTATTATCCCTTTTTTTTTGTTTTACTTTTTGTTATTATATATTTTTTTGGGGGTTTTGTGGCTTTTATTGTTTTTATGTTCTTATATCTTTTTAAGAGAAAGATGAGAGAGCAAAGAGAGAAATCGGGTGATAGATGGTAGAATAAGGTAGCACGATATAGGAAAAGAATACTAAGAAAATATAGACAGGATGAAGACTTTATTTTAGATAAGACAGAGAAGAACGGAGATGGAGGTTTAACGATATATAATACTAATAAGGGAGAGGAGATAGACTTACTGTTAAACGAAACGTAAAGGAGGATGAATATGGAAATTTAACAACAGATAATAATGATGGAGGAAAGAACTAGGATAGATGAGAGAGACAATAGCCGGGTACCTCAAAAGGAGGGATGACCTCCTACTCTTTTGGTCGACGGAAGAAGTGGGATCCCCGACTGGTTAACCCTGCACGGAAAACGAATGAAGAGAAACAACAACGAGATAAGGACGACAGTGGTGTAGCATCAATTCTTTAGAAGCTGATATTGAGAATAGCATAAGAGAACACTAACCTGGTTGGTAGCATTTAAAAACCCCTTTTAGACATGAAAAGGTAGGTAGATGATATGATGAATGAACAAAGAGGGGTCTCTCAGGAAGAGAGACACTATATGAACGACAAGTAATGCATGCATATGTAACTAACTGAATGAAAACCAGACAACAAGGGGGGAGAAAACTTATTCAGAGATGGATGATGGGCTCGAGGAAGTTTCTCCGATGTGAGGATGGTACGAGCGTACGCTGAGATGTAACACGCTCTCGTATGCTCCGACGTCTGGGAACTCGGCAGGGCCTTCCGGGTATCGCCACCGTCCTGAAAAGGAGAAAGAGAAAGAGAGAGAGAGTTCTCTCTCTCCTTTTTTTTTAATCTTTTTTTAGAGAGGCATTTAGAAGAGATGACACATGTGAAAATAAAAGGGGGGTGAGGTGAAAGACTTAAAAAATAGATAATCAAAATAAAAGAGGGAGGGATAAAAATCTTAATTATTAAAAATAAAAATATATATATATATACATATATAAAGCCCCACGTGTGGGCATGGAGTATGGAAGATATGCATACATACGTAAGTAGATGAAACAGAGGACTTTAATTTACATAAGAGAATGAAAGAAGGGAAAAGAAAATGTGTGTATGCGTGAATTTCAAAAGAGGAGGGGAATACTGGAGAATGGGAGGTAGAGAAAGATGGAGAGGAGGAAGAGGGAGAAAGAAAGAGTGAAGAAAAAAATAAGAAGAAGAAAATAGGGAGAGAGGAAGAGATCGGTTAGAAGAGAGGGGAGAGAAATAAAAAAAAATAAAAAGAAGGATGAGTGAGGGATCGAGAGAGCAGAAAGAGAGGGAGGGGGGGGGAAGAAAAGCAGAGAGAGGGAGAGAGAGACGGTGGGGAGGGGGGATTAAAAAAAAGAGAAAAGAAAGAGTGAGAGAGGGGGAGATCGAGAGAGAGAGATAGAGAGGAAGAGAGGGAGGGAACGGTGGAGAGAGAGAGAGAGGGAGAGAGGGAGTTAAAAAGAATAAAAAAAATAGAATGACATAAAAAAGAGAGAGAGAGATCGCGGCGGAAGCCGCCAGAGAGAGAAGCAGAGAGAGAGGGACCGCGGCGGGGGGAAGAGAGAGAAGGAGAGAAAGAGAGGGGGGGCTCGCCACGGGGAGAAGAGAGAGAGAGAGAGAGAGAGAGAGAGAGAGAGAGAGAGAGAGCGGCCGCGAGAGAGAGGGGGGTGCTCGGCGGGGGGGCTCGGCAGCGACGACGGCGACGGTGGGAGGCGGTGACCGCGGGGGGGTGCGTGCAGGCGGGGCGGCGTCGGAGGCGATGCCGGAGGCGAGCAGGGGACAGAGCGGCGGCCGGAGGTGGTGGCCGCGGGGGACGACGGGCTTGCCGGAGGCGGGAGGCCGGTGGCGGCGTGGTGGCTGGGCGGCGTCCGATGGCAAGCGGAGGGCGGCCGGAGGCGACGGGGGCGTGCGACGGCGGCAGTGCAGAGGGGGCGTGCGACGGCGGCAGTGCAGAGGGGGCGTGCAGGCGGCGTTGGGGTGCTGCGGGCGGCCGGAGGCGACGGGGGTCGGAGGCGTCGGGGAGCTGCGGGCGGCGGCCGGAGGCGCGGCGGCGACGGGGGCCGGAGGCGTCGGGGCGCTGCGGGCGGCGGCCGGAGGCGGGGCGGCGTCGGGGTCGCTGCGGGAAAAGGGCCGCAACGGCCCTTTGCAGTTCAAAGGGGGGCACGTTCGACGATGCCCCCCTACGAACCTGGAAGACTTCTCTCTTTTTTTTTTTTTTTAAAGAAAACGTAAAAGAGAAAGAGAGAGGTTGAGGGAGGGAGAAAATACAGGGAGAGAAGATAGAGGGAATGAGGGAGACGGTGGAGGTGGTTGTCGTGAGGAGGGTGGCTGGAGGTCCAGGGGGTTGTTGTGGGGGGAAAGAGGAAGGGAGCCGGAGGTGGAGGTCGTGAGGAGGAGGGTGGCTGGAGGTGGTTGTCGTGAGGGGGATGGCTGGAGGTCCAGGGGGTTGTTGTGGGGGGAAAGAGGAAGGGAGCCGGAAGTGGAGGTCGTGAGGAGGAGGGTGGCTGGAGGTGGTTGTCGTGAGGGGGATGGCTGGAGGTTCAGGGGGTTGAGAGGGTGGAGTGTGTGTCTTCCGAGGGTCTTCCCCTGGGGTGGTGGGTTACGGAGGAGGTGAGAATGAGAGAGAGAGAGAGTGTGTGTTAAAGAGAGGGGGCAAGATCCGAGAGACCCGGGAGGGGAGTGAGGGAATAAATTATGTAATAAAAGATGGGGCCATGTCCATTTAAATTTTATTTATTTTTTTAGAACAAAAGTGGGCCAAGCCCATTAGCACACATATATATATATATTTTTATATTTTGAATAGGAATGGGCCAAACCCATTAGCACAAATGTTTTCTTTTGATATATTTTTTGAATAGGAATGGCCCAAGCCCACACGATGAACCTTCCCCCTTTTTTAGGATTAAAAGATGGACCAAGCCCATTAGCATTTTTTTATTTTGTGTAGGAATGGTCACAAGCCCATTAACAAGAATTACCATTCAAGAAGCCACAGATTATTAGATTAAATTAGAGATTACTCAATTAACTTGACCGTGCGAGCTGCTTTGGGGCGTCTTAGTGTAATACGGGATCTGCTCAGCATAATGCTAAAAATGTCGTGTCTACAGTCCACACCAGGCCGGTAAGCTCTCCAGGCGATCTATCGCGCGACCGCAAAACCAACCGACATACAGGGACCAGAAAACGGTCTACCTAGGGCTGCTTCTAACATAAAATGGTTCATGTTAGGACCGTTTTCATTCCGGAAACCTGAAAACGGCGAATATCGTGGAAAACTCCATTCCACGTCCCGTTCACGCCCACGTGAAGGGAAAAACAAGGGGAAACTAGTCCCCAACCTCTCTAGCACCGAGAGAACCCATTTATATCCAAAAAACGTGGTTAAAATGCTAGATCCGACTCACTCCCCAAAAACATGTATTTTTCCCAAAATGCTCAAATAAGTCCGCTCGGCTCACTACGGCCTACCAAAATCGCGGGAATGGAAGTGCACGAGCTGAGGATCCATCTCCCTACCTCAACTGAAGATTTGGCGCTCCGTGGATGCCGATCCACGAAGAAAACGCCGCAAAACCCTTGCCGGGCACCCGAACGCGTATCCGAGCTCGCCGCACCTCCACCACCTCGATCCTCACTCCATCCTCGTGCTCCTCACCCTCACGTCATCCCTGCCTCACCCACCATTGCCCCCATTGGCCGCTCGGAGGAGAGGGGGAGAAAAAGAGAAGAGAGAGAGAGTGAGAAAAAGAGAATGAGAGAAAGAGAGAGGGTGGGGGAGTTTATATAGGAAACTCCAAGAATTCCAAAAATACTAAAAATATGGAAAAATTATCTCCGCGATCCTCGGAAAGAGCACAACGCGCTAGTCACGTCCCGGAGCCGGAGAACGCAACGGTTCACCCTGCACAGTGATCCAAAGGCTCATTAGAGAAAAATACACGTAAAGCACAAAATACACTCTTGGACCCACGAAAAGGATCCGAAAAATATCCGATAAAATCCAGGGCATTACAGCCCTCCCCCCTTAAAGAAATTTCATCCTCGAAATTCAGGACAAGCACCATGCCACATGGGGAGAACACCTGGACCAACTGACGATACTGTCAGAGCCCCAACCAAACCTCGATACTCACAAAAACCACGATCCAGAGGGACGCGGCCAGACAATGATCACGAGTAATGCCTCGCTCACAGTCCCAGACACATCGATCATCGGAGCAGGCACATGCAAAAGAGTACAAGTCTGGCGTCACCTCAGTCAACACGAAAAATCAATCGCGGCACCGCTGCCACCATCTCGCTCACTGAGGAGACCTAATCCTCGTCACGAGAAACAACTACCGATCCATCCTATGGTCAGCGGATAATTCACACATCAGCTTCATAACCAGCTGACTGGTTTTACGCCCTGCTTAAGGGAACAACCAATACAGAGCCTCCATCAGCTCACGCAGCTATCTCAGCAAATCGTAACCAGATCATCGGCTCAGTGCCAAGAACCACCTCACACCTGGCAAGCTGAAAGCCAGACATATCACTGATGGTTGTACATGTGTGTTGAATGTGTGGTTTACATGTTGATTGATCAAGCATTCTCATATGTGCATCGACCTGCTTCAAATGTACACCCATATGTTTCAATATATGCATCGACCTGCTTCCTTATTATATGCATCGACCTGCTTCAATATGTGCATCGACCTATTCAAATGTTCACCGACCTGTTTCAATATATGCATCGACCTGCTTCCTTATGCATCGACCTCGGTTACACATGCACATACCTTACCCACATATGCTCAGACTTGTCCATACACATGCACATATATGCCTGTTTTATTAACTTGTTCTGGCATTTGGCTCTCATATATGCATGTTTCATTAACTTGTTTAATGTCTTACCTCCATATAATGCCATTTGTCAAGTTTCCATAACTTCTTTCATATCCTGTGTCATGTTTACATATACACTTTATGGTTTTGTTTTATTTCGTAGGGGCACCCCCTCACATCCCTTGTTTTTCATGTTTTTTTAAAGAGAGTTGGATGGGAACGTTGCAACCCTTGCCTTTCTAGCAGCATGATCAGTAGGCCTGATTGAGGGCCTTAAAGGGCAATGATGCAATTTTTTAAAGTGAGTGACATTGTGTTGGTGGTTACCTGATTGCCAATGCAACACAACGAACATCTTTACACAGCTGTGGAGGTTCATCGAAGCACATATGCTGTGATGGATTTCAATTGTCAGGGCTGGCAATTGGGTTCACACCCGTTCAATGCAATGATTATTGAAATTTATCTGAGCCCAACTGTTGCCAAATCAACAATCAGTCGCATTGAAATTGTGAACACCTGTCATTCTATCTCCACATTTGGTCAACCAGGTATCTGTCTCTACCTGTCATTTTGTCCGTCATTTTTTGTACATGACTTTTTTGTATGATTGTTTTGTTATCTTATTGTTGCCCTCATGTTTTTTAATATTATTTCTACAGGCCTCTTTGTATTGTCATTGCTGCCAACACCTCATGGACCAACCTATTTATTTCTGTCATATTATATTGCATGATTTGTACTTGATTTTATGCTAATCAGTTTGCAGTATTACAGACAACAGTATCGTTGCAGCATTTTCTCTAGTCAGTGCACTGCTGCTATGCTTGTAAATCCTTACTCGATTGTTGCTTTGGTTACTTCGCGATTGCTTGGATGCTCGATTGCTGTTGCTGGTCCGAGAGATGACGAGGATTCTGCCATTTTGAATTTGACTTCAATGTAATAGTTGTGCATCGAGTAAATGCGCATTATAATATGCGAGAAATGAATAAAAGTGTAAAGTGAGACAACTCTACGTTTTGATCTTTTTTCATTGTAACAGTTGTAAAGTATACACTATGCCCCTGCTGTCGTGTGTGAACACTGTAAACTTTACATTTTAATTGGCTTTAGTGTAATAGTCCATAAACAGTGCGCTGGTATTGTACGAATCCATAGGCATTTCTGATCGGATGTACTATAATTTTCAATTTCAATGTGACCTGGTATATGTTGAATATGTTATGTACAATTCAATCCAATTTGAAGCAATTGAGCTCATTCATGTGCAAACCCATGCTGATTATGTTTCTGCTCACTTGAATATACAATATGGTATGTGTCAATCGTTTGTGCGATACAGAACGGTGAGAGATAGCATGATATGTAGGTCGTTCGTCCTTGCAAGAGATAAAAGCACGGTAGTTACTTTTGTGACATTATGGTAACCATGGGGGGTAGTTTGGGTAATTTATTTGTCATTGTCATCTCGGAATCTGGAATGCTTGTCAAAGTAGTTAGAATAGGGGTCTTATTTCCCAGGGGTAACGTCAGATATTCCACCTGAGTATCAAAACAAAATTGGTCACTCCTCGGAATAAGTCAATCTCGATTAAGGTATTCTTCTTAACCTATTCTGCAAATAAAGAGGGCCTACATGAAAAATCTTCTGCCGCGCCCATTTCATGTATAATATTTAACATATTTCCAGTTAACGTTGAACCGAGAGTATGAAATGATTAAAAAAATCTCTTCAATATATTTTGATATATCATTTTTTTAAAATTTATCTTGCACACGTGGATATATTAATTTTTTAAAATTCATCTTGCACTTACACACACGGAGATATATCAATTTTTCAAAATTTCATCATGCACTTGTAACGCAAGTATAACATATTTGACTAGGGGACTTTTACATAGCTAATCGCCATAAAGATTTTATTCACCCAAAGATCTCTCATAAAATTATTGTCATGAGTTTTTTTTTCACAAATTTTCACAGTGCGACATTCTTTTTAGTATCATAAATACTTCTCTCCTATAATAGCACAGTTAATATTATGTACTACACAACCGCTAGTCCTATATCAGAGAGAGAGAGAGAGCGCGAGAGAGAGAGAGAGCGCTGAAATATTAAAAAAATAGGTTGGAACCGTGGAAGGAGGATTCCCCTATTAGATTCCGCATTTTTTTAAAAGCAGACAGAGATCGAGGAAGAAATATTAAAAAAAAAGGAAGAATGGGTGGGCGCTGAGGATCGCGAGCTGCTCGAACTCCCTGTCCTCCGTCCTTGTTTTTGTTTTCTCGCCATTGATGGTGATTGGAGTGACGAGGGAGGGCCTCACGGCGGAGAAGGAATGGGGGCGAAGAAACCTGGAGCCTGGGACGTCAGCGGTTCCCCTGCAGCTGGGCGGCGGATTCCGCGGTGAGTAGGGGCATCCCTTTCTTCTGCTCGCCTGGGTTTCTGACAGATTTTAGAGTACAAAAAGAGCTAGGATCAAAAGCTGGGCAGCTGCAGCTGTGGGAGAAAGGAGGAGGAGGAAGGCAGAAAAAAGTTGGGATTTTTGGTGGTTCGTTGTCACTGGATTCCGGGGCGAGCAGAGGCATCTTGTTCTTCTGGGCATCTGGGTCTCTGAACAGATTTTGGGGTACAAGAGCAGGGATCAGAGAGCTGGGTAGCGGCTACAGGAGGAAGAGGAGGGAGGGTGAGAACAAAGCCGGGATTTTTAAAGTGGTTCTTGTTCCTGGCCATTGAATTCCTGGGAGAACAGGGGCATCTTGTTCTTCTAATCTGCTGGGTTGCTGACAGATTTGGAGTGCAGGAGCTGAGGAATCCACGTGCCGAGGATTTCTGAAGGTCCCAGCAGATCAGGAAGGAGCAGCTGCCGGAGGAGGGTGGTTTTCCTGCTTCCACTGTTCCCAGCGATGGACTGTGGGGGAGGAGCTCAAGCGGAGGCGATGAATGAAAGCGGCAGGAGGTCGCTGGGTCAGGCAGCGGCGGCTAGGGGTGTCAATGGAGTCTCAGGATCCGAAAATCCGATCCGGATCCGAAATTATTTTCGGATTCGGAGCTACTTGTTTGATCCGAAATGAGACATGTGTGATGATCGGGGCGGCACTTTTTTGATCCGGATCGGATCATCGGGGCGCCGTATAATGCTCCTTTCGGGGCGAGCAACCCCATCGGCCATCAGCCATCAGCCATCGGCGCGCTCCTTCGGCTGCTCTAGGGTTTGCTCCCGTCTCGAGATCGATCTCCTTCGGCTGCTCTCTTTGGGTTCCGGCAGCGGCATCTCACGGCGACGATCGGCCACCTACGACGGCGATCCTTCGGCTGCTCACGACGGCGATCCTTCGGCTGCTCACGACGGCGACGACATCTCCTTCGGCTGCTCACGACAGCACCTAGCTCTCCTCTCTCCAGGGTTCCAGCAGCGGCATCTCACGACACCCCTGCGGTTCTGTGGGCGCAGCAACCCCCATCTCCATCATCGGCGCATCGCGGCCTCCCTCTACTAGGGTTTGATCCCGTCCCCGTCTCCGCATCGTTGCGGCGATCGGCCACCAACCCCATCTCCATCATCGGCCCATCGCGGCCTCCCTCTAGGGTTTGATCCCGTCCCCGTCTCCGCATCGCTGTGACGATCGGCCACCAACCACATCTTCATCATCGGTGCATCGCGGCCTCCCTCTAGGGTTTGATCCCGTCCCCGTCTCCTCATCGCTGTGGCGATCGGCCACCAGTGGCCTCTGTTTCAGGTGCGTCTTCCCCCCCCCTCTCTCTCTCTCTCATGCTAGGCTCTTCTTTTGGCTTTCGGCTTGGTTTATCTTGTTTGATCGCTCCTGAAAGCAAGCAGAACGAGGGTAAGTTAAGGGCGACAGGGAAGGGCTCCGTTTCTGCGCTGGGTTTCGAGTCTGCCATGGGATCTCGGATGGGTTTTCCGTTCTTCACCTTATGTGAGGCACTTTTTTCTTCGGTTCTTCTGATTTTCTGCTGGGGTTTCTACTCTTGTATGTTGTTTTTTGTCCTAAAAATGGTCCCAAAATTGGATCTTGCCAGAGATTCGCAAGAACCCCCTCCAAAAAGAAATCTGTTTATTAGGGTTCTCTTTGCAGGGTTTGATCCTTCCAACCTTCTGAAAAAGAAAAGATTTTTTTCCCGATTTCAGAGTTTGATGCCTGGGTGCTGCTCCTTCTATCTCACTTGTACGACGCCTACTCTGGGGATTGGGTTTCTCGGGGGTATCCTTGGATTTGCTCCAAGCATAGTCTTCCACATCTCCATCGCCGGGAAGTTCTGGTATGCTTCCTCACCTACCCTATTAAAATGTTTTGGGTATGTAAGATAAACTGAAGTTTTTATATTTTCGGTGTCATTTTGAGATCCAAGTGCCCTGCAAATATTTAGCTGTTAAAATGCAGCCCATCTTTAAATGTTAGCTGTCAATTATTATTTAAGTCTTAGTTTATAGCTAGATTTAAAAATAAAAATGACCCCCGGTCAGCCTACATTCCCTGTTGTATAAGATAATTTATTTTTTGGGTTAACGGGAGAAGTATTCGTGAGTTTCATGTTGAAAGAATAAGACAGGAACTGGGGCTCCCAAGAACAGGAAGTAGGGGGTCCTAAGGATTTT
The DNA here is from genome assembly GCA_022559845.1 of Amorphophallus konjac. Taxonomy (NCBI): domain Eukaryota; kingdom Viridiplantae; phylum Streptophyta; class Magnoliopsida; order Alismatales; family Araceae; genus Amorphophallus; species Amorphophallus konjac. Next base: position 64,151,128 of record CM040128.1, on the reverse strand, counting down.
ACTGTAGCTTCGTTGATTTCTGATGGCCACTGGACTCTTCCTCCTCCCACCCCTCCTGACATGATTGGTCTTTGGACCATTTTTGCAAACATTCACATTGATAGGTCAGGAATTGATAGGATTATTTGGAAATATGATAATGGTAAATTCACTACTACGTCAGCATGCAATGAACTCAGAAAAAACACCCTCCATTAGTTGTTCATGATTAGATTTGGGATACACCCATGTCTCATAGGTTCTCCTTGTGCACTTGGGAGACTTACTTGATGTGAATTGAGGACTTATTATTTTCAATTGCTTTATTGGTTGTGTCTTATCAGGATAAGCTTTTAGCTATTGCTTTTGAAGAGATATTCATTGAAGTGTTGTGTTAACCTGCAACTTATTATTTTCAATCTGTGTATGTCTTTGCTTATCAATTGCTCTCTCAACATGTTGTGGCTGATTCATTAATTCTTTTGCTGCCTACACAGCCATATTATGCTTTGACATTAGATCATGTCCTATATGATTGAGGAATCCACTGTTATTTCCATCGTGAACTTTTTTCCAGTTTTCAAATCCATCAATTGTGAATGTAGAATGATTATAGTTTGTATTATCAAAACTTAATTCCATGCATTTATATTTATTATTCTCAGAGTTTTTTGTTGATGATCATCATTAAGAGTTCTAGTTCGACTGGACAGTTATATCGCTGCATGGCTGATAGTCTACCTAGGAGTTGGTTTCTGTTCAGCTTTTACTTTGAGATACTCATGATCCAAAGTCATGTTTATGCAGGGGCATCTAAAGAGCTAATTGACTTAATTCCAATAAACAGATCTAGTTATTATTGTGGTCAAGGAGCGGAAGAAACTGAGAAAGGGACCACATCCTTCCAGTTCATCATCCCTGGTTAGCATCCAGGAGGCGTTGAACCAGGTAGGCCATCACACATTGATTTCCAGTTCTATGCATGTTCCATTTGGATACCTCCCTTGGTATCACTATGATATTGATATTATCTACCTCTGCCAGTACATCACCAACAATGGCCCCTTTCATGGGTTGCTCGGCTTCTCTCAGGTGTACAAGCAAAAGCTTTCGACTTCTTTTCTGAGTTATATACACCTGTGTTCTCTGATGCATCTGCTCTGAATTTGCATGTGCTTTGAGAATCGAGATATTATTGCTTCTATTTGCACTGTTATTGGGTCTGTGATATATGATATATCTACAGCTGTAGTGATAGCTTTATCTGGCAGATTTGAAGGAATATATTGTGATCACTATTTATGCTTTTGTTATTTGCATGTACTATTTGGATCCAAATAGTACATGTGAAAATAGATTTGTGATTCATGCAGTGTCATGTGCAAATCTGAAATTTTTGGTCTGTCACATTGAAATGCACTGCATTTGTTATGCACATTCATGCATGACCTTGTGGTATATAGAATGGTGACATGAAAAAGGACAGGTTAGGCATGTCTGGAAGTTTTCACCATGCGTGAGGACTTACCTCCGCCCGGTACCATGGGTCATTACTGCATTTAGTTTTTTTTTTACCCATATGAGTCTAAGACATCATACTCCCTTTGCATATATTTTTGTTAGAATGTAGAAACAAACCATTGTTGACATCTTGAATGGTATGGAAAGAAGAGGATAATTTTACACTTATTTTCACGGAAGGAAGAAAGCTATTAATGTTAAGTACCATTTTAAAATAACAATTAATAATTATGTACGTAATAAGATTATTTATATAATTAACTGTTTTCCCCGCAAAATTTCTAGGCCCTTTGATAGTCCAAAACACCACCTCCCACGTGCCACATCAGCGCGCATAGCGCAACGTAGTATTAAAGGGGGCAAAAAAAAGGAGAGGACAGGAAGAACCCGTCGCTTTGCCTGCTGCACCCCCCCCCCCCCCCCCGCACGCCGTCGTTGCCCGCACGCTTTCCGCTGCTCTGTCGCACCCGCTGCAACCCCACCCCCTCCCGGTGAGCTTTCTTCCCTCTCCTCCTCCTCCCCTCTTCCCTCACTCCCCCACCCCCGGCTGTCGACATCACAATGGATCGCGTTCCCAAACGATAGAGATCGCGACCCCTGCGATTAATTTGCTCTCATGACCGGGACTGGCGCTCCCGGTCCGGGATCGGAACCCTAGCAAGGAATCCTACTTCTTGGGTGGGTCGAAGGCACCGGGGTTGCATGCATCTCGAGGGCTACGAGGAAGCAAACATGCCAAGAATCTGGAATCGGGCAAGGGGGTTATGAAATTAATAAGGTTAAGGATTATCTGGATTTGAGATGACCTTTTTTCATGAAAACATTGTTCTTTGGAACCGGAGGATTGTTTCATTGAGACCTGGAAATTACTGGTTCAAAATTGAAAGTAGCTTTAAGAAAGAGGAGCAAGGGTAAGGCCTGCGTAAAATTTGCCCTCCCAGACCTCATAGGGGCGGGAGCTTCATGCAACTAGGCTGCACTTTTTTGTTCTGCATGATTGTGTTGTACTTTTGTGGTTGTGTCATGGTAATCTTCACGAGGGTTTTTGATTGGCAAGGAGTCGCAATGCAGATGTACTTTCTGAGGAAAAGGGGCATTAGTGCCTGTTTATGCTTGGGCACATATTCCACATATGGGTTGCCAAGTAGAGATTACCAAGAAATTTTTCTTGTGAATGAATATGATTTAGTTTTCCTGATGTGCAAGAATAGCAGACCAAGGTTGGCCAACTCGTACTGTATCGGTACGAGTGTGCGAATCAGCCGACTCATACTATACGTGTACATGGGGAAACCTGGGTCGGTATGGATCGGCAGAGTCGGTCCATGCCATTAAAGACTTCATTGGGCAACTTGGTCCGAGTTGGCCTGAGTTGGCCAGGATGGAATCGAGTTGGTCTGTCCCGATGAGACGAGTCGGTCAACCCTGTATCAGACAAATCATCCAAGAGAAAAATGATGGAGGAATTCCCTTCCATTTTTAACAAAGTGACTTCCTCGGGTTTATGTTTGCAAGAGTTGTCATATACATCAAAATGAAAGTTTTTAGTTGACAAAATAGTCACACAGAAAATTTACTTCAAAAGGAACTGACATAAATGCTGTTTGTTTTTGGGCATGTTTCCCGATATAGATTTGTATTTGAGCTTACCAGGAAATGTGTCCAGTGAATGAGTATGAACTAATTTTGCCAATCTGTATGAAACATGCGAGGAACAGTTGCAATACACAGGTGGCTGCAGACCGAGGAAAGGACCTGAAATTTATAAACATTAGCAGTCATATGGAAGCCTGCAAAGTGATTTCTCTCATGTGTTTTCACAATTAAATTTTCACATGGAACTGGACTGGGTCATGTAAATGCCTTCTGGAGGCTAAAACATAGGAGGGTTGTATTGGAAGAGGACTAGATAAGTTCTGTATTTTTTAGGTATCTGATTGATTCAAGGAACTAAGGGGACAGCATGTTGGACTAATTCATTATCATCAGCTCATTCTAAACCATTGAGAATGATAAAGAGAGTTTGACTTTAGAAACTTGGGGACTTGCAACTTTCAAATGGCCATAGTACCCTGTATCATCTTTATTGTCTTTCTAGACATTTTTTTCGTGCTTTGCTGAGATGTATCCTTTTGCTGTTTTTATATTTTATTGAATCCTTATAATGTTGGCTTTCTTGACCCAATTGTCTTCAAGGGACGTAAGCATGCCATCTTATGTCTATACTTTCTTGGTTAGGAAATTGACATTACTCCATAGATGATCGAGGTCAAGTCTATAACTTCTTACTAAATCAGCTGAAATCATGTTTCTGCCAAGGGCCATGTTTAAGGCATCCCAAATGATGCAGGAGATCTGGTGTACATTCGGGTTCTACTTGGACAACTTTGTTTGCACCAACCTAGGTTTTTCCTTAGCCAAAGGGAAAGAAGAAGAGATTTGAGAGACTATCTGGGCTAAATAAGAGTTTTGATCGAATTTTAGGGTTTTCTGAGATGAGGGTTTCTGCTTTAGACTTAGCATCCTAGTCTAGTAGGATCATTGATGACTGTAGTGGCCATGCATATCCTTGCAGGTAAGCATCCTATGAAGCTCATTGAAATTGGTTGTAGCTTTGCTTAATATTGGCATCTAAATAGTGATCTTGATGATTATTGCCCCCAAAGTGTCATTTATGTTTCTTTTCTCCTTGACTGGTGTTAAAGCTTGAGTTTTAGAGTGACCATCAACTATCATGAAAGTCAAGTAAGGTGTTCCAGAATGATTCAACGTGGCATAAGCCTACATATTTCTTGAGTGAATGCCTAAGAAAACCTTTCAAAATGAGTGCTCCCACTCAATACAAAGTTTTGCATTTTTTTTGGTGAAGACACCACAATTTTCTTGAATGTGAGAGAGTTGAGATGGGTTAGGAAGGAAGCCAGATTTGGGTCTAGCTGCAGATATGGTAGCATGCATGGATTGAAGAATCAATTCTGTCAATTGATATGGTTAAAATCAGAAATTGGGTGGGTAGATCCGATTGTCACGTGTTCCACAGAAAAAGCATGAACCTGTATGAGTTTGGTTGATTCATGTAAAACCTTTAATGGAATTCCCTGTATCATAAGGATGTGATTGTTCTTGGATTCTGTTGTCTTTGAGATCCACCTAGACCCCTTGGTAGATCTAAGAGTTTGAAATTATATCAACATAGGGTCAGAGAGGGGTTTTTTAATGGCACTGGAGAGGGGTTTATGATGGTACTGACATTCTAGAAGTTACGACGACATTACTTTCCATTTTGAAGCTTTAAACTAAGCTCCCTTGTTTGGTGAGTATCAGATTGTTCCTTTTTGTAAACTTGATGATTCACTTGAATGTTGTTTTTAACTGATGTCTGTCACCCAGTTCACATTATTTTTTTTATGTAACCAGTTCAAGTAAGGATTTTAACATTTAAATTTCTTTTCGCTACCCAGTAAATGTTGGAAAAATTCTCTGTGCAGTCTGTTGGCAACAGAAAAGTATTGCCCTGCTTTGATTGAATGAGAATTATGCTTTTGCATAGCACACTGTAGCAATAAAGTTTTGGGACTGAATGAAAGGAGCAATATGAAATTAATTATTTTTGTTTAATGTAATCATGTCTGCAACCTATTCTATCTTTTGATAGTTTCTCATTTTTAGTCCATAGGGGGGCTAGAATGCTTTACTGTCTAAGAATTTACTTTCTTGTACTCTCTTTCTTTATCTAATGTTTGAAAAAACATAGGTGTTACTGTCTGGAGCCTTTGTTTAATGCTATCATTGGTATATCTTTGGTGGATGAGTAACTGAAAATAAATTGCTAGAATTTTACCTTGTCTAAATTTTATTATGCATGAAAAAAGTGTCTGAGCTATTCAACAAAAACTATGAAGTAACATCTCTCATAGGGTGGAGTAGGGTTGTTATCAGGTTTTGGGTGGTGGTGGTTGGTTTGTATGTCTGGGGGGTGGGTGGGTTGCTTGGGTGTATGGGGTTTTGTTTCTCTCTATGTTTTGCTCCCGGGGCAGAGAGTTGTCTGCCACCTTTTGTCTTGTGGGAGTTTGGTGGGAGCGCCCCCTCTGTACTTGTAACTTCTTTCCTTTTCTTTTATATAATTAGTGGTACTACCCACTCTCAAAAAGGAAAAAAAACTCTCATGGGGTGCCTCCTTTCTTGAACATTAATTCGGGCTCCCTACTGACTTGTGTACTTGAGAGGTTCTTTATTTAGATAAACGTCTGCATATGTTTATTGACCATTCATTAATATTTTTATAGTTTAGTGAATGCTGTTTCTAATCAAAACTTAAGTTATGCAGCCATTTCCTGATCTCTAAGGCAGATTATGACTATTGCATCTCAAGGCACATATATTTGTAGAGCTGGAATTGCAAGATAATTGATATTGCTGAGAGGATTAAGAGAAGTCTCTACGGTTGCGATTATATATAAAAACTTCCCTCATGGACAAGGATTCTGCATCTAGCCTTTTTGTGAATGATGGCTCCTTTATGGAAAAGTTTAAACAGCTTCAGCAAGAGAAACAAGAGAAGGAGTCTCCAAGAGAGGTGTCTAAATCCAGTATGCCATCCGGTTCATCTGTGCCTTTGAGAATGAACACAACCAATACTTTCTTGAGTAAGAAACCACTTGATATCAAGGCAAATGATATGAAGAAACCTAGCACATCCACCTCAGGCGGTAAACTTGCTTTCAGCTTGAAAAACAAGTCAAAAGTTGCACTAGCACCTGTGAAATTAGGTGCAGATGAAGATGAACTTGAAGAAGATGCTGAAAATGGGCATAACGAAGTCTCAACTAAACGACAGAAGTTAGGTCAGCTTGATGCCTCCGGTGCTTCAGCAGGGCATGGGGATGGTAATTTCTGCTTAGTTGCATATCCTTTTGCCTAGAGAGCATGATTAGGAGAGCATTTATCTAATATTTTGACACATTTTTTTCATTGAGCTGGTTTATGTCATTATTCACCCAGTCAAGATGTATGTAGTGATGGATGCTGTAGTGATGGATGGCTGCCTTAATTCTGTTTTCTTTTTTTTTGGGGGGGGGGGGGAGGTGACCTTAATTCTGTTTCTTCACATGCGATCATGTTACTGGAGTTTCACATACTTGCTACTGATGTTTTTGATTTAATTGTCGCTAACATGGTTTCACGAGTATTTAGAATCGTGCCATCTATTCCGTATATGTTTGTTTCATATGTGTTTGTATATGTTAGTGTCCTTCTCTAGTAGGTGATTGTTGTTTACATAGGAGACCTGTTCTGCTACTCACCAGTTGCATAGCTTATTTTCTCCTATTTTGTTATCATGGAGGATACATGTCTTTCTTGATTTTTTTGCTGATTATTTTATGTGGAGTGAAAACAATGTAGTTCTGCAGGATCTGCTGCATTCCTTGCCGGTTATCGATATGCGGAAGATATTCCTTTTCTGTTTGGTCTGCTTTTTGATGACATGTTACAAGTCAAGACATAAAAATGTTTCTCTAAGTGCATTCCTTGACTTTTATTTAAATTTTAACTTTGTTATTTTCCTTTCCTGACACTTCAACTAAGACCATTTTTCCCCCCAGCTTGTTGAGAATGTGTTTCATATGCACATCATCTTCATTTGCAAGCCTATGTCAGTAATGCACATGCCACATAGAGCCGACATACATATTTTAGACTTTTCATTCTCCAGCGTATGCTTCCACTATGATGAAAAGGCATCTACCATTTCCCATTTTTGTTATGAGCTGACATTCATGGTATTGACCTTTATAATGAAAACATGTTTTTTGCTTCTTTTATGGGAGAGAGTGTTCCCACTTTTGGAATACTTGGCTTTTCCATAACTTTGCCACATACAGGTATTTTAACAATCACATGTACAGCTAGATGATGTATCTGAAGCACCACATTGCTCTCATGTTTTATTGTTTCTTAAAAAATCATCTCCATTAGTCTATGGCTTAATTTTACTATTTGCCCATTGGAAAACACTTTTTGCCCTTTATTCATTTTTTATGATACAAGGGTCTTTTGCCTTCAAATTCTCAACTTGGTGAAGCTTACGAATAGGAAGTTCTTTTGAAATTCTCTGTCCCATGAATGCAGCTGATTCTTGTTTGTCTATCAACATTGGTGGAAAGAGATATTGGTTGAAAGAGTTGGAAAATGTGGCTCGAACCTGCTGCAACAGTAATTTGCATTCCCTTGTTCATGCTCTTGGTATTAATCAGTTCTTTAAGTGACATGCAGCACCACCTCCACCGAGTGACCCTGCAGTGAGGAATGTTGCTGACAAGTTGGCAAGTTTTGTAGCAAAAAATGGAAGGCAATTTGAGGATGTAACACGTCAAAGGAATCCTGGAGATACTCCATTTAAGTATGTTCCATTATGCAGAAGAAATCCCTGTGGAATTTAATATTATGATTGTGCTTATTTGTTTTTCTGTTGTTTAATTAAGGTCAAATATCACTTTTACTTGGCTCCACAAACATTATGAAATCTTCCAGTCTTAGTCGAAGTAGGTTTTTTTTTAAATATACTGAAAGTCGTATTTGTATATAACAATCAATATGGCCACAAATAAATATAAGGACTAGTTCAGTATCATTAATGATCTATTTGGGATAAATAGAATAAAGATAGATTGGAGAGGGAGTCCAAAATTAGACTGAGGTAATTCTGTTTGCTAGGAAAAAAGTGCTTTTGAATTAATCTCGTTCTGTTAAAAGATTTTTTTTTGTTCAATACTACTTTATTTCTTCAATAATAAAATACTCATTTTTTGTAAATAGACACTTTGACTCGTCATTTTTAATTAGATTAAGGAAAAGAAAGAATTAGCTTCCTATGTACTTGTTTCTTGTATTATTTATCATGAATTTTTTTCCTTTGCTGGACTCACTGGTCACCCATGTTTTATGGTCTTTCTATTTAGGGATTTTTGCATGAAAACCATTGTTAGAGGTGAATTTGCAAAAAAATCATTCCTAGAAATGCATTAGCATGCATATCACTGAGTTAATTAAAATAGTGCATAAATGCCATTTAAGCGTGATTTTTTTTGCAAGTTTTTGGCAAAACGAAGTGATATACTAGCAAATAAATATGATATTTTTGCACAATTCAGATTTACACAGTGATATGCATGCTAATATATTTGCAGGAATGGTTTTTTTGCAAATTCCCGTTTAACAATGATTTTCATGCAAAAAATACAATTCTCTTGGGTCTCGATCTGTGTCCCCCTTAGTTCTTGCATTTTCAAGAAAAAAGCATGTTACTGTCCAAAAGAAAAAATGCATTTAGATAATAGTTTATGAATTTCTACTATTTTATTCATAAAATGAACCGATGGTGAAGTTATTATAGGGTGCTGTTGAGTTTTTCTGCACACAATCTGCTTGTTGTTTGTAGGAAGATTTCATTTTCTTTGTCAACACGTCTCTTTTTTAATTTTTAAAAGGCGGCTGCCCTGGTGTCTAGTCAGCTTTTCTAGGTGCTTGAGACAGATCGGTCATCTGCCTCAATAATACGTATAACCTCAGTCTTTTTCCAATGGTTTTGTTTTATGAGTTTGTTTCATCATATAAGTACCTAACATGTATGGACATATAACCTATGTTCTAGCCTAACTTAATTTGCCTTGTCATGTTTGCTATGCAATTGGGTTAGTTACCCCCCAGAAAAAAGGAAAGATGACTGCATTACACAAGTTAGCAAATCATCATATAGCATAGGATTTTCATCCACTTTCTAGTGTTAAACTCTGTTCAAAATTCTCAACATGTCAAGTTGCTGAATTGTGCTTTTTTTCACTTTATAATTATCTTTGTTCAGTTTTTGACAGCGTGTATATCTAATATACAAATCCTGCAGTTCTACCAAAGCAAGTAGTTCTTAAGCTTCTTTTCTTACATTATGAGCCTAAATTATGGAGTACCAAAGTGACCTCATGGCTTCATAAGTATGGGTCATATTCTTCACTTGGGTGCTTTATAGTCTATTTTGTTTTATCTGAAAAGTGAAAATTTATGACTTAATTAATTTTCTTTTGATGCATGTACAATCAATTTTGTACTACAAATATTTTTAGTCTGATCAAGCATATATGAAAATGGTTTGGAATGTTAAGAAAATGACAAAAATAAGCCTTCACTATGAAGGTTCCTACCTTGCCACTTGGGTGATCTGCCTGGGAATGCCACTTTGCTGGCTTGCCAAGCCTTGGTGTTTTTCATCACTGAAAAGAGAAATGACTTATTTTTCCATGTTATAATCATGTATATGACTGATATAGACTCATGCCAAGTATGGACAAAGACACGTGTTAGACAAGGCAAAATCTCAAAGGACCTTTCTTGGCCCTTGAGATTGTGTTGAACTTGGCTTCAATTAGGGGTGTCAAACAGGTCCAGTGCGGGTTTAATCTAAACATACCCAAATGCAGCCCGGTTGTATAAAACCGTATAAATTCATCACAGCTGTGTATACCCATACTCATTTTCAAATTTATTACCAGGTTGGGTATGGGCTTTCACTTTAGACACAGATATAAGAATTGATCCTATCAAAGAAAAGGCATCCATCTCCACAGGTTCTCACAGAGGAAGCTTCCTAGAGGGCCTGCCTCTGCACCAACAACTGCAGCTTCTTTGGCAGCCCTGGGATGTTCGGCCTCTGCTCTAAGTGCTACCAGAACTCTTGCTCTGAGCAGGAGGCTTCTGCCAAGATGGCGGTCGAGGTATCCCTCTTTGCCACCAGTCCTGCCTACCCCACATGGGCAGAGGTCGACCCCCTTCTTTCCGCCTCTGTCCCTGTTCCTCCCCCCGCAGTTCCTCTCTTCTCCCTGGGAGGGAGGGAGGGGGGGGGGGATAAAATAAGGTTCAAACAGGATGGGTCGAGACCCATTCCGATATGAAGATAATGTGTAAAAGAAGAGGGTCATACACATTTTTGTGAATCTGTATCGGTCTTGGGTAAATGGGTATGATTGATAGTCCTGGCTTAAGATATAAAAAGCTGTCTAAACTAATCTTAAAATAAAGACATTTCAGACAAAGCAAAATCTCAAAACTTCTAAGCATTATTGTACTTCGCTTAGAATATAAAAGAATGCAAAGAAAATTTTGAAATCATGCAAATGAACTTTAGCTTTCAATACTTTCTAGAAACTTCCTCTCTGGTTGTTTGAAACCATGGTTTGCCATCTCTTACGAGATGTTCGTGATCTCTCCGAGATCTCTGTCTCTCCAAAGGTCGCGAGAAACGAAGCCTCCGAGATCGAGGTCTTTTCTCGCACCCCCCAGTTTTCTCCTTCCTTTCTCCCGGTCTCTCTCTACCTCGGCCCCTCTTAGCTCTCTCTCCCCCGGACTCTCTCTATCTCTCCCTCTCCCCCGGACTCTCTCTATCTCTCCCTCTCCGTCGGACTCTCTTACCCTCTCTCTCTCTCTCTGTCCCCACCCTCTCTTTCTTAATCACACTCTGTCTCCCACCCTCTATCTCTATCTCTCCCCCCCATCTCCCCCTTCTCTGTCTGAGAGAGGGAGACAGAGAGAGGGGAAAGACAGAGATACATGTATCATTTTTTATGATTTTTTATGTATTCTTTAGTTTGTGATTCATGTAACATTTTTATGTATATCTTTTTGGTGTAACATTCGATGCATATTAACATCGGTGCATGTGAATGGATTTGTTATTGTTATCATTACTCTTTATTTTGTAAAATTGTGTTGTCAATTAGAAAAAACATGTTTGTGAAATTGAGTGGTTAGTAGAAAAAATTAGCATTTTCATAGAAATAAACTATATATATGATTTTTTTCCCGAAATCACCAAACCCGATCTCTCGAGATTTTTCCGAAATCTCTCCGAGATCTCTTCTCTTCCGCCTCTCCGAGACAGAATCGATATTCGAGACGGAGAATCTTGTTTGAAACACTGGATGGTTTCATCGTGTCCCCACCATGCCTTAGTGTGTGTGTGTGTGTGTGTGTGCGCGCGCGTGTGTTTTTTTGGGGGGGTCTCATCCACATCATAGCATTCGGGGTACCTTCAGTTGTGGACATAACAGGGTATCTTTCTCTTAAGCTACCTTTTCTCTATCTTCTCAAAATTATATATGCCAACTGATTTTAGTGAGTTTTCATCCTCCCCTTCCAAGAACACCAACGCGTAGATACAACTTAATGTTTATTTCTTCTAAAATTTCATCAGATACGTGCATATGTTGATAACTTTGTGAGATACTTAAAAATGCTGAGGTTTGTCTGGCTGCTTTCAAGTTGTTTTGCTTGGTCAATGTTATTTATTTATTGTGTTTGAATAAATTTATCCTTTTTGCTTTTCATCACCTATATGGCACACTTGGCAGGTTTCTATTTGATCCAAGCTGTGTAGACTACAAATATTATGAATACCGTCTTCTTGAAGAGGAGAGGATACTTGCACAGCAAAAGGAATCTCAAGCACCACGTGCCGGTCTGTGTATTTTATGTTTGCAACTCTCCTCTCAGATTATACTAGATATTTAGAAGTCTCCTTTTCATGCTTAGGGCACATCTTAAAATGTAATATTGGATGTTTACCCTTGTTTAGGAACACCGATCTCTGCAGCTGCTAGAACATCAACTAACTCCCAAAGAACTTCGCTTTCTCAACATTCCAATTACCAAACTCCAGCCTCTGCTTTATATGAGACTAATGAAGGTTCTTCTGGTATATCTTCCCCCTCTACTTCTGTAGACTTGTCTGCATTTTGCATTAGAATACTCTTTACGCTTATACTATTTTTATGGACATCACTGGTAGATGGAGCTGATTTTCATTCATTCCAGTTTATGTATCCCTCTACAAGTTTGATTTTACAGAATGTCACTCGTGGAAACATTTTATGTGCATTTATCACTTGTTTGATCTTTTTGATTTTTTTTCTTGAACTTCATCTTTGAATATCATAGTTTGCCCGTTTGGTCACATAAGTTACCCTTGTTCTAATTAAATAATAATGATGTGAATGACTGTTTTGCTTGTTCCTTTGTATTTGAGGGTTTTGCTGGACTCATGGGTTCAAGGGAACAGAAGTTGGCTCATCTAGCATTCAATAGTCGGCATTCTGCTTCTCCCTTAACTTTCTTTTCACTTCTCAGGATTATGTTTTAAGTTTTTATTTCTGATCTGTCCAATGGTTGCCAATTTGAGTTAAACTTTTAAACCATCTTTTTGGGAAGGGATGCTCAGTATATCTTTGAGAAAGATCTTTTCTGTGAAACAGAATACCTGCCTTTTAAATTTTCCTGTAGCTGTTAAGGTGTGGGTTGTGTTCCCTCCTCTCTGTGGGATTTATCCAGCACTTCCTGGCCTTATTTTTTGGATCAAGTAACAAACTAGTGTTGTAACTTTTATGGCCTGGTGTATGCGTATTTCTATTTGCTCAATGGTTGCCAAATTTATCTCTTTTACCATTTCACTAGGATCAGGAATGTTTCCTGGAGCTGAAAATGGTAAGGAATGGTTGACAGTTGTCTTGCCTTAATTGGGTTTACTTACCCCTCATTAACTGGCATGATGCCTAACATCAAGGAACTAATTAGTGTGGTAATCAGTGTGCGCTCCTACTCCCTAATATCAAATGTTTCAGAAGGGTGTTCAAATTGGGAGTTGAGCATTGAGTGGAAAGTTGATTAAACCTTCATGGATCTGAAATGCTAATGGTTGTATTGTACATTACCTGCCTTCCTGGAGTTCACTTAGCACTAGCCAGGGTTAACTTCAGCATCCAGACAGAAAAATGTTAAGAGGCGATTTGGTTCTACACATGCCATCAATCTAAGGAATACAAAACTCAATATTATGATCTTTCTAGGAATTGGCATTGGTTTATAATTTCCAGGATTTGTTCACTCCCTAAAGGGCTTGGTTCACTTGGATTTAGACTTAAATTATGAAAGCATGTCCTCTATTCATGGTTATAAACACACCATCTTTTTATGGAATGTCATTATCATCATCATCATCATCAAAGCCTTATTCCATTATTTGGGGTCGACTACATGAATCATATTCCGTCAAAGCATTCTATCAAGTGCTATATATGTATTTAAACCCAAGAAGTCAATGTCCCTCCTAGTAACATCACACATCTCATTTTAGACCTTCCACGAGCTCATTTACTAGCATCTACTAAGATTTGGTAACATCTTTTAATTGGTGCTGAGTTAGGGCGACGGTGCACGTGTCCAAACCATCTGAGCCTATTTTCCCTCATTTTATCATCAATTGGAGCTACACCTAAGTCTTCACATGTGTTCATTTCTAATCTTATCTTTCTTAGTTTTACCACCCGTCCATGTCAACATCATCATTTCCGTCACACATTTTGTGAATGTGTTCCTTTCTTACTATTCAACACTCGGTACCATATAACAAAACATGTCTCACAGCTGTTATATAGAACTTCTCTTTAAGTTTCACAGGTATACAACGATCACAAAGGACTCCTGATGCACTTCTCCATTTTAACTAATCTGTCTTAATCACGTGTGCAACATCATCATAGATCTCATTCTTCTAGGTATCGAAAACTACTACTTTTAGGAATGCTTTGTCCATCATTGAGAATTATGTCTTCATGTGCCACTCACGTATTAGTAAAATTGTAGTGCATAAACTCTGACTTATTATTACTAATTCTAAAAACTTTAGACTTCAAGACATCTCCAATATTCTAATTTAGTATTTAAACCATTAATACTCTCATCAATTAAAATAATATCATCAACAAAAAGCATATTTCAAGGTATATCATCAATAACCTGTTTTGTTTCTTCATCTATAACCAAGGTAAAGAGGTACAGATTTAATGCAGAATCTTCATGCAAACCTATAGTATCAAGAAATTTGCAAGTCTCTCCGGCACTAGTTCTCATACTAGTAATAGCACTTTTATGCATATCTTTAATCAAACCAACATACCCTTGAGAAACTCCTTTCTTTCATAATCTCCACCAAATCAGCTCTCTCGGCACTCGATCATACATCTTTTCCAAATCAAGAAAACTTATATAAAAATCTTTCCTAATCTCTCTATACTTCTCCACTAAATGTCATAACAAGAAAATGGATTTTGTAGTATATCTATTCGGCATAAAACCAAATGCACTTTCTGATACAGTAGTCGCACGTTGAAGGCGTGTCTTCATTATTCTTTTCCAAAGTTTCATGATATAACTTATAATCTTGACTCTACGATAATTATTGCAGTTTTGAATATCTCTTTTGTTTTTATAGAATCACACCATTTTTTCTCCAATATTCTGACATTGTCTCTTCTTTCAAAATTTTATTGAAAAGTTTAGTTAGTCACTTAATACCAATATCTCTTAAGTCTTTCCATACTTCAATGGGCAAGTCATTTGGTCCTAAGGTCTTGCACACTTTCACTTTTCTTAAAACATCCTTCACTTATGGCATCTTAATATGACTGTAATATTGATATTTATCTAACTTTGTTGACTCTTGGACACCTTCTAAAGATAATTTTGTGATACAATCTCTTTTAAGGAATTTCTGAAATTAAATACGCCATATCTTTTTAATCTCAGGATCTTTAAGTAAAATCCTTTGATCTTCACGTTTAATGCATCGGACATGATTTAGATCTCTATTTTCTCTCTTAATTTAGCAAGTTTAAATATATTTTTTTGCTCTCTTAGATTCCTTTTTTTTGAAAGTTGGTAGTACCACCTCTCAGGTTCTAATTTATTATATAATTTTTAAATACTTTTGATTTATATTCACTAATTATTTTCTTAGCTCTCTTTTTAGCTTTTTTATAAGCTTCTAGGGTTTGATTATTTTTGTTATTTTACCCAACTTTAAAACATTCACTTTTCACTCTAATGATATTTTAGATTTTATCACTCTACCACCGAGTCTTTTTTTCTAGATACCTTTTACCTTTAGATTCACTTAAGAGTCGTTTTGCTACATTCTTTATACAATTTTCAACATTATTCCATATTACATTAGCTTCATATTTTAAATTTTAAATATTTTCTTTTGTTTGATGATTTTTAAATGTTTCCAAAAATTTCAATTTTAAATTATACCATTTAATTTTAGAGCAATTATTTATAATGATTTTGCTCTTGAATTTTGGGATAAAAACACCCATTACTAAAATCCTATGTTGAGGGGCTAAGCTCTCTTCAGGAATAATTTTACAATCTTTACACAAAACTCTATCGACCTTCCTAACAAGAAAATAATCAATTTGACTCATGTTTCGCTCTTGTATGTTGTTAAGTGTTTGTCTCTCTTTTTAAAGAAGGTATTAATAATTGCTAGATTATAGTCAATAGCAAAATCAAGAATAGTATCATCCATATCATTTCTATTTGCAAAATCAAATCTTCCATGAATCTTCTCATAACCTCTATTATTTTTATCCACATGACCATTAAGATTTCCTCCAACAAAAATTCTCTCTCCAGTCTCCACTACAGATATTTTGGATCAATCTAACAATAAGCGTTAATTATTTTCAAAATATCTTCACCTAAGATAAGTTTAATTAAAAGAAGCGTATCCCCCATTCTATTAACTTCTACAGCTCTATCTTTTAAGTCTTTATCTGGAATTATAACAACACCATTTTTAGAGTTACTATTACCTACATGCCAAGTTTTATATCCATCAATATCTTGAGCTTTAGATTTTTTTCCATCAAGTTTCTTGTAGGCAAGTTAAAGTTCTCATATTCCTAGTAGCCAGACGAATCCTATTTTTTTGGACTAACTTTTTTTACCCGTGATAGTCCAATCTCACATAAGAACCTTTGCCTATTTGACACCGTAATCAGGTGCCATTGTGACACATCGTTTATGGGAAACGCCCTAGTTAACCCTTGCTTACCTATCATTCTGTTCGGGTTCTAGCATAATCACAAAATGTATTTGGTTCAGGATTCATATCTGGGTTGTGACAAATTTTATTAAGTGCTGGCTATCAACCTAACACACACCCTTCTCTCTCATCCGGGCTTGGGACCGGCCACGGTGGAGTTTCTTTTTTTTGGAATGCAAAACTAAGTATTATAATCTTTGTAGAGTAGGATATTCTTTGACACTGGTTCATCGTGTGCAGAATATGTTCACTGCATGAAGGACCTCATTTTTTGTGATTGAAATCATTATAGCATATGCTATTCATGGTGAATATTGCTGACTGGTACTTGCCAGTAGCTGTAGCAGCAGGACATAGGATGTGCTGGATAGATGTGAAAAATTCTTCTTGTGGTTAGATTTCTGTATGGGGTTATATGGTCGAGGTCATTCCACATGTCAGAGGAACTGCTTAGTTCTAGTAGTGTAGAGCCGTAGACAGTACGATGACAGTAGTCTTTTCTTGTTTCTCTTTCTTGGATTTTTTTTCTTTCCCTTTTCTCTTCTAGCCTACGGGAAACCATGTTAGGTATGCAATTTCAATCTATGCATTCTTTTGCAACAGTACTGCCAAACAGATGCCTAACTGGTTTTGAACAACTAGTACTACACTTGTTATGGGTCATGTGTATTGGAGGGAAAGTTATCTGTCCAGGGAATTGTCCTTGAAAGTTGAAACGTCTTATGTCTAATTTGAAATGTGATGTTCTATTTGGTAGGCGAGGCCAATAGCACACGATCTACAGACCCTATAGCCATGATGGAATTCTACATGAAAAAGGCTGCACAAGAGGAGCGGAAGAGACAGCCTAAGCAATCAAAAGATGAGATGCCTCCTCCTGCTTCCCTTCAAGGTTCTACTTTCTCTTTAACATGGACCCGTCCACTAGCAAAAACTGAGATCAGGCTATGGACATGCTATGTTTCAATTTTCATATCTCTTACACGTTTTCTTATTCTAATAATTGTGGCCTTCTCTTATACTATTCTAATTGAGCATTGCATTCACTTGTATTTCTTTCTTTACTTTTTTTGTCTCCTAAATGTTGTAGGTCCTCCCAAGAAGGGACACCATATGGGTGATTTCATACCCCCAGAGGAGCTCGAGAAGTTCTTGGCGAGTTGTGATGATGCTTCTGCACATAAGGTTGCTATAGAGGCTACTGAAAAGGCCAAAATCCAGGCAGATAATGTTGGGCATAAGCTTCTATCTAAAATGGGCTGGAGAGAAGGTAATTCTGATGGCTTTTTGTGCATCTTTAGAAGAAATAAAACACCTGCTTTTGTTCTATTATCTTCTATTCTGTTTGCATCCTTCACTAGCGCTCAACCTTTTTAGGACAGACGTTATGTGGGATCATAAAACAATGAAAATTTTAATGTGTAGCCATGTAGGAGAGAACTGCATCATGAACAATGCGTTATTGTATAATGGTCAATGTGTGGGTGCCTAGATGACTAAATCTAGCATACATTAGAATCAGATTTGTTGCAATGCTGTTACTGTCAAGAACTATCGGGCATTATTCACTAAAAAAAACTTTATCAATTAGCAAATAAGTAACAGGTACATATGTTAATGAGAGGACCTTATAGTTATCTGCAATCAATCCTGTTTCAAGACATCTAAATGTGTCATTATTACTCATAATATCTTGAATGTGCAATTTCCATCAGTATTGATGACTGACACGATGCAAATTAATCTCAATTTAATGAAAGATTTTTCCGATAATCTCTGCCCTGCCCACCTGGCCACAATTGTGCACCCAGTCCTATGATACAGCATTATATGTTCTGCCTCAAAGTGGTCACCATGCTGTAACATTGTCTAGTTGGAGATGTAGCTGCAGCACCATATGTTAGATTCACTGATAATGTCAATCTAGTTGCTATCGCTTGTGTCTGAGCAAGAAATTCAAGTGCCCTCTTGAAAAGAAAATGAGATACCAGATGATATTCCGTGCAGTTTTCATGATTGTAAACAACTATATGTATTTATCCCAGGTGAGGGTCTTGGCAGTTCCAAGAGTGGCCGCGCGGATCCAGTAATGGCAGGAAATGTTAAAAAGGACAATTTAGGTATCGGAGCGCATCAGCCCGGGGAAGTTACCCCGAGGATGACATCTATGAGCAGTACAAGAAGCGAATGATGCTTGGCTACCGCTACAGACCAAATCCTCTGGTGTGGATTCCTTCCATGGTTTTATTATTTATGCTTTACATTTTGCACTGTCTGAGCGTTTTCACTGATTCATCCACTTATCCGTTTGTCTTCCATTCACAGGGCAATCCTCGGAAAGCATATTACTGATGGGAGTCGTGCTTACTCCACAGGGTATTACTCTCTTGTGAAGGTTGTCCCTTCTAGTTGGAGAAGACTTCCTTTTTAAATGTCTAGGGGAAGTGGAGAGGAAAATTTCAAGTTGAAAAAGGAATGGCATCTCAACTAGAAGATCTCATTCCTAGGAAAAGCAAATGCTCAAACTTTATAGGTTTCCTGAACCAAGAATGCCCGCTTTTATGAATGCAGCTGTTATTGGAATGTTTACCTGCAATCATTAGTGTTGTGCTGATCATGAACTCCGGATATTGCAACAGTCGTGGTGTTGGCGTGTCACAACTCCAGTCTTCAAGATGGGACGAATATGTTCTTTCCTATCCATGGCATCTTTCTCTGTTTAGCGGTTGTAAGAAGACACGAATTCTAGAGAAAATCACGTGAAGCTGATCGGTATATATGACTGACTTGGACTTTATTAAGGTTGCTTCACTTGCACTGATGCACCGTGCCTTGCTCGAGCATCGTTCGTCTTTTTTATTGAGCTAAAATCGGATGGTAGGATTCGGCAATCTAAATCAAGCCCAAACAACAATCCTTTGAGATGAATATTTGTGCCCTTGCACCCTCCTGGATGTTGTACGAGTAGCCAAGAGTTTTTCGTAATTTGGAGGGTGGGGGGAGGTGTGGAAGCATAGCAAAAATGTCAAGACTACATAATCACAGTTCATGTACATTTATATGACGAGTCTCAAAACAATGTTCAAAAATTCAATGGAACAAGGTGCAGAGTCTGAAACAAGGTAGGTACTCGGTGAAAAGAAAGGGAAAGATAAAAAAAAATGATCAAAAGGCATCCCGACAATGCACAGCTGAGCACAAACAAAGGTGCATGGCCTGAAAGTCGTCCATGATCAAACAATTTCAGAAAGAAAGAAACTGATATTAAGCGGCCTCACAGATGTTGTCGCCCACAGTCTGAATCCAACTTGAAATGTGTCCAACTATGAGTCCCTCTGCACTCGTGCGGACTATCATCTGAAAAAAAGAAGGGTGTGAACCTCAGTAAGTTCAATATAAATGATCATTTCAGATTCTCGGTGGCGCTGTCAGATGATGCCCAACCCCTCCCCCCCCCCCCACCAAAAAAAATAAAATAAAATAAAATAAAAACGGATACAATTGTTGCACGAAAAGAAGCAAACGGCACCCATCGTCTCAACCAAGGTTTGTTGATTCGTTGACAGTGGAGTCGCATCTAACTCGGACGGATTTGGTTTGACTTATATCAAATGTCTTAATAATTATCTATTCTTAATTAAAAAATATATTAAATATTAATTAAGTCATAAAATTACATTTAGATTAGTATTATTTCGATGGATAAGTTGTTAATTTTGTGCATTAGTGCTCATTGATCTAACAATGACATGATGTAACATTCAAAAATGCCAAATGCAAGAGTATGTTGTGTACTATTTGCAAGAGAATGTGAAATGATTTTTTGAAAACATATATACAAGCTAATGTATTGATGTATATGATCACGTGGACTCACTAAGAATATCTTTTAAAAATTTATTCGTGATGTTCGTTTATCTTTTAGCATTTTATTTAGTGCGAGGACGCGCCAGTCATCTCAGGTGATAATTTTTAGAATTATTTTTATATTTTTTATTATTTTCAGAATTATTTTATTTTTATTATACTGTTATATTTATTAATTATCATTTTGTAGTTTATTTATCATTTTTATAATTATTTTATAATTATGATATTAATTATTATTATTTATTATTTTCGTAATTATTTTATCATTATTATAATGTTACATTTATTAAGTATCACTTTTTTATGGATTATCACTAGTTTCGTAGTCATTTTATTATTATTGGATGCTAAGGGTGACAAATACATACTAAGAGTGACAAATCGGTGATTTGGGTGACAAATGCATGCTAAGAGTGACAAATAGGTGGAAGAGGCGACAAATGCATGCTAAGGGTGACAAATAGGTAAGTAAAGGTGAAAAATAGATGGTTTGAATAACAAATGTACAACAGTGGTGACAAATAACTCAATATTGGTGAAAAATGACTTGTATGGGTGAAAAACAGATGGTTAAGGGTGACCAATGTGTTATAAGGGTGACAAATAGATGGGTAGAGGTGACAAATGGGCTATAAGGGTGACAAATAGATGGGTAAGGGTGAAAAACGGATGGTTAAAGGTGAAAAATAAGTGGTTTGGATAAAAAAGGATGGATCATGTGAAGAAAAAAAGATAGTTAAGGTGAGTTGAGTCCACTCCATGCCAAGATGGAGTCTGACTCCAACTACACCAACTCTCTTTATTATTATTATTATTATTATTTTGACAATGGTGGACTGAGTCGACTCCATGATACCCACACTTGACCCCTTCGAGTTTCACCGTTTGATCCGTTAAAATCGCCTCCAATGCGCAGAGAGCTGCCCCAATCGAGCCCCTAATCCTTCTCCGGCAATGAATCCACTTCCAACTGTCTTCTTCCATCCCAGGAAGGAACCGATCGCTGGCGTCTGCAACGAACAGAGCGAAGAGGCCGTCGTCTGCAACGTGAAGAATATGGCGCTGGGAACGCCTGTCTTCGGTAAGTATCGCGCGCTTCGGATTAGGATGAGTCGGGTCCAGATCAGATCCGACCCGTCTGAATCGCTCGGGTCGGCCCGATCCGAAACGAGTCCATTAACCATTTTTTGACTCGGGCGATCCAAACAGGATCATGACCCGTTTTTGCCTCGTTCCGGTTCGGCACGGCTGAGTCGGCCCGAGTCCGACCGAGTTGGTGAACTATGGTCTCAACGTCCGCCGCCCCTGCAGGGCCATCAATCAAATACTTTCTAAGGGATAAGAACTGCAAATGTTTTTAAATTAAATGGTAACGACCAGATCATGTCGCCAACGTCAGACCACACTTCACTTCGAGCACATCCGACCAGAGACATGCCAGCACATTCGATGAGACAAAAGTGCTACCAAAAATTGAAGCTGGGTGTGTGTCTTCATAAAATTAAATTCATATTTCCTAAAGTATGTTGAAATAGAGCGGATGTTTTAGGGATAAGACATTAAATATGGTTATGCTCCGCTTCTCAGATCCACTGAGGGTTAATTTGTAGGACATTTTTTTCTTCGACGGTGGGGTCTAAGAGGTGTGTTGTGAAACATTCAAATTCCTCTCGTGTTAATCCATGCAAGCCTAATGAGACTTGAAAGGTAAAAGCAAAGAATGCCAAAAAAAGAAGGAAAAAACTTGGCATTTATATTATTTTTTAGGTCTTCTCTTGCCTCTCAAATCTCATCGATTGAACTAATAAAAGGAAGACATAATCGTGCTGTAAATATTACTCGAGAAATGAGGGCCGGACGATTGGACCCCTTGGCTCTACATAAAAAAAGGGATACTGTGGAACAAAACGGCACCTAATTAAGGTGCTAATACGATGTTCATACTCAATCATGGCAACACGTCACGTCTATATGTATAAATATTACATAGGGATAATGGCAGGTATAATTCTAGAATCTTATATATTCTACTCTCTATCTCTATATTCTTCGTATTATCATATATATATATATATATATATATATCTAATAGTCATATTTTATCACATATGCTCGTGATGTTACCTAATGTTTTTGGGGAAAAAAATACTTATATACCTTAAAATCTTCTCGAATTACCTCTACACTCTTATCTTTATGATATTTACCTTAAGCCGAGTTATCATACCTCTATGGTTGAATTCCGTGCTAACGGTGGTAATTCACTCTTGTAAGATTATCATTTTGCCCTCAGTTTTGTTAGAACGGGAGAGAGAGAGAGAGAGAGAGAGAGAGAGAGAGAAGAAGCCTCCCCCACCCTAGCAACCCCCCCACTTTGGTAGCCTCCCTCCCTCACCCCTGCCGACCATAAGAAATCACATCAAAGCACAGTGAGAAGAGGGTGGAGAGAGAGAGAGAGAGAGAGAGAGAGAGAGAGAGAGAGAGAGAGAGAGAGAGAGTGGCGGGAAGCCTCCCCCACCCTAGCAACCCCCCCACCTTGGTAGCCTCCCTCCCTCACCCCTCCCGACCATAAGAAATCACATCAAAGCACAGTGGAAATAAATAATTCCACATGATATCGGTGCTGGGATTAAAATCAAAATGAAAAAATCATAACTGGAAGAGTAATTATTCACTTTTGGGGGGTTGCGAATCTCCCATGCAGATCGATGGGATGTGAATTGTGCAGATTCACGATCTCCAGAAGTATCCACATAAGCACTCGAATAAGACGAGCTTCTCTCCGCGATTTTCAAACGCCAATCAGATCTCAACTCAACCATAAGGGGGGGAGAGAGAGAGATCGGGATGGGCACCCGACGGAAAGAGAGAGAGAGAGAGAGAGAGAGAGAGAGAGAGAGAGAGAGAGAGAGAGAGAGAGAGAGAGTGGCTAGGGTAGAGCTAGTTGCTTGGCTAGCGGTTCTGCCCCTTTGCAATTATTTATATACAGCTGACATTTTTCATAAAAATCTAGATACTTTCTATAAATCACATCCCACCTCATCTAAACAGTACTAATCTTATGTGTGTGACCCTCTAGGCCCAAATATCAATCCGATTTTTCGGCCCACTAAACTAAGAATCCATTCTTGTACTTAGTTAAATTAATTAATTATATATATCATTGCATGATACATAATTAATGTAATTTAACTTATGAAAAAATATATGATGATTATTCCAATGGACCTTCAGACCATGAACAACACCAAGTACTGTCTCATGGTCCTAGAAGATATATGGGGAACTAATCTCACTAGGACTTGTCTGTCTACAGATACCACACAACTATAGTCCTTCACTCATCCAATGCCCCAACAATACAAGGGTATAGTTATTTTGTCAAACCCTTTAAGTATTGGCTAGTTGGAACCCAGTTGTCATAATTATCATAACTGTAAAACTCATTTTCCAGTTAGCACCTGACTAGGTATTTCCAAGTATAGTTCCGTAGGGCATTCACTCTTTCGTTATATACCAAGAGTGAGTGATTCTATGTTGTTCACTCAATTGCTTTTACAACTCTTCCACTGTGTTTGAATAACTAACTGTACATGACCCAATGGCTAAGATCTATGAGTCAGTAATTAAGACATAACAGTTCTCATGTAAGACGTCCTTGGTGACTCAGGTGTAAGGACTAAATGTGCTACTACAACATAAGAATGCCCCTATTGATAGCTAGGTGTGTATATGTAATGACTATCCAGGGATTTTAAATCAGATCAGTTTAGTGAACTCATTCCCTAATGAGCACTTTCAAGTTTGTCTTAGGGTCCCCATATAAGTGACTATAAGACTAGCCACCCTCATCACATGAGTAGGCATAACTCGTACTGGTCTTATCAGATATTTGATGTTCTTCTCAAATATCCATTGACCGAGACCATTTAAGACACATGTTTATAGAAGATTGATATCATTATTATGATCTCATCATGATTCAATCTTCGTTACATATGTGTACAAACTTCATTACGTAATGCAAACTCACAGTTAAAACATAATGAATAAAATACCTTTGTAATAATGTAAAGAAAAATGTATTATAAATATGCATGATTGGCTCATAGACACCACATTTCTTACACTGACATCGTGGTGGCCTGTCGTCTGGGGGAGCTGCTCCTCCCACAATGAGGTACCTCATCTATAGGCCTCGCAATTATCCGTTTAAAATTCGAACCGAATTCGAATCGTATTCGTTTAATCAGATAATTATCCGAATAAAATATCCGACGGATAATTTAATCGGATATCGGATATCCGATTATTAATCGGATAAGAATTCAGATATTGAGATATCCGTGTCGGATATTATTCGACCAAATATGAACTCTTAGATAAAAATCTAATGATACACATATTCTATATATAATTAACTTAAATCTTAATATATTGTTTGATTACTCTTTTTTATCTTTTTGTGTCTCAAAATATAATTTAAAAATAAGAAATTTACTTACACTAACTTGATAAGTTCTCTCCTATTTTTTTAGGATGAAGTCTAATCTTTTGATAACATCTCCAAAAATAAAAATAGCTTTCACTCTTTTTTTTTGAAAATATTATACGATGCTCTCACACGGCCAACACAACTCACCCTTAAGTAAGCCTAGTAATTATCCGTTTAAAATTCGAACCGAATTCGAATTCGTATTTATCTGATCATTATCCGAATAAAGTACCTGACGGATAATTCGATTACTAATCGGATAATTCGATTATTAATCGGATACGAATTCGGATATCACATTATTCACTTCGTATCCGATCCGTTTAAAGGTCTACTCATCTACAACAACAACAACAACAGAGCCTCATCTACAACAGTAGCAGCATAGCCCCTCCGGCCCCCATCACCCCATAACCCCCCGCCCTCAGGCCAACCCCCGCACTCCCTGCCTCCGGCCATCTCGGCACCACCCACCTCGACCCCACTCGGAAGGAGGAAGAGAGAGAGAGAGAGAGAGAGAGAGAGAGAGAGAGAGAGAGAGAGAGAGAGAAAATTTAAACTAGGGGTAGGTTGAGAGAGAGAGTTAACTAGTGGCAGTTTAATTATTTGATGTTTGTTAACTCCTTTGGAGTTAAGGACCGTGAAAGGTCCGTGACGGTAGGAGCACGGTGTGTCCTTCTTGGAGATTTCAAGGGTTTAGGGGTAAATATCATAAACATATAGGTGTATATAAGTAATTCAAGATTATTTTAGGAGTATATATGTAATTTTTGCATATTTATTTAGTTTAATTTTAGACAGATTAAGATGGAAAAGAGACTAATATACCCTTGTTTAATCTTCAAACATAATCAACATAATGATATATATATATATATATATAGCTCTACAATATTTCATATCTATCTCATATACTTCTTTAAAATCTTATATTTACATGTTTGACGAAATATTCTGTTAACTTTAATGGTGTTAAAGCACAAGGGATGTACCTAAACAATATTTCATCATATGGGGTATACATGGTAATATGAAAAATATAAGGGTACAAAGTAAAGTTCACAAGATTCTGGAGGTGTATTGTAATTTCCTTATTATGTTATACATGCATATATATATATATATATATATATATATATATATATATATATATATAGAGAGAGAGAGAGAGAGAGAGAGAGAGACTGTAATATGGTTCAGGGCGGTTGATATATATATATTCTGATTACACTATAACTTGGTCTGTTCAACATTTAATCAAACAGCCCTAGAAGACATTTCCACCCAATATAGACATTTCCATGCTGGAAGGGAAGATGGAACCAGGGGGGTTACATGATAGTTGCACCGAGCCAGAGATGGTGAACTAGGGTCATCCGACGCTGATGGCCTTTTGTTCGCCAGTTTGCCTTTTCCAAACACAGACCCCCTACAATTCAAACAAATAGATAAGTGCTCTTCACGCCCACATTTCCCTCCCCCTTGATTAACCATTATCACGAATGCCTTTCCTTCCGCACGGGCATCTCTGGCCTAGAAGAATTGTGATAAGAGATACACATATATAGCTACCCTTCGCGTGGCGCACCACCATATATTTGGCACTCACTGGGAGTTATAGTAGAATGCCGAGAAGATCTAATTAAAATATATTTCTTTTTAGCACTGTTATCAGAATCGAATCGAAACTCTGCCATGGCCGGTCCCAAGTTCGGATGAGAAAAGAGGAGGGTTTGCGTTAGGTCGACAGCCAGCAGTAAAATTTTGTCATATCTCCAACATGAATTCTGATCCAAATACAATTTGTGCTAATGCTAGGGCGTTCCCCGTAAGCGACGCGTTACATCGGAACCCGGATGGAATGACAAGTGAGCAAGGGCTAGCTAGGGCGTTCCCCGTAAGCGACGCGTTACATCGGAACCCGGATGGAATGACAAGTGAGCAAGGGCTAGCTAGGGCGTTCCCCGTAAGCGACGCGCCGCAATGGCGCCCGATTGCGGTGTCAAATAGGCGAGGGTTCTCGTGTGGGGTTGGACGCACACGGGTAAAGAAGCAAGTCCAAAAACATAGGATCCGTCTAACTACTTGGAATATAGGAACTTTAACGGTAAGGGTTTAGAATTAGTTAAGTTAATGAAGGACAGGAGGGTTAACATAGTTTGTCTACAAGAAACTAGGTGGAAAGGACATAAAGCTAAAGACATTGATGGATATAAAATTTGGTATATGGGTAATAATAACTCTAGAAATGGTGTTGCTATAATAATAGATAAAAACTTAAAAGATAGAGTTGTGAAAGTAAATAGATTGGGAGATAGACTAATGGTAATTAAACTTATCTTAGGTGAGGATATTTTGAATATAATTAGTGCATATGCACCTCAAGTAGGATTAGAAGAGAGCATTAAAAAGTAATTTTGGGAGGCTATTGATAGTTTGATCCAAAATATCCCTAGTGACGAGAGAATTTTTATTGGAGGGGATCTTAATGGTCATGTGGGTATAGATAATAGAGGCTATGAGAGGATTTATGGAGGGCTTAGTTTTGGCAATAGAAATGATATGGGTAACATTATTCTTGATTTTGCTATGGCCTATGATCCAGCAATTATTAATACATTCTTTAAGAAGCGGGACGAACACTTAATAACATACAAGAGTGGAACACATATAAGTCAAATTGACTATTTTCTCATTGGGAAGGTCGATAGAGTTTTATGTAAAGATTGCAAAGTTATTCCTGATGAGACTCTAGCCCCTCAACATAGGTTGTTAGTAATGAATGTCACTATCCCTAAATTCAAAAGAAAGATAATTATAAATAATTATTCCAATATTAAATGGTGGAATTTAAAAGGTAAAAGTTTAGAAACTTTTAAAAATCATCTATTAAAGGAAAATATTTGGAATTTAGAACAAGAAACTAATGTAATGTGGAATAATGTTACAAATTGTATAACGAGAGTTGCAAAACAATTCTTAGGCGAATCTAAAGGTAAAAAGAATTTAGAAAAAGAGACTTGGTGGTGGAGTGAGGAAATCCAAAATATTATTAGAGTAAAAAAAAGAATGTTTTAAAGTTTGGCAAACTAACAAAAATGCTCAAACCCTAGAAGCCTATAAAATCGCTAAAAGAGAGGTAAGAAAATAGTTAGCGAAGCTAAATCAAAGGCATTTGAAGATTTATATAATAAATTAGGAACCCGAGAGGGTGAAAAGGACATATTTAAACTTGCTAAATTAAGAGAAAGGAAAACTAGAGATTTAGATCATGTTTGGTGCATTAAAGGTGAAGATCAAAGGGTTTTAACTAAGGATCTTGAGATTAAAGGGAGGTGGCATAACTATTTTCAGAAGTTACTTAATGAAAGATTCCGTCAAGGATTTATCTTTAGAAGGTACCCAAGAGTCCACAATATTTGATAAATATCAATATTTCAGGCGTATTAAGATGTCAGAAGTGGAGGATGCTTTAAGGAAAATGAAAGTGGGCAAGGCCTTAGGACTAGATGGCTTACCTATTGAAGTATGGAAAGGTCTAGGAGATATTGGTATTCAGTGGCTAACTAAATTTTTTAATAAAATTTTAAAGGAACGGAGAATGCCAGAAGTTTGGAGAAAAAGTGTTGTAGTTCCTTTCTATAAAAACAAAGGAGATATTCAAAGTTGTAATAATTATCGTGGAATTAAGCTTATGAGTCATACTATGAAACTTTGGGAAAGAGTAATTGAAAAACGTCTCCGTTGTATGACTACTGTATCGGAAAATAAGTTTGGTTTTATGCCAAATAGATATACTACAGAAGTTATTTTCTTACTACGGCAGCTAATGGAGAAGTATAGAGAGATGAGAAAAGATTTGTATATAGTTTTTCTTGATTTAGAGAAGGCGTACGATCGAGTACCGAGAGAATTGATTTGGTGGACATTAAGAAAGAAAAGAATCTCTCAAGGATATGTTGATTTGATTAAGGATATGTACGGCGGTGCTATTACTAGTGTTCGAACTATTGCTGGGGAGACTGGTGAATTTCCCGTTTCTATAGGTTTGCATCAAGGTTCTGCACTAAGTCCGTATCTCTTTGCCTTAGTTATGGATGAAGTAACTAAACAATTGCACGAGGATATCCCTTGGTGTATGGTATTTGCAGAAGATATTGTTTTAATTGATGAGAGTATTGATGCTCTAAATGCTAAGTTAGAGCGTTGGAGACTTGCTTTGTAGTCTAAAAGTTTTAAAAGTAGTAGGAGTAAGTCAGAGTTTATGCACTGTAATTTTAGTAATGGGAGAGTGGTTCAGGAAGATATGGTTCTAATTGATGGACATAGCATTCCGAAGAGTAGTAGCTTTCGATACTTAGGGTCTATCATACAAGAGAATGGGAAGATTTATGATGACGTTACACATAGGATTAAGGCATGCTGGTTAAGATGGAGAAGTGCATCAGGTGTCCTTTGTGATCATCGTATGCCTGTGAAACTCAAAGGGAGGTTTTATAGAACGGCTGTGAGACCTGCTTTGTTATATGGTACCGAGTGTTGGGCAGTACGAAAGGAACACATCCACAAAATGTGTGTAGCAGAGATGAGGATGCTGAGATGGATGTGTGGCAAGACTAAGAAAGACAAGATTAGGAATGAGCGCATCCGTAAGGACTTAGGGATAGCTCCAATTGATAGTAAAATGAGAGAAAATAGACTCAGGTGGTTTGGACATGTGTTTCGTCGCCCTAACTTAGCGTCGGTTAAAAGATGTGACCAAATCTTAGTGGATGCTAGTAAAAGAGCTCGAGGAAGGCCTAAAATGAGATGGTGCGATGTTATTAGGAAGGACATTAGTTTCTTGAGTTTAAATATGAATATTGCGCTTGATAGAAATCTTTGGCGGAACAGGATTCATGTAGCCGACCCCAATTAATTGGGATAAGGCTCTGATGATGATGATGATGATCAGAATCGAATCGAATCGATCGATCGGACCAGTTCAACCGTGAATTGATCTAGGAATCGGTCCGATTAAGATCGACCTGGTTTAATGTTAAAGAATCGGACGAACCAGATGAACCGAGATTCGACCGGTGAACCAGTCCGACCTGATTCACCCTTTAAAATAATAAATAAATAAACGTAAAAATATTTAGATATTCAAAATAATATTTATATGTGAACAAACTTATCTTATTATTATTGATTTGTTGTTATTTATCATTTTATTTTAGATATATTTGAAGTTTAAAATTTTAAAGGACCATGGATGTCAATTGTGAAGAGTGAAGACCAATAGAATATTACAAAAGTTTAAAGTCAATTTATTTAATAATGACAATGTTATTTTTTTACTTATATAGTTACATAATCATGACAATAATTATACGTGTATATTTTTTGTATATTGATCATTATATCTTATTTCTTATTGTCTTGAGTTATAGAATCGGGTCGAACCATGCATCAATGATTCAATATTATGATGATGTCATGGTTCAAACTGGTTCGATTGAACGGTCCAATCGGTTTGAACCGTATATATATCGGTTGATGCATGGTTCTAGGCCATCAAAAATCCGAATCGCAGCTCAAATCTATAGATCGGGCGAACTCTCCCCGAAACATGATTTTGCCCTAACCCGCCCAAATACACCCCTCTCGGCTCCCATTCGGCCTACCAATCACGGGGGATGACGAGATGAGCATAGGGATTCGTCCCCCTACCTCAATGGAGCGAATGCTCCACCGAATCGTCACCGAAACCAAGGAAGAAGCTTTTAGAATGCCACGCGCCCTGCCTCCTGCCGCGAGAAGGGCACCGCCAGGACCGCCTCGTCGCCGTCGTCGCCGCCACGCCGTTGACGGAGTGGAGGAGGCCGCGTCTCGGTCGCCCGGGGAAGAAGAATGGCGCGGTGGGGAGGGCGCTCTCCAACGGTTTGAAGAAGGAGGAAGAAGAAGAAGAAAAAGGTGAAAAAGAAAAGAAAAGAAAAAGGTTTGGTATTTATAGAAAATTCAGAAAATCGGAAAAATCTCAAAAAATAGAAAAATACACCTCCTCGATCCTCTTGACGCGCTGATCGCAACAGTACCACTCGCGGGTAGATGAACGACCCGGTTCACCCGCTACAGGGTTCCGTAGGTGTTTCCGAGACACACGCGGGAATCGGAAAACACGCGGAAAGACCGCGGAACACGTTCCGAGCCTCCGAACTGACCCGAATCGCACGGATCCCAACACGAAAGGTGTCCAGAACATAATTTCGGACACAACGGAGCCAAATTCACAGAAAACACAGATCCGGGACCCAAGAAGAAGGATCCGAAAAGGGTCCGAGACATCACACCTGAGGTGACTCCCGATCTGTCTCTTCCGGAGTTCCCTATCCGTATTAAGGATCGGCGAGAGCAGCACCTGCGGAACAAGGTTATCCCTCTGGTCAAGGTGGTGTGGTAGCGACACTCTGGTGGTGAAGCGTCTTGGGAGCGTGAGGATGAGATGTGGCAGTAGTTTTCTTACCTCTTCGAGTGAGTTTTCTCTTTCCCCCGTACTTTGCTTTAAATTTCGAGGATAAAATTTGTTTAAGGGGGGGGGGTTGTAATGCCCTGGATTTATCGGACACTTTCTGTGTTCGGATCTGTGCGATTCGGATCAGTTTCGGAGGCCCGGAACGTGTTCCATGACTTTTTCCGCGTGTTTTTCGATTCTCGCGTGTGTGTTTCAGAAATATCTACGGAATCCCGTAGCGAGTGAACCGGGTCGTTCACCTAGGCGTAAGTGGTACCATTGCGATCGGTGCGTTCTGATGATCGCGGGGATATGATTTTCTATTTTTCAATATTTTCTAGAATTTCCAAATTTTCTATAAAACCCCCAATTCTTTTTTTTTCCTTTTCTTATTCTTCTTTCTTCTTCCTCCCCCTCCCTTTCTCTCCCGCGAGCGCACGGCACCCTCTCCACCCCCTCTTCCGGCGACGCCCGTGGCGACCTCCTCTTCGGCTGCAGACGGCGGTGAGGGACGGCATGGCGATCGTGGCGGCATACGGTGCTCGGTGAGGTCGTGGGAGCTCAGGAAGTTTCAAGTGGTTTCTTGGCGATCGGCGGTGAGTCGGCGTGTTTCGGGCGACCCCGAGGTAGGGTGACGGTCCCCTACCCATGTTCTTTCCATTCCTGCGATTTCTAGGCCAACGGGGAGCCGAGAGGGGTTCGTTTGAGCTCGGGGCGGGTAAAGCATGATTTGGGGTTCGAGCGCTCGATCTAGCGTTTTGAGCCATTATTTCACGTTTCGAGGGCATAGATGCATGCTAGGGTGCTTGGGGATGCTTCCCCCATGATTTCCCCTTCATCGTGCGATGAATGGGCTGTGGATTGGCATTTTGGGGCTGTTCCAGATGTTCTCGGATTTCTAGGAATAAAACGACATTACAGTAACTGTTTTCAAGCTTGGGCGGTCACCCATTGGACCGTTCATCTCCTTGAGCGGCCCAAGATTCGATCGTTTATTGGCCCAGGAGTGTCGGTGGATTACACGGCCCATCGTGCGACCGTGTAACCACTGAGCGGCCCATGGCTGACCGTGTATACCCCATGATTTTTGACCGTTGGTTCTGACCGTTGCACAATGCTAGGTCTGCACGGCCCAGAGCTGGCCATGTAGCCCATTGCACGGCCCAGGATCCGCCGTTCAATGGCTGAATGGCCTGGGACTGACCGTGCCATTTTCTGTGCCATTGGATGATTGGACGGCCCAGTGGGGTCCCTTCATATCCTTGGACGGCTCGTTGCTGGCCGTTCTGTCCTTGAGCGGCCAGGGTCTGACCATCCTGGTTTCATACCGTTGGGTCATTGGACGGCCTGAGGTGGCCCGTTCAAAGCACTGCACGGCTAGGAGCTGACCATGCCATTTCTGAATGGCCAGGGTTGGACTGTCCTGTTTTCCAACCGTTGGGATGACTGGACGGCCCATTGAGGACCGTTCATATCCCCACGCGGCATGTCATTGGACCGTTCTTGCACTGAGCGGCCTGAGGGAAACCGTGTGATTTCTTGCCCAATCCAGTCATGGGACGGTCCCATGGGAGACCGTCCAATGACTGGGGTGGCCCCTGTTGGACCGTGTATGCCTTGCACGGCCCAGGGTAGACCATTTATGTCTTTTAGTCCAATCGGAGTTCGTCTCTTGCCGATTCGAGCCCTGGGCGAGTGACTTCGATCCCTATGATGACCTACGGTCCGACCGATGCTTGGCATCATGTGGGGGATATACATGGGTGTCGTGGGGACCCCGGGAGCGGTGTGTCGGCAGACGTCTCCGTGAGTTGGTGTCGGTACGAGGGTAAGTCCTTGTACTTTGTTCGATTTGGGCGCTATTTTTCTTTGACTTGAGAGTCTACTTTTCAGTGACCCTCCACTAGTCATACCCTTCCGACACGCGTGTGGTCTCACCAGGGAGTGGTGGCGAGGCTATCCCGAGAGACGGCTTTAGGCTGGTTGCCGTGGGACTCCTACTATGGCGGCTCGAGTCCGGGCCGGGAGGAATACCAGCTAGAGGACCTGACGTAGCGTAGTCAGTCAGTGTGTGCACACGTGGTTGGGGACTTCGGACGTGTGCTGACGAGAACGACCCCGACTAGTAACTTGTTCGTGGTTACTTGTACGGTGTCTTGGTCTCCGCCTAGAGCGTCGTAGTGAGACTCCTGAGGCGCGGTCTAAGACGCTAGTGGGCGCATCCGGCTTTGCTTCTAGTGGGTTGGTACTCCTGTCTTAGTAGAGTAGTGACTCTCGGTGTTCACTGTGACGTGTGTCTCGATTCCCGTGCTGTGTGATCGGTACCTGACATAGATGAACTTTTCCGTTTATTTATTCTTGTAGCTCTGGTTCTACGTCTAGCTAGTGTTAGCTTAGCTGCTTTCTGTGCTGCTTCTCGTTTCGCGAGGTAGGGGTCCGAGTTGTGACGACCTGGGATCCGAGTACCGGAAAGGAACCAGCGCGTCTCGAATCTCGGCCCGTCAACCCACGAGCCCGAAGACTCGGAAGGGTAGAAAAGGGATGGTGTGGGAGTACAAGAGAAGATGGAACAACTGCAGAGATAACATAATAATCTAAAATAAAATGCACAGCATAAAATAAATAAATAAACTGCTACGAGGTCCACATAGTCTCATGTCCAAATAAAAGTACAGTCAACAGAAAGGAAGAGTACAACTACATGGGGCATCCCCCGGCGTACAACTACACGGGGCATACCCCGGCCCTGGCAGACTGGCGACTAACCCTGGCTAGAAGAACCACGCTGAAACTCCGCCGCGCCTCTCTACGACCCCGCCTCACCTGAAAAGCAGGGGTGAGCCTCATTTCATTGGCCCAGTAGGGATCCCTCGGACCCCCACCACACAACGAGGAAAACGACAGCAAGACATGAAAACCGCGGAAGGTAACACTACCTAACATGAGTACGGTAGAAACAACAAGCTGGAATAAATAAACGGAAAAGCTGTCTACCTAACCGTATCATACAATCAAACCTCGGTCCGACAAAACTCGGGTCCGTACCTACCGGTAGACAGGAGCACCACCCACTAGAAGAACGACCAGATGCGTCCCCTGACGTCTTACACCGGGTCACAAGTGTCTAGCTACCACACCCCGGGCCCAAGACTTAGACACACACAGTAACCAGTACCACAAACAAGGACTAGCTAACGTCGCGCTCGTCAGCGCGGGCCCGAAACCCTCAGTCCCGTGTGCACACTCAGACCGTATGCCCTAGGCCTGTCCTCTAGCTAGTAATTCCCCCTAAGCCCAGACTTGGCTGTACGTGGGGGCCCTACGGTAACCAGCCTACTCACCGTCTCTCTCGGGTAAGCCGCTCCACCACTCCCGGGTGGGTCAGCACCGCGTGCCGTAAGAAGGCTACGACTAGTGGACGTGTCACCGGAGGTGAGACTCGACTCACGAAAACCACCGAACAGACACTGACACAGACTCTCGGTAACCAAAACGGTGAGTACGGATGCCGGGGACACGTACGAGGTCCGATCGTCCCTCAAGTCACGCGGCACCCCTACCGAGGTAACTGATCCTCCAGGGACCCCCGGGCGCCCCTGTGGCTCACACTGGGTGCCCATGGCAACCCTCGGGCCACACGTCGCAACAGGGCCCAAAGCTCATTCGACCGGAGGCTAAACTGCTCAAAAGAAACACGGCTCGGGGAGGGGATGAACGCGCTAGGGACCCTGGGCGCGACACTATTGCGCTCGCGTCCCCTAGCGCGACCATCTAAAGAACCCGCTATCAGAAGATAATGCCTTCTCCAAGAAGGCGCTAGCAGAGGCTAGTGCATTCTTCAAGAACGCGCTACCCGACCCTAGCACGATAGAAACTGCTTAAATGTTCATCTTCACCGATGAACGTGCTTGCATGACACAACACGTTCAACAAGAACACGCCCCTGGAACATGGCGCGACAACGGGCCGAGCCTGGATCGCGTAGTTCACTCGGAAAGCTCGATCCCACGCCCCATTCGCCCCCAGGTGAAGGGGAAACAAAAGGGGGAACCTCCCCCAACCTTCCTAGCATGCATCTAAGCCTTAGATCAGTCAAAAACCCCATGAAACGGAAGATTCGGCGCTCAAACCCCAAACATGCGACTTGACCCTCCCGGCCTAAGAACGCCCCTCTCGTCCTCCCTTCGGCCTACAAACCACGGGGAAAGCTGTAAAGAGGGTAAGGATTCGTCCCCCTACCTCAAAGAAGCTCAAAATCTGCCGGGAAGCCGCCGATCTCAAGAAGAAGCTTTTAAACCCTCGTACGCCCCGCTCCTCGCCGTGAAAAGCACGCTCCCACATTCGCCTCGTCGCTGCCGCCGCCGCCACGCCGCTGCCGGAGTGGAGGAGGCCGCGTCTTGGTCGTCCGCGGAGGGAGAATGGCCGTGGTGGGGAGGCGCTAACGGTCGGGAGGAGAAAGAAGAAGAGGAAAAGAAGGAAAGAAAAAGGGAAAATAGGGGGGTATTTATAGAGAATCCGAAAAATGTCAAAAATACTAAAAAATAGACAATTACATATTCTCGATCCTCGGAATGCACTGATCGCAACGGTACAACCCGCGGGCAGGTGAACGACACGGTTCATCCGCCACGGGGTTCCGTAGCTTTTCCCGAAACACACATGCGGGAATCGGAAAACACGCGGAAAAAGCTGCGGAACACGTTCTGGGCCTCCGAAACTGACCCGAATGACATGGATCCGAGCACGGAAGATGTCCAGAAAATAATTTCGGGCATAATGGAAATAAATTTTCAGAGAAAGCAGATCCGGGACCCGAGATGAAGGATCCGAAGGGTCCGGGATATTACAGCCCTCCCCCCTTAAACAAATTTCGTCCTCAAAATTTAAGAATGAAGCACAGGAATAGGGGGAAAGACTCACGAGAACAAATAAAGATATAGCTGTCGCATCTCATCCTCACGCTCCCACGATGCCTCGCCACCGGAGTGACGTGCCAGACTACCTCAACCAAAGGGATAACCTTGTTCCGCAGGCGCTGCTCGCGCCGATCCTCAATGCGGATATGGTACTCCGGAAGGGACAAGTCTGGAGTCACTTTAGGCCAAACGGCGTCCTCAAACACATGGGAGTCATCGGGCATATACCTCTGAAGCATGGACACATGGAACACGTCTTGTACGGCGGATAGCTCTGGGGGTAACTACAACCGATAAGCAACCTCACCAACACGCTCGACAATAAGAAAAGGACCAATGTAACGGGGACTCAACTTCCCACGCATGCCGAAGCGCATCACACCCTTCATAGGAGAAACTCGCAAAAACACCCGATCACCAACCGTAAAACTGAGGGGCCGCCTCCTCCGATCGGCATAGCTCTTCTGTCGGCTCTGCGCAGCCAACATCTTCTGCCGGATTAGATACACCACCTCAGTACACTGCTGCACCAAATCTGGTCCTGTCAGGACACGCTCTCCCACCTCAAACCAATCAAGCGGGGTCCGACAAGGTCGCCCGTACAACGCCTCGTACGGTGCCATACCAATGCTCGAATGATAGCCATTGTTGTAGGCAAACTCCACTAGTGGCAGATGGTGGATCCAACTCCCTTGTCACTCTAGGCAACACGACCTCAACATGCTCTCCAAAGTCTGAATGGCCCGCTCAGACTGACCGTCCGATTGAGGATGATAGGCCGAGCTGAATGCCAACTCGGTGCCTAGAGCCTTCTGGAAGCTCCTCCAGAATCCAGAAGTGAAGCGGGGATCGCGATCTGACACAATGGAGATGGGAACTCCATGCAACGGGACGATCCGCTCCACATATAAACGGGCCAAAGGATGCACACTCCAACTGACCTTGATCGGCAACAGCCGAGCCGTCTTCGTTAGTCTATCCACCAGCAACCAGATACTATCCTGCCCACTGGATGTCCTCGGCAACCCAACCACGAAATCAGTGGTCACGTGGTCCCACTTCCATGCGGGAATCTCCAAGGGCTGAAGTGTATCTCCTGGACGCTGGTGCTCAACCTTCACCTGTTGACAAATCGAGCACCTGGCCACAAACTCCGCAACATCTCTCTTCATACCAGGCCACCAAAACTGCCTCTTCAAGTTCTGGTACATCTTAGCCGATCTGGGGTGCACGGCATAACGACTCCCATGAGCCTCTCGCAACACCGCGCGCCTCATCTGCTTCTCGACTGGGACGTACAACCTGCCTCGGAACCTCACGGCTCCATCCTCACCAAACTCCACCTCGGCCATCGACAAAATTCGGGGTAGCTCGGGGTCCGCACGGTGGGCCTCAGTCACCTGACGACGAATAGCTGGCGTGACCGTCAAGCTCGCGAGGACAGCCGAACCCTGATCCTGAGGGATCTTGAGCCTAAAAGTCATGGCCGGCACTTGCTCCCATAGCCTCCACTTCCTCAACAACATCTGACTGACCACCACCTTCCTGCTCAAGGCATCAGCCACGACATTCATCCTGCCAGGCTAATATGACAGAGTATAATTATAATCCTTCATGTACTCCATCCACCTCCTTTGCCCGAGGTTAAGATCCTTCTTAGTAAACACATACCTCAAACTCTGATGGTCCGTGAATATCTCAAACTTCTCACCGTACAAATAGTGCCTCCAGATCTTCAGAGCGAAAATCACCGCCGCCAACTCAAGATCATGAGTAGGGTAGTTCTCCTCATGTGGCTTCAACTGTCGGGAAGCATACACCACCACTCCACCGTGCTGCATCAGCACAGCACCCAAACCTACCCTGGAAGCATTTGTACACACCACGAAACCTCCTGATCCAGAAGATAACACCAACACCGGAGCGGTCGTGAGCAATCTCTTCAACTCCATAAAGCTATGCTCACACTCCTCCATCCAGACAAATGGCACATCCTTCCGCGTAAGCTTGGTCATCGGGGCCGCAATACGAGAAAAATGCTGAATGAATCTCCTATAATAGCCTGAGAGCCCCAAAAAGCTCCGAATCTCCATGACAGAACTCGGCCTCGACCACTGCACTACAGCCTCGACCTTGGCCGAGTCCACGGAAACGCCATCACTAGAAATCACGTGCCCCAAGAAGTGCACCTCTTGCAGCCAAAACTCACACTTGCTGAGCTTGGCATACAGCTGGTGATCCCGCAAGGTCTGCAACACCATCCTCAAATGATGTACATGCTCCTCAGCAGACCGTGAATACACAAGGATGTCGTCCACAAACATGACCACGAACTGGTTTAGGTACGGACGGAACACCCTATGCATTAAATCCATAAATGCTGCGGGGGCATTGGTGAGCCCAAATGGCATCACCAAGAACTCATAATGCCCATATCTCGAGCGAAACGCCGTCTTCTCAACATCAGACTCTCAAATCCGCAGCTGGTAATAACCCGATCTCAAATCAATCCGTGAAAACACCCGGGCCGACTGAAGCTGATCAAACAAGTCATCAATCCGAGGTAACAGATACTTGTTCTTAACATTCGCCTGGTTCAACTGTCGGTAGTCGATGCACAGCCTCAGACTACCGTCCTT
The DNA here is from genome assembly GCA_022559845.1 of Amorphophallus konjac. Lineage (NCBI taxonomy): Eukaryota > Viridiplantae > Streptophyta > Magnoliopsida > Alismatales > Araceae > Amorphophallus > Amorphophallus konjac. Next base: position 64,112,286 of record CM040128.1, on the reverse strand, counting down.
CTTCTTCACGAACAACACTGGCACACCCCAAGGGAAAAATCTAGGACGAATGTACCCCTTGGCCAGCAACTCCTGCAATTGCACCTTTAACTCTCTCAACTCCGCGGGCGCCATACGATAAGGGGCCTTCGACATAGGCGTCGTACGTGGTACCACCTCAATCACGAAATCAATCTCTCGCTGCGGTGGCAACCTAGGCAACTCCTCGGGAAAAACATCAGAAAACTCGCACACAATCAGAATGTCCACTACATCCGGACACTGTCGATCGACCAAAATCATAGAAGCGAGAAAACCTTGACAACCCATGTCAAGCAATCTACGAGCCCTAATAGCCGAAATAAGAAAACGGGAGGAGGAAGACTGGATACTTTGGTAGTAGAATGTGGGTCTGCTGGGATGCTGGAAGTAGACCCTCTTCAAGCGACAATCCACCACCGCCCGGTGAGCCTCGAGCCAATCCATGCCCAAGATCACATCATAGTCCTAAAGTGGCAATGCATAAAGTCTAGCCGGTAAGTTCCGCCCATCCACCCACATAGGCACCTTCTCGAAGAAGTACGGGATGAGCATGAAATCACCGGTAGGCAACTCCACTGCCAAGTCACAAGACACCTCAGTCGCCGACTCCTCGGCACTCTGAGCAAACTCCTCCGAAATAAATGAATAGGATGCACCAGGATCAAACAAAACCCGAGCCGCGCAACCAAAAATCGGAATAGTACCTTCCACCAACTGGGACGCCTCAGCCTCTGCTCTGGTAATGTGGGTAACTCTGCCTCGGGCTCTCTGCCTCCCATTAGTAGCCAACCGAGTCAACTGAGGATACTGACCGTGCTGCTGGTACTGCTGCGGCTGCGACGACATCTGCTGGGGCTGGAACTACTACTGCTGCTGAAACTCGGGCGGCTGACGCGGTCTCTGCGGACAGTCACGTGCCATGTGCCCTGGCTGATCACACCTAAAGCAAACCACAGGCGCCGTACACTGCCTGCCTGGATGAGAATCACCGCACTGAGGACACCCGCCCCGAGAACCACTCACTGAACCCTGACGCTGGAACTGGGTAGGCTGCTGAATACTACCCACAGACTGCTGCACCTGATCTCCGCGAACTTGGCGCCTCCTGCCAAAATCGGCTTCCTTGAGAAACTTCTTGAGCTTTGATCCCAGAGATGACGAATTTGCTGCCGATGCCCCGGACGGGGACGTCCCTGAACCACCTGCTGAAATCTGGACAGAACTCTGCTGCTGCACGGACGCTGGCTGACCAAAACTCATCTGCGTCTGACCTGCACTGCCATGACCTCAAACCTTCTGCATATCTCTCTCCAACGCTGCTACTGCTCCGCAAGCCGCATCCACATTGGTCAAACCTGACGCAAGCAAAGGATGCCTCAACTCCAACCTCAGACCCCTAATAAACTGCTCAGTCCGCACCGTCTTATCTGCCACAATGTGCGGTGCATAACGGCCCAACTCAACGAACTTGGACCTGTACTGAACCACGGTCATGTCACCCTGGACCAGGTCCAAAAACTCACGCAACTTCTGCGATCTGAGGAAGGACGGGCAAAAAGCATGCTCGAAAGCCGGGACGAACTCCTGCCATAAAATATGTCGAAGAGGACGGGACTGGAACACTGCTCCCCACTCTGACGTCCACCAAGTCCGAGTTGGCCCCTACAATCGATACGTAGCCAACACCACCTTCTCTTCCTCAGGACACTTCATCAAACTGAACACTCGCTCCAAGTCATCTAACCACTCCCTGGCCACCTCTAGATCTGACTGCCCGCTGAAAGTAGATGGCTGGTACTGCAAGAAAGCTCTTAGCTCGCGGTTACTCCGAGAGGATGAGCCCTCACCAGCATCACCGCCCTGCTACTGCTACGACGGCGGCTGCTGGTACTGCTACTGAAGAACATACTGGTACATGCCCCGGAAGAACTCCTCTGGCCCGGGAACTCTCACCCCCTCAGCTGCATCAGCCGGAAGCTCTGCTCTACTCTGCCCTTCCTGGCTCCCACCCGACTCTCCCTGCTGGGAACGAGTCGCTCTCCTGGGCGCCATAACACCTGCTAACAAAACAATCAACGACGTTAACAAAAACACGCTGAGCCCTATGCCAGTCGCCAACTGTACAGGACATTCATGGACCTTCTGGACCACTTCAATCGCTTCAAGTTCTGATGTACCTCCACAACCTAGGCTTTAATACCAACTGTGACGACCCGAGATCCGAGTACGATAAAGGAACCGGCGCGTCTCGAATCTCAGCCCGCCAACCCACGAGCCCGAAGACTCGGAAGGGTAGAAAAGGGATGGTGTGGGAGTACAAGAGAAGATGGAACAACTGCAGAGATAGCATAATAATCTAAAATAAAATGCACATCATAAAATAAATAAATAAACTACTACGAGGTCCACAGAGTCTCATGTCCAAATCAAAGTATAGTCAATAGAAAGGAAGAGTACAACTACACGGGGCATCCCCCGGCGTACAACTACACGGGGCATACCCCGGCCCTCGCAGACTGGCGACTAACCCTGGCTAGAAGAACCACGCTGAAACTCCGCCGCGCCTCTCGACGACCCCGCCTCACCTGAAAAGTAGCGGTGAGCCTCATTTTATTGGCCCAGTAGTGATCCCTCGGACCCCCACCACACAACGAGGAAAAGGACAGTAAGACGCGAAAACCGCGGAAGGTAACACTACCTAACAGGAGTACGGTAGAAACAACAAGCTGGAATAAATAAACAGAAAAGTTGTCTAACTAACCGTATCGTACAATCGAACCTCGGTCCGACAAAACTCGGGTCCGTACCTATCGATAGACAGGAGCACCACCCACTAGAAGAACGACCGGATGCGTCCCCTGACGTCTTACACCGGGCCACAAGTGTCTAGCTACCACACCCCAGGCCCGAGACTCAGACACACACAGTAACCAGTACTACAAACAAGGACTAGCTGATGTCACGCTCGTCAGCGCGGGCCCAAAACCCTCAGCCCCGTGTGCACACTCAGACTGTACGCCCTAGGCCTGTCCTCTAGCTGGTAATTCCCCCTAAACCCGAACTTGGCTATACGTGGGGGCCCTACGGTAACCAGCCTACTCACCGTCTCTCTCGGGTAAGCCGCTCCACCACTCCTGGGTGGGTCAGCACTGCGTGTCGTAAAAAGGCTACGACTAGTGGACGTGTCACCGGAGGTGAGACTCGACTCACAAAAACCACCGACCAGACACTGACACATACTCTTGGTAACCAAAACGGTGAGTACGGATGCCGGGGACACGTACGAGGTCCGATCGTCCCTCAAGTCACGCGGCACCCCTACCGAGGTAACTGATCCTCCAGGGACCCCCGGGCGCCCCTGTGGCTCACACTGGGTGCCCATGGCAACCCTCGGGCCACACGCCGTAATAGGGCCCAAAGCTCATTCGACCGGAGGCTAAATTGCTCAAAAGAAACACGGCTTGGGGATGGGATGAACTCGCTAGGGACCCTGGGCGCGACACTGTCGGGCTCGGGTCCCCTAGCTCGACCATCTGAAGAATGCGCTATCAGAAGATAGCGCGTTCTCCAATAAGGCACTAGCAGAGGCAGCGCGCTCTTCAAGAACATGCTACCCGACCCTGGTGCGATAGAAATCACCAAACTGTTCATCTTCACCGATGAATGCGCTCGGACGACACAGCCCGTTCAACAAGAACGCGCCCCTGGAACATGGCGCGACAACGGGCCGAGCCCGGTTCGCGCAGTTCGCTCGGAAAGCTCGATCCCGAGCCCCATTCGACCCCAGGCGAAGAGGAAACAAAGGGGGGAACCTCCCCCAACCTTCCTAGCATGCATCTAAGCCCTTAGATCAGTCAAAAACCCCATAAAACGGAAGATCCGTCGCTCAAACCCTAAACATGCAACTTGACCCTCCCGGCTTAAGAACGCCCCTCTCGTCCTCCCTTCAGCCTACAAACCACGGGGAAAGCTGTAAAGAGGGTAAGGATTCATCCCCCTACCTGAAAGAAGCTCGAAATTCGCCGAGAAGCCGTCGATCTCAAGAAGAAGCTTTTAAACCCTCGCACACCCCGCCCCATGCCGCGAAAAGCATGCTCCCACGTTCGCCTCGTCGCCATCGCCGCTGTCGGAGTGGTGGAGGCCGCGTCTCGGTCATCCGGGGAGGGAGAATGGCCGCGGTGGGGAGGCGCTCCAGCGGTCGGGAGGAGAAAGAAGAAGAGGAAAAGAAGGAAAGAAAAAGGGAAAATAGGGGGGGGGGTATTTATAGAGAATTTGGAAAATGCAAAAAATATAGAAAAATAGAAAAATACATATTCTCGATCCTCGGAATGCACTGATCGCAACGGTACCACCCGCGGGTAGGTGAACGACACGGTTCATCCGCCACGGGATTCCGTAGCTTTTCCCAAAACACACACGCGAGAATCAAAAAACACGCGGAAAAAGCCGCGGAACACGTTCCGAGCCTCCGAAACTGACCCGAATCACACGGATCCGAACACAGAAGATGTCCAAAAAATAATTCCGGGCATAATGGAAACAAATTTTCTGAGAAAGTAGATCCGGGACCCGAGATGAATGATCCGAAGGGTCCGAGATATTACACGAGTGATCCCTGCTGAGCCTTTTCATGAGGCTCATCCCCTTCTCGTTTTCCGTGTTTCAGGTGAGGCGAGGCTTCAGGGGAGCACTTCAAAGGCTCCGCGTGGTTCTCTTGCCCAGGGTTAGTGGCCAGTTGCTAGAGCCGGGGTATGCCTCGTGTAGTTGTACTCTTCTTTCAATACTGTACTAGTTGTGGACCACTGTTGTATTTGTTATTGTGGACCATGTAATTTGATTAATGTTATTTAATGATTCCGCTTAATTCACTTTAATCTACGTAGCTCTGCAGTTATTTGAGACTCTTGTGTACTTCCACACCTCTCCTTTCAACCCTTCCGAGTCTTTGGGCTCGTGGGTGGCGGTTCGGGATTTGGGTTATCGGGCCTTCCCGGTATTCGGATCTCGGGTCACTACAGCTGGTATCAGAGCGATGGTTGTGGATTTATATAAGAATCTTGAATAATTACAGTTGCCCACTAGTCCACAATGATGATGTACAGTCGGCACTGGCCTACGGCACCGTGTGTTTTATTGATTTCGATGTTTTCATGTGTTCTATCTTTTGCAGCAGGCGAGTATGGCACCGAGGCGTAGGACTCGCTCTCAGCAGGGACAGTCGACTGAGGAGCAGGATGAGCAGGCCGAGCAGAGTGGAGTGCCAGCAGTTACCACCCAGGCAGAGGATCCAACGAGAGTTCCGGGGGCAGCGGATTTCTTCCGGGACATGTTTCAGTATATGACTCAGCAGTTTGGCGGTGATGCTGGCGAGGGCTCGTCGTCTAGGGGTGGACCTAGCCGGGCAGTGCGAGACTTTTTGTAGTTCCATCCACCTTATTATGAGGGCCAGCCAGATCCCGATTTGGTCAAGAGATGGCTAGATGAGTTGAAGCGGGTGTTCATCTCTATGCGCTGTACTGAGGACAGAGTGTTGTTGGCATATAACCAGTTGCAGGGTTCCGCTCGTGATTGGTGGTCGTTAGAGTGGAAGTCATCCTTTTAGTCTCGTTCTCTTGAGCTGATTTCGTGGAGGGACTTCATTACGGTATTCAAGCGTACCTATTGCCCGTCCTATATTGGTACGCAGAAGATGCGTCAGTTTCTGGAGCTGGTTCAGGGTGATATGTCCGTGTTGCAGTACATGGCTCGGTTCGTTGAGCTAGGTCGTTATGCTCCCCATATCATGGAGAATGAGGAGGTGAAGACCGAGCAGTTCGTTCAGGGTTTGAGATTGGAGCTGAGACACCTTTTCATGGCGAATGCTGCCACTGATTTGGAGACGGCCTCTCGTGTTGCGGCTTCGTTGGAGTTGGATATGCAGAAGGTCCGAGGATCGGGTGGCCAGGGACAGTTCCAGTCAGGCCGCATTCAGGAGACAGGTACCCAGCAGCATGGTACTTTTCAGTCCTTCTCGGGTAGTTCGGGAGCTTCGACACCGGCGGCGTCAGCGACATGATCTGCGTCCATCGGCACCAAGGTCAAGAAGTTCTTCAGGAAGAGCTTTGGCAAGAAGCGCAAGGAGGGCAGAGGTCAGGGACATGCATCTTCAGGCAGTGTTCAGCAGCCAATGACCTATCAACGGTAGGGTTCGGTTGGTGGTTTGCGGAGTGCGTGTCCCCGGTGTGGTGAGTCGCATCAAGGCAGACAGTGCACGGTTCTAGTGATCTGCTTCAGGTGTGATCAGCCAGGGCACATGGCACGTGAGTGTCCTCAGAGGCCGCGTCAGCCACCGTAGTACCCTCAGCAGCAGCAGACTCAGCCCCAGTAGATTCTGCAGTAGCAGCAAGGGCAGTTTCAGTCCTTACCCCGGTCAGCTAGTGTGGGAGGCAGGCAGAGATCCCGAGGCCATATTACACACGTGACCAGGGCGGAGGGAGAGTCGTCGTAGCTCGTCGAATGTACTATTATGATTTTGGGTTGTGCGGCACGAGTTTTGTTTGATTCTGGCGCTTCTCACTCGTTTATTTCAGAGGATTTCACGCTGAGTATCGAGGAGCCGGTGACCCAGTTGTCTTGTGATTTGGCCGTGGAGTTACCTTCCGGTGACTTCATGATCACCCCATATTGTTTCGAGAAGGTTCCTATGCGGATTGAAGGGCAGGATTTGCCAGGCAGGCTTTATGCGTTGCACCTTCGGGACTATGATGTGATTTTGGGCATGGATTGGCTCGAGGCTCACGGAGCGATGGTGGATTGCGGATCGAAGAGGGTCTACTTTCAGTCCCCTTATAGACCCGCGTTTTATTTCCAAGGTATCCGATCTACCTCTCCCCGTTTCCACATTTCTGCTATCAGGGCCTGCAAGTTGCTTGACGCAGGGTGTCAGGATTTTCTCGCTTCTGTGGTTATGATCGAACAGCAGTGCCCGGATGTCGAGGACATTCTGGTGGTGTGCGAGTTTCCTGATATTTTTCCCGAGGATTTGCCTGGATTACCTTCACAGCGGGAGATTGATTTCGTCATTGAGATCGTGCCTGGTACGGGGCCTTTATCCAAGGCTCCTTATCGTATGGCTCCCACTGAGTTGAGGGAGTTGAGGGCGCAGTTGCAGGAGTTGCTGGCCAAGGAGTACATTCGTCCTAGCTTTTTCCCTTGGGGTGCGCCAATGTTGTTCGTGAAGAAGAAGGATGGTAGTCTGAGGTTGTGCATTGACTACCGACAGCTGAATGATGTTACCATTAAGAGCAAGTATCCGCTTCCGCGGATCGATGATTTGTTCTACCAGCTTCAGTCTGCTCGAGTTTTCTCGCTGATTGATTTGCGGTCTGGTTACTATCAGTTGCGGATTTGCGAGTCCGATGTGGAGAAGTCCGCGTTCAGCACGAGGTACGGGCATTTTGAGTTTCTGGTGATGCCGTTTGGGCTCACCAATGCCCCTGCGACGTTCATGAACTTGATGCATAGGGTGTTTCGTCCTTACTTGGACCAGTTCGTGGTCGTGTTTATGGATGACATTCTTGTGTATTCGTCGTCTGCAGAAGACCATGCTTGTCATTTAAGGGTGGTGTTGTAGACTTTGCGAGATCACCAGTTGTATGCTATGCTCAGTAAGTGCGAGTTTTGGCTTAGCGAGGTGCACTTTTTAGGGCACGTCATTTCTGGTGATGGAATTTCTGTGGATCCAGCCAAAGTCGAGGCAGTGATGCAGTGGCCGAGGCCCGGGTCCGTGATAGAGATTCAGAGTTTCTTGAGGCTTGTAGGCTATTACAGGAGGTTCATTTAGGACTTCGCTCGTGTGGCTACCCCGATGACCAGACTTACGCGGAAGGCTGTGCCGTTCGTATGGACTGGTGAGTGTGAGCAAAGCTTTATGGAACTGAAGAGGTTGCTCACTTCGGCACCAGTGTTGGTATTGCCCTCTGGATCGGGAGGTTTTGTGGTGTGTACAGATGCTTCGGCATTGGTTTAGGTGTTGTGTTGATGCAGCATGGTAGAGTTGTGTCTTATGCATCTCGGCAGCTAAATCCGCACGAAGAGAACTACCCTACCCATGACCTCGAGTTGGCGGCTGTGATCTTCGCATTGAATATCTGGAGGTATTATCTGTACGGTGAGAAGTTCGAGGTTTTCACTGACCATCAGAGTTTGAGATATGTGTTTACTCAGAAGGACCTTAACCTCAGGCAGAGGCGATGGATGGAATATATGAAGGATCATGACTTCACCCTGTCTTATCAGCCTGGCAGGATGAATGTCGTTGCCGATGTCTTGAGTAGGAAGGTCAGGGTCAGCGCCTTGATGTTGAGAGTATGGAGGCTCTGGGAACATGTGCCATCTGTATCGTTTAGGCTCAAAGTTCCCCGAGAGCCTGGGTCAGCGGTGCTTGCGAGCTTGACTGTTACGCCGGCGATTCGTCGTCAGGTGACATAGGCTCAGCGTGCAGACCCAGAGTTGCCCCGGATCTTGGCTTTAGCAGATGTGGAGTTCGGCGAGGACCGTGCTGTGAGATTTCGAGGTCAGTTGTACGTCCCCGCCGAGGAGCAGGTGAGGCGTGCGGTGTTACTGGAGGCTCATGGGAGTCGGTACACCGTACATCCGGGTGCGACGAAGATGTATCTTGTGATGCCCTACAAATTTATAGTATTTTAATTGTTAAATTTTTTATGTATGCCTAAATATTTAAATTACTTGTTTTATTATATTTATTTTAGTCATAGAAATAGAAAGGGAGGTTTAAAAATTTAAAGAAAGTGAAGAAAGAAAAATAATAATATAAATAAAGTTTAAAACAGAATTTATAGGAGTTAAATCATTTTATAAAAATTTGAAAGGGTTTAAAATGAAAAAAAAAATAAGGAAATGATTTAAAAATAAGAAGAAAAATTTGAGGGTTAAAAATGAAAAAAAGATTTAAAAATAAGAAGAAAAATTTGAGGGTTAAAAATGAAAAAAAAGAGAAATCACGGCAGGGGGGGTGGCACGCGCGCGAGGGTGGGCGCCGCCCCACCTCCCGACCGCTTTTCGGCTTCAACATATTAAAAAAACTTTTTTTTAAATTTTTTTAGTCTCTTTTATCCTAACTCTCCAATTAGTCAAATTCCACATGCTATATTACTATAAAAAAAGAAAAAAATATGGCCTAGTCATAAATAGGGGGCTGAGTGGGTTGGTAAGAGTTTAAAAGTCATATCTCAATTAAATAATGTTAAAATGATAAATTAATCCTCACAATTGATTTAAATGAAGGGTTAAGATTGATTAGAGCCAAACTCCTATAAATAGAGGGGTAGAGGGGTTCATTTGCATCCTTTAGAACCTGAGTACGTGAGGAGCAGAAGGAGAAGGCTGGAAGGCTGATTAGGGTGTTGTTAATACGTCATTAAGGTAAGGGATTAGCACTTTATCCCATTGATTAGCATATTTAGATTGGTTTAAGGTGTGTAATTAGCATCTATATAGGTAGTTAAGTCCATAGATCATTATTTCATGATCTGTGATCACATCTTAGTCTGTGAAAAATCTGTGAAAAATCCTGAGAAAATTACAGAACTGACATATGATATTCATAAGTTAATTCTCAGTATATATTAGTCATTATAAGCATTCTGGATAATTTTATCTATTTAAAAGTTATCATTGTAAATTATTATAACTTTTAGAAATTGATATAAAATTTTAAAAATTAGACATACTGAATGAAAAATGATGAAAGTTTTTATATATGACACTTATGTCTGGAAAAACGTTATGTAAAATTTTAGTAATTTCCTGATCATTTTGATTATATTTAGTTGATTTATCACTCATGTTGTATTTTTGTTATTCTATTAAAATATTACAAATACAGTGTGAAAAATGATTAAGAGTTTTCAAAAATGAAGTTTCTGTTATGAATGAATGTTTGCTGCTATGAATGATGGTTTGAATAAGTATGGTTATTTTTAGTATATTTTGGATAAATTTCATCAATTTTTCATGCACAAGAAAATTTATATAATTCTGGAAAAATTTAAATTTCTACATTAAACTTTATAAACAAATTTCTATGTACTTTTACATGTAAATGTGATATGCAGTAAAAATTTAATGGTTTATAGAATATGGTAGCTAAATTTAGTCAATTTATGATACATGTTGAAATACAAGTAATTCTGAGAAAATTTGAATTCCTGCATGAAAAACTATGAAAAATTTTCTGTGCATTGTTACATACAAATGTAAGTTTCTGTAAAAATTTAATGGTATTCTAAATTTAATAGCTAAATCTAGTCAATTTATGATGCATGTGAGAGTATAAGTAATTCTAAAAACAATTATAATTACAGACTGAAAAGTGATGAAAATTTTCTACATTGATCATTTCTGTAAATGTGTTGTTTTTCTGAAATTTCAATGGACTCTTAGTTTTGAGAACATAATTATAAATTTTTGATATATAAATGGAGACTAAATAATCTTGGAAAATCATATATACTGTCTGAAAAATGATGACAAATTTCTGTTTTGATCATTCCTGTAAATGTGTTGATTCCCTAAAATTTCACTGCATTATGATGTCTGTAAATAGAATTAGTAAATTTTTTGATATATATATGTCATTATATTTAAATAAGTTAAGAATTTCAGAAAAAGAAAAAGGATTTTCAATATTAGTATATTAATATTCACAGCATGGATTTTGAGTGGCTTGTGTCCATTTCATATAAGTTATATATATATTTTTACCATACCGTTAGTACTGCCAAATGGACACTGCCACCATAGGGGGAGACTGGAACCAAGCTATAGAAATGCCCCTATGGGGAGATTCATACTGTACTGGCCCCGAGGGTAACGGAGATTGAAATCCTGGAGGTGGACAAGTACCACTGGTTAAGGTGGAGAGGACTTCTCCCGATTCTGCGCAATAACTAAGACTCATCACTATTTTTACCTAGGTGATCGAGTACCGATTGACTGTCCTTCTTTGAGTGGTTTGGGCACTGTGTCTGGCTAGTTATATCACTGTTATTACTCAGTGAATTAAAATTGAAACTACTATTTACTGAACTGAAATTAAAACGACTGCTACTGTTTGTCGAGTCATTATTCAAATGACTATTACTACTTATTGAGTCATTATTGAAATGACTACTACTGTTTACTGAACTGAAACTGAAACGGCTGCTACTATTTACTGAGTCATTATTATAATGACTATTACTGTTTACTGAATTGAAATTAAAATTATTGTTACTGTTTATTGAGTCATTATTATAATGGTTATTACTGCTCACTAAACTGGAATCGAAACTACTGTTACTGCTTATTGAACTGATATTGAAATTGTTATTACTGTGCACTGAATTGATATTGAAATGACTGTTACCGCCTACTGTTACTGCTCATTGAACCGATAGTGAAATTAGTATTACTGTCTACTGAATTGTCATTGCATGTTACTGTTATTACACTGTAATTATTTATATTTGTAAATGATGAATTATCATTTACTTTGTGATAGATGGAAAAAAGTTTTAATGTACATGTTGTAAAAAGTTAATATCAGGACTTATGATCATAAAAATTGAGATTGGGTTAAATGTATTACCCTCATGTGTTATATAATTGAAATTATGCCTAAGAATAAATTATGAAATGAAACACCGTAAATCACTTTGGATGTGTTTATACATGTTATGATTGGGGACTATGCTAGTCTCTTACTGGGTCTATTCGTAGATTCACACCGTTGAACATTTTCAGGAGAAGCGGTAGAAGAAAGCGAGGAGTGATCTCACAGTAGTCTGATCGAGACTTGGAGTTCCTACGAGTATTGTCTTAGATAGTTATGTCTGTTAGAAAAAAAAATATGTGTGAAATTTTGGTTATGTAGTAAATGACTTATTAAATTGTTAATCTATATTTTGATGTATGTGGATGAATTCATTTGAATGTAAGCTGATGATTCGAGCATTTTCATTTCCGCTGTAATGATATCTCAATATTTATGTAAAAATTCTCAACCATAATGTACCGTTTGGGTTGTCCCACTGTGACGTCTTGACCGGGATCCGACGTGAGTCTTTACGACTAGACCGGGTCTACGAGTCGGGGTGTCACAAAGAATGGTATCAGAGCCCACGATTGAGAATTTACATAAATAGTCATAAGCTTAATCCACATTCCTAAAAGACATGAACTAGTAGGTTGTTACGACGAAAACTTAGTCGTATAATCACATTTTTAGACCATGGTAGGAGGGGTGACTATTAAGGAGAGATTTCAGATGATGCCTCCATCCTTATTTAAGGGGGAGAGTCAGCCAATCATAGTTGAAAATTGGCTCCGCGAGATCGAAAAGATTTTCTGAGTTATCCGGTGTGCAGACGAAGACAAGACTAGTTGGCGGTGTTCATATTGTAGGAGAGAGCAGACGTATGGTGGACGCCTGTGCTAAGGAATCAACCAGACAGGCTAGAGCATGAAATTACTTGGGAAGGATTCCGACGGCTTTTCGCGGCAAAGTACATACCGGAGCATGTGCAAGACAAGCTGGAGCAAGATTTTCTGGCCCTAACTCAAGAGTCGATGACCGTGCTTGAGTATGAGGCCAAGTTCACGGAATTATCAAAGTATGCACCGCACATTGTTACGGATGAAAGGAGGAAGGTGAAGAAGCTTTTGACAGGACTACGACCGTTCCTTCGGACCCGTCAAATTGCATTGGATCTTGCTACGATGGAGGTGGCTCTTGGCGCGGCATGTCGTCAAGAGAGCGACATGGAATTATATCAAGAGGAGAAGGGGAATTCGACGAAGAGACCATCGGCACCATTTCATCTAAATGACAAAAGTAAAAAGGTGATGGAGAATCCGTCGCGATCGTACGTGACAGGTAAGATCACATCACCAGCAAGAGACAACAATAAACCAGAATGTAAGCACTGCGGCAAGCGACATGGCGGGGAAGTATGCTGGAGCGTCACCGGCAGGGTCTCCGTTGTGGCGAGAAAGGCCACATAATCCGAGATTGTCCGAAGACGATGTAGCCTGTAGTAGCTCAGCCTGTAGCAGCGGTAGCGGCTCCAGTAGCAGCCAGACCAGTAGTAACGAGACCCCTAGGGAGACCTTGAGCGCCAGCTCCGGTGTTTGCGTTAGCTAGAGAGGATGCTGAGCAGGCAGAGGACCTCGCAGAAGGTACTATGGAGGAACTTCTCGCATGTGGAAGCCACGTGGGAACCAAAGGAAGTGATAAAAAATAAGTACCATAGATTGTTCGGTATGTGATCTAACCCCAAATTTCGAGGACGAAGTTTTCTTTAAGGGGGAGAGGGTGTGATGCCCTACAAATGTATAGTATTTTAATTGTTAAATTTTTTTTATGTATGTCTAAATATTTAAATTACTTGTTTTATTATATTTGTTTTAGTCATAGAAATAAAAAGGGAGGTTTAAAAATTTAAAGAAAGTGAAGAAAAAAAAATAATATAAATAAAGTTTAAAACAAAATTTATAGGAGTTAAATCATTTAATAAAAATGTGAAAGGGTTTAAAACAAAAAAAATAAGGAAAGGATTTAAAAATAAGAAGAAAAATTTGAGGGTTAAAAATGAAAAAAAAAGTCAAAAATTAAAAAAAAAAAGAGAAATCACGACGGGTGGGCTGCCCCACGCGGCCGCCCACGCGCGTAAGCGAGCGCGCGCTTGGGCAGGCGCGGGTGAGGACGAGCGCTGCCCCACCTCCCGTTCGCTTTGCGGCTTCAGCATATTAAAAAAAACTTTTTAAATTTTTTTTTAGTCTCTTTTAACCGAACTCTCCAATTAGTCAAATTCCACATGCTATATTACTATAAAAAAAGAAAAAAATATGGCCTAGTCATAAATAGGGGGCTGAGTGGGTTGGTAAGAGTTTAAAAGTCATATCTCAATTAAATAATGTTAAAATGATAAATTAATCCTCACAATTGATTTAAATGAAGGGTTAAGATTGATTAGAGCCAAACTCCTATAAATAGAGGGATAGAGGGGTTTTGGAAGCTGAGTACGTGAGGAGCATAAGGAGAAGACTGGAAGGCTGATTCGGGTGTTGTTAATATGTCATTAAGGTAAGGGATTAGCACTTTATCCCAATGATTAACATGGATTAGCATATTTAGATTGATTTAAGGTGTGTAATTAGCATCTATATAAGTAGTTAAGTCCATAGATCGTTATTTCATGATCTGTGATCACATCTTAGTGGGATTAGTATTAGATCATTAATATTAAAGCATGTGATTAAGGGTAAACTCAAGTAATTAATGCATTATAATTAGCAACGGCGTATGATAAATTTATAGAGCTTTCAGAATCATGAGATCTAATGTTATGAGTCTTATGTAAAAATGTTCATGTCTGATTCAAGTTATCTTTACATTTATGAATATTTTAATATTATCTTAAAGGTGTTAAATTATACTAAAATATTAAAGGGATGATATTAAATCACCTCAAATTGTAAGAATGCATATTACAATGAATCCCATGTGTAAATTTTTTTTCATGATTTCTGGATCACGGTATTTATTTTAATGAATTTTCATGTATGATAAAATATATAGATAATTATATAGAAATTACAGAAATTAGAGATCATGTTCACAAAAATCTTAGAATTTCACAGAAAGGTTCTTACGTTGAGTTTGTTGTATTCTGAAAATATCAATAATTATTGATATCGATAAGTGATATTACATATTTTTGATATTTTATGAGAGGTATAAAATTATGGGATAAATAGAAATACTATATGAAAATTCTTGAAATTTTACCATAAGACTCAAATGCATGTTCGAACTTAGTGATGAAAATTTCATCTTAGTCTGATAACAGAATCTTTATTGGTATAATTACCAATGTTTAAGTAAATAATTAGAAAATTAAATAAATATAAATATTCTGTGCAAAATCCTGAGAAAATTACAGAACTGAAATATGATATTCATAAGTTAATGCTTAGTATATTTTAGTCATTGTAAGCATTCTGGATAATTTTATCTATTTAAAAGTTATTATTGTAAATTATTGTAAATTTTAGAAACTGATATAAAATTTTAAAAATTAGACATACTGAATGAAAAATGATGAACGTTTTTATATATGACACTTATGTCTGGAAGAACATTATGTAAAATTTTAGTAATTTCAGGATCCATTTGGTTATATTTAGTTGATTTATCACTCATGTTGTATTTTTGTTATTCTATTAAAATATTATAAATATAGTGTGAAAAATGATTAAGAGTTTTCAAAAATGAAGTTTCTGTTATGAATGAATGTTTGCTGCTATGAATGATGGTTTGAATAAGTATGGTTATTTTTAGTATACTTTGGATAAATTTCATCAATTTTTCATACATAAGAAAATTTATATAATTCTGGAAAAATTTAAATTTCAATATGAAAATTTATAAAAACATTTCTGTGTACTTTTACATGTAAATGTGATATGCAGTAAAAATTTAATAATTTATAGAATATGGCAGCTAAATTTATTCAATTTATGATACATGTTGAAATATAAGTAATTCCGAGAAAATTCGAATTCCTGTATGTAAAACTATGAAAAATTTTCTGTTCATTGTTACAGACAAATGTAAGTTTCTGTAAAAGTTTAATGGTATTCTAAATTTAATAGTTAAATCTAGTCAATTTATGATGCATGTGGGAGTATAAGTTATTCTAAAAAAAATTATAATTACTGACTGAAAAATGATGGAAATTTTCTGCATTGATCATTTCTGTAAATGTGTTATTTATCTAAAATTTCAATGGACTCTTAGTTTTGAGAACATAATTATAAATTTTTGATATATAAATGGAGACTAAATAATCTTGGAAAATTATATATACTATCTGAAAAATGACGACAAATTTCTATTTTGATCATTCCTGTAAATGTGTTGATTCCCTGAAATTTCACTACATTATGATGTCTGTAAATAGAATTAGTAAATTTTTGGATATATATATGTCATTATATTTAAATAAGTTGAGAATTTCAAAAAAAGAAAAAGGATTTTCAGTATTGATATATTAATATTCACAACATGAATTTTGAGTGGTTTGTGTCCATTTCATATAAGTTATATATATATATATATATATTTACCATACCGTTAGTACTGTCAAATGGACACTGTCATCATAGGGGGAGACTGGAACCAAGCCATAGAAATTCTCCTATGGGGAGATTCATACTGTACTGGCCCCGAGGGTAACGGAGATTGAAATCTTGGAGGTGGGCAAGTACCACTGGTTAAGGTGGAGAGGACTTCTCCCGGTTCTGCGCAGTAACCAAGACTCATCACTATTTTTACCTAGGTGATCGAGTACCGACTGACTGTCCTTCTTTGAGTGGTTTGGGCACTGTGTCTGGCTAGTTATATCACTGTTATTACTCATTGAATTGAAATTGAAACTACTATTTACTGAACTGAAATTGAAACGATTGCTACTGTTTACCGAGTCATTATTCAAATGACTATTACTGTTTACTGAGTCATTATTGAAATGACTACTACTGTTTACTGAACTGAAACTGAAACGGCTGCTACTGTTTACTGAGTCATTATTATAATGACTATTACTGTTCACTGAATTGAAATTGAAATTACTAGTACTGTTTATTGAGACATTATTATAATGGCTATTACTGCTTACTAAACTGTAATCGAAACTACTGTTACTGCTTATTGAACTGATATTGAAACTATTATTACTGTGCACTGAATTGATATTGAAATGACTGTTACCGCCTACTGTTACTGCTCATTGAACCGATAGTGAAATTAGTATTACTGTCTACTGAATTGTTATTGCATGTTACTGTTATTACACTGTAATTGTTTATATTTGTAAATGATGAATTATAATTTACTTTGTCATTGATGGAATAAAGTTTTAATGTACATGTTGTAAAAAGTTAAAATCATGACTTATGATCATAAAAATTGAGATTGGGTTAGATGTATTAACCTCATGTGTTATATAATTGAAATTATGCCTAAGAATAAATTATGAAATGAAACACCGTAAATCACTTTGGATGTGTTTATACATGTTACGATTGGGGATTATGCTAGTCTCTTACTGGGTCTATTCGTAGACTCACATCGTTGAGCATTTTCAGGAGAAGCGGTAGAAGAAAGCGAGGAGTGATCTCGCAGTAGTCTCATCGAAGCTTGGAGTTACTACGAGTATTGTCTTAGGTAGTTATGTGTGTTAGAAAAAAAATATGTGTGAAATTTTGGTTATGTAGTAAATGCCTTATTAAATTGTTAATCTATATTTTGATGTATGTGGATGAATTCATTTGAATGTAAGCTGATGATTCGAGCATTTTCATTTCCGCTGTAATGATATCTCAATGTTTATGTAAAAATTCTCAACCATAATGTACCGTTTGGGTTGTCCCATTGTGACGTCTCGACCGGGATCTGACGTGAGTCTTTACGACTTGACCGGGTCTACGAGTCGGGGCGTCACATATCGGAACCTGAAGAGGCAGTTCTGCTGGCCAAGCATGAAGAGAGATATCGCTGAGTATGTGGCCAGGTGCCTGATCTGTCAACAGGTGAAAGCGGAGCATCAGCGACCTGGTGGTATGCTTCAGCCCTTGGAGGTTCCTACGTGGAAATGGGACCACGTGACCATGAATTTTATGGTGGGTTTACTGAGGACTTGGAGTGGGCATGATAGCATCTGGTTGCTGCTGGATAGGCTGACGATGGTAGCTCGGTTGTTGCCGATCAAAGTTAGCTGGAGTGTGCCCCAGTTGGCACGTCTTTATGTGGAACGGATTGTACATCTACATGGAATCCCTATTTCTATTGTGTCAGATCGAGATCCGTGTTTCACTTCTGAATTTTGGAGGAGCTTCCAGTGGGCTCTGGGCACCGAGTTGGCATTCAGCTCAGCTTATCATACTCAGTCTGATAGTCAGTCGGAGAGGACCATCCAGACGTTAGAGGATATGTGGCGGTCATGTTGTCTGGAATGGAAGGGGAGTTGGATTCACCATCTACCAATGGTGGAGTTTACCTACAACAACAGCTTTCACTCGAGCATTGGTATGGCTCCTTATGAGGCGTTGTATGGGCAACCGTGTCGGACTCCACTTGATTGGTTTGAGGTTGGTGAGCGTGTGATGACGGGACCAGATTTGGTGCAGCAGTGCGTGAATGTGGTGCACTTGGTTCGTTAGAACATGTTGGCGGCTCCGAGTCGGCAGAAGAGCTACGCCGATCGGAGAAGGCATCCCCTCTGTTTCGCGGTTGGCGACCGAGTATTCTTGAGAGTCTCTCCCATGAAGGGAGTGATGCGCTTTGGCCGACGTGGGAAGTTGAGTCCCCGCTATGTCGGTCCTTTTCCCAATGTGGAGCGCATTGGCGAGGTTGCTTATCGGTTGTAGCTTCCGCCAAAGCTATCAGCGGTGCATGACGTGTTCCACGTCTCGATGCTTAGGAAGTACATGCCCGAGGATTCTCATGTGTCGGAGGATTTCGTTTTGCCCGATGTGACGACCCGGGATCCGAGTACCGGAAAGGAACCGGCGCGTCTCGAATCTCGGCCCGCCAACCCACGAGTCCGAAGACTCGGAAGGGTAAAAAGGGGTGGTGTGGGAGTACAAGAGAAGCTGAAACGACCGCAGAGATAGCACAATGATCTAAAATAAAATGCACATCATAATATAAATAAAATAAACTGCTACAAGGTCCACAGAGTCTCATGTCCAAATAAAAGTACATTCAACAGAAAGGAAAGTACAACTACACGGGGCATCCCCCGGCGTACAACTACACGGGGCATCCCCCGGCTCTGGCAGACTGGCGGCTAACCCTGGCTAGAAGAACCACGCTGGAACTCAACCGCACCTCTCGAAGACCCCGCTTCACCTGAAAAGCAGGGGTGAGCCTCATTTCACTAGCCCAGTAGGGATCCCGCGAATCCCCACATCACGCGAAAATAAAGCAGGAAGCAAGAAAGCACAAAAGCAACCCTACCTAACAGGAGTACGATAGAACCAACAAGCTAAAATAACTAATCGGAAAAACCATCTACTCTAACAGCACGCACTACTAAACCTCGGTCCAACGAAAGTCGAGTCCACACCTGCCAGCGAACAGGAGCACTACCCACTAGAAGAATGACCGGATGCGTCCCCTGACGTCATACATCGCGTCACAAGTGTCAAGCTACGACACCCCGAGCGTGAGACTCAGACACGCAACAAGTACCACAACAAGGACTAGCTGGGGTGACGCTCGTCAGAGCGTGTCCTAAGCCCCCAACTACATGTGCACACACAGACCATCTGCTCTAGGTCGGGTCCTCTAGCTGATTTCCCCCCCCACCGGACTCTGGTGGCAAAGGCAAGGGGCCCTACGGTGACCAGCCTAAAAACCGCCTCTCACTGGGTCTCGCTCTCCACCACTCCTAGGTGGGTCCGCACCCGCGTGCGCATGAAGCTATGACTAGTGGACAAGTCACTGACAGTAAGGACTAACTCACGGAAACCACCACCGAAGAAACGAGACCGCACACACACGGTGCAGCACAGAGCCTGACGGTCCACCCTTGGGCCGTCACAGGCTGTGACGCACCTACACTGGGGCGTCACAAGGCTCTGACGGTCCACCCCTGGAGCGTCACAAGCCAAAGCAGAAATCGGCCCTAACGCACCCACCTTGGCGCGTCACAGGCTGTGACGCACCTACACTGGAGCGTCACATGGCCCTGACGGTCCGGCCTTGGAGCGTCACAAGCCAAGGTGAAAACAGGCTCTAACGCACCCACCTAGGGGCGTCACAGCACCTGACGGACCAACCCTGGTGCGTCAGGGGAGGTGGGTTCGCCTGCTCTGACGCGCCCACCCAGGGGCGTTACAAGGCTGTGACGCGCCAAGCCAGGTGAGTCACAGGTCTTGACCCCCCCCAACGGTCAAAAACCAACGGTCGGCAGCCAACGGTCGAACGTAGCCTGACGGTCCAACCTAGGTGCGTCACAGCACTGTGGCGGTCTATCGTGGGACCGTCACAGCCCACAGACCCCACTGGCTGCACACAGGGCTGTAACGCACCCATCTAGGCGCGTTACACTGTGTGACGGTCACTGGAAGGACCGTCACACCCGCCCGAGGGGAAACGACGGGAAACGCCCAAAAATCTAACCACGCCCCCTTGCCTCCATAGGAGAGGGGTAAATCAAAGGGGAAGACCCCAGGGGACCCCTAACATGATTCTAGGCCATCAAAATGCCGAATCGCGGCTCAAATCCATAGATCGGGTGAACTCTCCCCGAAACATGATTTTGCCCTAACCCGCCCAAATACACCCCTCTCGGCTCGCATTCGGCCTACAAATTGCGGGGGATGACGGGATGAGCATAGGGATTCGTCCCCCTACCTCAATGGAGCGAATGCTCCGCCGAATCGTCACCGAAACCAAGG
Organism: Amorphophallus konjac; assembly: GCA_022559845.1. Lineage (NCBI taxonomy): Eukaryota > Viridiplantae > Streptophyta > Magnoliopsida > Alismatales > Araceae > Amorphophallus > Amorphophallus konjac. The sequence goes on along the minus strand of CM040128.1, from coordinate 64,091,757 downwards.
AAGAAGCTTTTAGAATGCCACGCGCCCCGCCTCCCGCCGCGAGAAGGGCACTGCCAGGACCGCCTCGTCGCCGCCACGCCGTTGCCGGAGTGGAGGAGGCCGCGTCTCGATCGCCCGGGGAAGAAGAATGGCGCGGTGGGGAGGGCGCTCTCCAACGGTTGGAAGACGGAGGAAGAAGAAGAAGAAAAAGGTTAAAAAGAAAAGAAAAAAGTTTGGTATTTATAGAAAATCTGGAAAATCAGAAAAATCCCGAAAAATAGAAAAATACACCTCCTCAATCCTCTCGATGCGCTGATCGCAACGGTACCACTCGCGGGTAGATGAACGAACCGGTTCACCCGCTACAGGGTTCCGTAGGTGTTTCCGAGACACACACGCGGGAATCAAAAAATACGCGAAAAGGTCGCGGAACACGTTTCGAGCCTCCGAACTGACCCGAATCACACGGATCCCAACACGAAAGGTGTCCAGAACATAATTCCGGACATAACGAAGCCAAATTCACCGAAAACACAGATCCGGGACCCAAGAAGAAGGATCCGAAAAGGGTCCGGGACATCACAACCCTCCCCCCTTAAACAAATTTCGTCCTCAAAATTCAAGAATAAGGCACAAGAACGGGAGAAAGACTCACACAAACAAAGAAGGATATAGCTCTCGCATCTCATCCTCACGCTCCCAAGATGTCTCGCCACCAGAGTGACGCTGCCAGACCACCTTAACCAGAGGAATGACCTTATTCCGCACGCGCTGCTGTCGCCGATCCTCAATGCGAACAGGGAACTCCGGAAGGGACAGATCTGGGGTCACCTCAGGCCAAACGGCATCCTTGAGAACATGAGAATCATCGGGCATATACTTCTGAAGCATCGACACGTGGAACACATCATGCACGGCGGAAAGCTCCGGAGGTAGCTGCAACCGATAAGCAACTTCCCCAACACGCTCGACGATGGAAAAGGGACCAATGTAGCGGGGACTCAGCTTCCCGTGCTTACCGAAACGCATCACACCCTTCATGGGAGAAACTCTCAAGAAAACTCGGTCTCCCATAGCAAAGTTGAGAGGTCGCCTCCTCCGATCGGCATAACTCTTCTGTCGGCTCTGAGCTGCCAACATCCTCTGCCGAACGAGATGCACTACCTCAACACACTACTGCACCAAATCTGACCCGGTCAAGGTACGCTCGCCCACCTCGAACCAATCAAGCGGAGTCCGACAAGGTCACCCGTACAATACCTCATAGGGAGCCATACCAATGCTCTAATGATAGCTGTTGTTATAGGCATACTCCACTAATGGCAGATGGTGGGTCCAACTCCCCTGCCATTCTAGGCAACACGCTCGCAACATGTCCTCCAAAGTCTGGATGGTCCGCTCAGATCGACCGTCCGACTGAGGATGATAGGCCGAGCTGAATGCCAACTCGGTGTCTAGAGCCTTCTGGAAGCTCCTCCAGAATCTAGAAGTGAAACGGGGATCACGATCGGACACAATGGAGATGGAAACTCCATGCAACAGAACAATTCACTCCACATACAAACGAGCCAAACGATGCACGCTCCAACTGACTTTGGCCGGCAACACCCACGCCGTCTTCGTCAGTCTATCTACTAGCAACCAGATACTATCCTCCCCGCTGGATGTCCTCGGTAACCCAACCACGAAATCAGTGGTCACGTGGTCCCACTTCCACGCAGGAACATCCAAGGGCTGAAGTGTGCCTCCTGGTCGCTGGTGCTCAGCCTTCACCTGCTGACAGGTCAAACACCTGGCAACAAATTCCGCCACGTCTCTCTTCATGCCAGGCCACCAAAACTGCCTCTTCAGGTTCTGGTACATCTTAGCTGATCCGGGGTGTACGGCCTACCGAATCCCGTGAGCCTCGCGCAATACCGTACGCCGCACCTACTCCTCGCCTGGCACGTACAACCTACCTCTGAACCTCACAGCTCCATCCTCACCAAACTCCACCTCGGCCATCGACAGAATACGAGGTAGCTCGGGGTCCGCTCGCTGAGCCTCAGTCACCTGTCGACGCGCCGCGGGCGTGACAATCAGACTCGCAAGGACAGTCGAACCCTGGTCCAGAGGGACCTTGAGCCTAAAAGTCATGGCCGAAACCTTCTCCCAAAGCCTCCACTTCCTCAACAACATCTGACTGACCGTTACTCTCCTACTCAGAGCATCAGCCACGACATTCATCCTGCCAGGCTGATAAGACAAAGTGAAATCATAATCCTTCATGTACTCCATCCACCTCCTCTGCCTGAGGTTAAGATCCTTCTGGGTAAACACGTACCTCAAACTCTGATGGTCAGTGAACATCTCGAACCTCTCACCATACAGATAGTGCCTCCTGATCTTTAGAGCGAAAATCACCGCCGCCAACTCAAGATCATGAGTAGGGTAGTTCTCCTCATGTGGCTTCAACTGCCGGGATACATATGCCACAACTCCACCATGCTGCATCAGCACAGCACCCAAACCTACCCCGGAAGCGTCTGTACACACCACAAAGCCTCCCGATCCCGAAGGCAACACCAACACCGGAGCAATCGTGAGCAATCTCTTCAACTCCATGAAGCTCTGCTCACACTCCTCCGTCCAGAAGAACGGCACATCCTTCCGTGTAAGCCTGGTCATCGGGGCCGCAATATGAGAAAAATGCTGCACGAACATCCGATAATAGCCTGCAAGCCCCAAAAAGCTTCGAATCTCCGTGACAGAACTCGGCCTCGGCCACTGCACCACAGCCTCGACCTTGGCCGGGTCCACGGAAACACCCTCACCAGAAATAACGTGCCTCAGAAAGTGCACCTCTCGGGGCCAGAACTCGCACTTGCTAAACTTGGCATACAACTGGTGATCACGCAGGGTCTGCAACACCACTCTCAAATGATGCACATGCTCCTCGACAGACCGTGAATACACAAGGATGTCGTCCACGAACACGACCACAAACTGGTCTAGATATGGACGGAACACCCTATGCATCAAATCCATAAATGCCGCGGGGGCATTGGTGAGCCCAAACGGCATCACCAAGAACTCATAATGCCCATACCTCGATCGAAACGCCGTCTTCTCCACGTCCGACTCTCGAATCTGTAGCTGGTAATAGCCCGATCTCAAATCGATCCTCGAAAACACCCGGGCCGACTGAAGCTGATCGAACAAGTCATCAATCCGGGGCAACCGATACTTGTTCTTAACAGTCGCCTGGTTCAACTGGCGGTAGTCGATGCACATCCTCAAACTACCATCCTTCTTCTTCACAATCAACACCGGCGCACCCCATGGGGAATAACTAGGACAAATATACCACTTGGCCAGCAACTCCTGCAACTGCGCCTTCAGCTCTCGTAACTCTGCAGGCGCCATCTGATAAGGGGCCTTCGACATAGGCACCGTATCCGGCACCACCTCAATCACGAAATTAATCTCTCGCTGTGGTGGCAACCCTGGTAGCTCCTCAGGAAAAATATCGGAAAACTCGCACACGACAGGAATGTCCTCTACCTCAGGACGCTGTCGACCACTCAAAACCACGGATGCGAGAAAGCCCTGACAACCCGCATCAAGCAAGCGACGCGCACGGATAGTCGAAATAAGCAAGCGGGAAGAGGAAGACCGAATACCTTGAAAATAGAAGGTGGATCCATGAAGCTGTCGGAAGTAGACCTTCTTCGAGTCGCAATCCACCAAGACATGATGAGCCTCGAGCCAATCCATGCCCAAAATCACATCGAAGTCCTGAAGCGGTAACGCGTAGAGTCTAACCGGTAAGTTTCGCCCTTCCACCCACACAAGTACCTTCTCAAAGTAGTACGGGGTGATCATGAAGTCACCGGTAGGCAACTCCACCGCCAAGTCACAGGACACCTCGGTCACTGGGTCCTCCACACTCTGAGCAAAATCTTCCGAGATGAAGGAATGAGAAGCACCTGAATCAAACAAAACACGAGCCGCACAACCTAAAATCAAAAGATAACCTTCCACCAGATGCGACGCCTCAGCCTCTGCCCTGGTCATGTGAGTCACTCTGCCTCGGGATCTCTGCCTCCCTACAGTAGCTGATCGTCACAACTGAGGAAATTGTCCCTGCTGCTGGTACTGCTGCGGCTGTGACGACAACTGCTGGGGCTGAAACTGCTACTGCTGCTGAAACTCGTGCGGCTGGCTCGGCCTCTGCGGACAGTCACGTGCCATGTGCCCTGGCTGATCGCACCTAAAGCAAATCACAGGCGCTGAACACGGTCTACCCGGATGAGAACCACTGCACCTAGGACAACCGTCCCGAGAACCAGTCATCGAACCTTGACGCTGAAAAGCCACCGGCTGCTGAACACTGTCCATCGATTCCTGCTTCGATTCCTTGCGATCCTGTCGTCTCTTACCAAAACCAGCTTCCTTAAGCAACTTCTTAGGCTTCGATCTAAAGGATGACGACCTGTGGACACCAAAAATTACACACCCAGATACCCTGCTCGGCCCAGCATCAACAACGGCACCAAGTGAAGAAGCCCTGGAGGGACTAGTCATCCGGACTCCCCAAATATGCACACTACCGTGAAGCCATCTCCGGGGTCACGACAGTGAAGAGAACTCAACCCTCAAGAGCCCCACAATCCATGGGCCTCGAAGAAAATCAAATAAGCCATAACTCACGCTCACAACGGGCTCATAACTGCCCATTTAGGCCTTCAGCGGCACGCCCTTTGGGCCCTTCAGCGGCACACCCCTTTGGCCCCTCAGCGGTACCCCCTTTGGCTCCTCAGCGGTACCCCCCTTTGGCCCTTCAGCGGTACGCCCCCTTTGGCCCTTCAGCGGTACGCCCCTGGGCCCTTCAGCGGCACACCCCATGTGCCTTCAGCGGCACACCCCATGTGCCTTCAACGGCACACTATTTTAAGCCTTCAACGGCACACTATTTCGGGCCTTCAACGGCACACTATCTCAGGCCTTCAACGGCACGCTATTTCAAGCCTTCAACGGCACACCATTTCAAGCCTTGTTGTGACGACCCGGGATCCGAGTACCGGAAAGGAACCGGCGCGTCTCGAATCTTGGCCCGCCAACCCACGAGCCCGAAGACTCGGAAGGGTAAAAAGGGGTGGTGTGGGAGTACAAGAGAAGCTGAAACGACCGCAGAGATAGCACAATGATCTAAAATAAAATGCACAGCATAATATAAATAAAATAAACTGCTACAAGGTCCACAGAGTCTCATGTCCAAATAAAAGTACAGTCAATAGAAAGGAAAGTACAACTACACGGGGCATCCCCCGGCTTTGGCAGACTGGCGGCTAACCCTGGCTAGAAGAACCACGCTGGAACTCGGTCGCACCTCTCGAAAACCCCGCATCACCTGAAAAGTAGGGGTGAGCCTCATTTCATTGGCCCAGTAGGGATCCCGCGAATCCCCACCTCACGCGGAAAACAAGGCAGGAAGCAAGAAAGCAGAAAAGCAACCCTACCTAACAGGAGTACGGTAGAACCAACAAGCTAAAGTAACTAAACGGAAAAACCATCTACTCTAACAGCACGCACTACTAAATCTCGGTCCAACGAAACCCGAGTCCACACGTGCCAGCGAACAGGAGCACTACCCACTAGAAGAACGACCGGATGTGTCCCCTGACATCTTACACTGGGTCACAAGTGTCTAGCTACGACGCCCCGGGCGTGAGACTCAAACACGCAACAAGTACCACAACAAGGACTAGCTCGGGTCACGCTCGTCAGCGCGTGTCCTAAGCCCCCAACTACGTGTGCACACACAGACCATCTGCTCTAGGTCGGGTCCTCTAGCTGGTTTTCCCCCCCACCGGACTCTGGTGGCAAAGGCAAGGGGCCCTACGGTGACCAGCCTAAAAACCACCTCTCACTGGGTCTCGCTCTCCACCACTCCCAGGTGGGTCCGCACCCGCGTGCGCAGGAAGCTACAACTAGTGGACAGGTCACTGACAGTAAGGACTAACTCACGGAAACCACTGCCGAAGAAACGGGACCGCACACACACGGTGCAGCACAGAGCATGACGGTCCACCCTTGGGCCGTTACAGGCTGTGACGTACCTACACTGGGGCGTCACAAGGCTCTGACGGTCCACCCCTGGAGCGTCACAAGGCAAAGCGGAAACCGACCCTGACGCACCCACCTTGGCGCGTCACAGGCTGTGACGCACCTACACTGGAGCGTCACATGGCCCTGACGGTTCGGCCCTGGAGCGTCACAAGCCAAGGTGAAAACAGGCTCTGACGCACCCACCTAGGGGAGTCACAGCACCTGACGGACCAACCCTGGTGCGTCATGGGAGGTGGGTTCGCCTGCTCTGACGCACCCACCCAGGGGCGTTACAAGGCTGTGACGCACCAAGCCAGGTGCGTCACAGGCCTTGACCCCCCCCAACGGTCAAAAACCAACGGTCGGCAGCCAATGGTCGAACGCAGCCTGACGGTCCAACCTAGGTGCGTCACAGCACTGTGGCGGTCTATCGTGGGACCGTCACAGCCCACATACCCCACTGGCTACACACAGGGCTGTAACACACCCATCTAGGCGCGTTACACTGTGTGACGGTCACTGGAAGGACCGTCACACCCGCCCGAGGGCGAAACGACGGGAAACGTCCAAAAATCTAACCACGCCCCATGGCTTCATAGGAGAGGGGGAAATCAAAGGGGAGGACCCCAGGAAACCCCTAGCATGATTCTAGGCCATCAAACAGCCGAATCGCAGCTCAAATCCACAGATCGGGCGAACTCTCCCCGAAACATGATTTTGCCCTAACCCGCCCAAATACACCCCTCTCGGCTCCCATTCGGCCTACCAATCACGGGGGATGACGGGATGAGCATAGGGATTCGTCCCCCTACCTCAATGGAGCGAATGCTCCACCGAATCGTCACCGAAACCAAGGAAGAAGCTTTTAGAATGCCACGCGCCCCGCCTCCTGCCGCGAGAAGGGCACCGCCAGGACCGCCTCGTCGCCGTCGTCGCCGCCACGCCGTTGCCGGAGTGGAGGAGGCCGCGTCTCGGTCGCCCGGGGAAGAAGAATGGCGCGGTGGGGAGGGCGCTCTCCAACGGTTTGAAGAAGGAGGAAGAAGAAGAAGAAAAAGGTGAAAAAGAAAAGAAAAGAAAGAAAAGGTTTGGTATTTATAGAAAATTCAGAAAATCAGAAAAATCTCGAAAAATAGAAAAATACACCTCCTCGATCCTCTTGACGCGCTGATCGCAACAGTACCACTCGCGGGTAGATGAACGACCCGGTTCACCCGCTACAGGGTTCCGTAGGTGTTTCCGAGACACATGCGGGAATCGGAAAACACGCGGAAAGACCGCGGAACACGTTCCGAGCCTCCGAACTGACCCGAATCGCACGGATCCCAACACGAAAGGTGTCCAGAACATAATTTCGGACACAACTGAGCCAAATTCACAGAAAACACAGATCCGAGACCCAAGAAGAAGGATCCGAAAAGGGTCCGGGACATCGCACCTGAGGTGACTCCCGATCTGTCTCTTCCGGAGTTCCCTATCCGTATTAAGGATCGGCGAGAGCAGCACCTGCGGAACAAGGTTATCCCTCTGGTCAAGGTGGTGTGGCAGTGACACTCTGGTGGTGAAGCGTCTTGGGAGCGTGAGGATGAGATGTGGCAGTAGTTTTCTTACCTCTTCGAGTGAGTTTTCTCTTTCCCCCGTACTTTGCTTTAAATTTCGAGGATAAAATTTGTTTAAGGGGGGGGGGGGTTGTAATGCCCTGGATTTATCGGACACTTTCTGTGTTCGGATCTGTGCGATTCGGATCAGTTTCGGAGGCCCGGAACGTGTTCCGTGACTTTTTCTGCGTGTTTTTCGATTCTCGCATGTGTGTTTGAGAAATATCTACGGAATCCCGTAGCGAGTGAACCGGGTCGTTCACCTAGGCGTAAGTGGTACCATTGCGATCGGTGCGTTCTGATGATCGCGGGGGTATGATTTTCTATTTTTCAATATTTTCTAGAATTTCCAAATTTTCTATAAAACTCCCAATTCTTTTTTTTTCCTTTTCTTATTCTTCTTTCTTCTTCCTCCCCCTCCCTTTCTCTCCCGCGAGCGCACGGCGCCCTCTCCACCCCCTCTTCCGGCGACGCCCGTGGCGACCTCGTCTTCGGCTGCAGACGACGGTGAGGGACGGCATGGCGATCGTGGCGGCATACGGTGCTCGGTGAGGTCGTGGGAGCTGAGGAAGTTTCAAGTGGTTTCTTGGCGATCGGCGGCGAGTGGGCGTGTTTCGGGCGACCCCGAGGTAGGGTGACGGTCCCCTACCTATGTTCTTTCCATTCCCGCGATTTCTAGGCCAACTGGGAGCCGAGAGGGGTTCGTTTGAGCTCGGGGCAGGTAAAGCATGATTTGGGGTTCGAGCACCCGATCTAGCGTTTTGAGTCTTTATTTCATGTTTCGAGGGCATAGATGCATGCTAGGGTGCTTGGGAATGCTTCCCCCTTGATTTCCCCTTCATCGGGCGATGAATGGGCTGTGGAATGGCGTTTTGGGGCTGTTCCCACCGTTCTCGGATTTCTGGGAATAAAACGGCATTACAGTAGCCATTTTCAAGCTTGGGTGGTCACCCATTGGACCGTTCATCTCCTTGAGCGGCCCAAGATTCAACCGTTTATTGGCCCAGGAGCGTCGGTGGATTACACGGCCCATCGTGCGACCGTGTGACCACTGAGTGGCCCATGGCCGACCATGTATACCCCGTGATTTTTGACCGTTGGTTCTGACCGTTTCACAGTGGTGGGTCTGCACGGCCCAGAGCTGGCCGTGTAGCCCATTGCACGCCCCAGGATCCACCGTTCAATGGCTGAATGGCTTGGGACTGATCGTGCCATTTTTTGTGCCGTTGGATGATTGGACGGCCGAGTGGGGTCCGTTCATATCCTTGGACGGCTCGTTGCTGGCAATTCTGTCCTTGAGCGGCCATGGTCTGACCGTCCTGGTTTCATACCGTTGGGTCATTGGACGGCCTGAGGTGGCCCGTTCAAAGCCCTGCACGGCTAGGAGCTGATCGTGCCATTTCTGAATGGCCAGGGTTGACCGTTCTGTTTTCCAACCGTTGGGGTGACTGGATGGCCCATTGAGGACCGTTCATATCCCCACGCGGCATGTCGTTGGACTGTTCAGGCACTGAGCGGCCTGAGGGAAACCGTGTGATTTCTTGCCCAGTCCAGTCATGGGACGGTCCCATGGGAGACCGTCCAATGACTGGGGCGGCCCATTTTGGACCGTGTATGCCTTGCACGGCCTAGGGCAGACCGTTTATGTCTTTTAGTCCAATCGGAGTTCTTCTCTTGTCGATTCGAGCCCCGGGCGAGTGACTTCGATCCCTATGATGACCTACGGTCCGACCGATGACTGGCATCATGTGGGGGCTGTACGTGGGTGCCGTGGGGACCCCGGGAGCGGTGTGTCGGCTGACGTCTCCGTGAGTTGGTGTTGGTACGAGGGTCAGTCCTTGTACTTTATCCGGTTTGGGCGTTATTTTTCGTTGACTTGAGAGTCTACTTTTCAGTGACCCTCCACTAGTCGTAGCCTTCCGACACGCGTGTGGTCTCACCAGGGAGTGGTGGCGAGGCTATCCCGAGAGACGGCTTTAGGCTGGTTGCCGTAGGCCTCCTACTGTGGCGGCTCGAGTCCGGGCCGGGAGGAATACCAGCTAGAGGACCTGACGTAGCGCAATCAGTCAGTGTGTGCACACGTGGTTGGGGTCTTCGGACGCGTGCTAACGAGCACTACCCCGACTAGTACCTTGTTCGTGGTTACTTGTACGGTGTCTCGGTCTCCGCCTAGAGCGTCGTAGTGAGACTCCTGAGGCGCAGTCTGAGACGCTTGTGGGCGCATCCGGTTTTGCTTTTAGTGGGTTGGTACTTCTGTCTTAGTAGAGTAGTGACTCTCGGTGTTCACCGTGACGTGTGTCTCGGTTCCCGTGCCATGTGATCGGTACCTGACGTAGATGAGCTTTTCTGTTTATTTATTCTTGCAGCTCTGGTTCTACGTCTAGCTAGTGTTAGCTTAGCCGCTTTCTGTGCTGCTTCTCGTTTCGCAAGGTAGGGGTCCGAGTGATCCCTGCTGAGCCTTTTCATGAGGCTCATCTCTTTCTCGTTTTTCATGTTTCAGGTGAGGCGAGGCTTCAGGGGAGCGCTTCAGATGCTACGCATGGTTCTCTTGCCCAGGGTTAGTGGCAAGTTGCTAGAGGCGGGATATGTCCCGTGTAGTTGTACTCTTCTTTCAGTACTGTACTAGTTGTGGACTACTGTTGTATTTGTTATTGTGGACCATGTAATTTGATTAAAGTTATTTAATGCTTCCGCTTAATTCACTTTAATCTGCATAGCTCTGTAGTTATTTGAGACTCTTTGTGTACTTCCACACCTCTCCTTTCAACCCTTCCGAGTTTTCGGGCTCGTGGGTGACGGTTCGAGATTCGGGTTATCAGGTCTTCTCGATATTCGGATCTCGAGTCGTTACACCTTGGCCACTTAAGTTGTAGGTCACTCCAGTGGGGGTGGACCTATTTGGGGGCGCCCTCTTCTGCGAGTGGACGTATAATGCCTCTGAGAAGAGGTTGGAGGCTCATCTAAATACATACCGTTGGTTAAATTTTTCCTCCCCCCTCTCCAACCCCCTCCCCTTTTATCTTGTCCCCAAAACAAAAAAAAATCCTGCCCAGTGACACCCCCAAAGTACATTTGTTTCAATATATGCATTTTTCCTCGCTAAACACCACCTTAGCGACAGCCCCACATTAGAATGCGGTGGCTCAAGTAAACTCGCAACGCATCTTCACATATGTATTTGAAACTCTCTAGATACCATAGAGGTCAACCATATTGCACCGAGCTGATATAATATGACAAACCATATATGATATCAATTTAATTGTAGTTGTTATTCTTTGTACATGGAACAATTGTCATTTTCTCTCTCTCTAACTTATCGTTATTATTTTAAATCTACGATTTCATGACCGGACGACTGAAATGGAGTCGGCTTAATTAAAAATTTATAAGAACAAATTAATGTCATTCAACTTAATCAAAACTTATGAAATAAAGAAAGAAAGATGATAACCAAATATTATAAATATCCATCAAATTCGATCAATTCAATGTTGTAAAAAAAATCTATGATTGGCCACCCATCAGAAGAATGTGACGATGTTCTATCGTCATCCTCTCAGCCGAAGGCATCGTCTAAAGCGAAGGGAGCTGCCTTTTCCCTCCCCTTTTTTATTAGCCGTTCGTAACATCCCTATCAAAAGGCGAGAAAAATGAAGAAGTGCAATCTCATTGTGAAGATTGCATTATTTTTTTATTTTTTATCTTTTAGATGACTCTCACGTTAAATTATGCTAGCGTGCCACGTCATCGGAGTATGTAATTGGAGATCAAACAATTTTTTTCAATATTCACGTGAGATTAATTTTTTTCTTAACTTTCATGCCTAATTTTAAATTATTAACCGACTTAAAAATAATAGTCACTAAAAAATAGTGCATTAGATTGCGTGTAATTAGCATGGGCATTGCACTTAAAACATTTATCAAACGTTTTTCGCGATCATGCGCAGGGTGGGAGGGAGCGAGCGAAGTTCCTGTTGGGGTGGGGCTCCTCAACAGTCGGATATATAGTCGTAAATATATATATTAATAATATTATATTATTATTATTATTATATGTAGGGCACCATCGGCCTCTCCTCAATCTTTTTATTTTTTTGGGCAATGGGTGCTCCGAAAAATAACTTCCAATGATTCTGAAGAGACACCTACATACGTACCCCCCCCTAAGACACGGATGAGCAGAGTCAAAATTCCCCCACCGTGAGAGCGGCATTTGTTGAACTCAAGATCTCCTCCTTGCAAAGGAGGGGAGTCATGACTGGGGGGCTATGCTGTTACGGTCCAGCCTCTCCTCAGTCCCCTTCAGTCGCGTGCCCAACAAGATATTATATTATAAGAAGATAGGGTTTTGTCAAAGTCAAAGACGATGCTTACGTTGGGCTGGCGTGGCCACGCTTATCTATGTTATCTATCGTGTACGTGCAATGGCGTACGTCTTTGAGTGTCTTTCTTCGTTGGTAGAGTTCAAATTTGACTGATATCAAGGTTTTTCAAATCGATTTAGCATGAGATGAATCACTCGTACCGGATCATGTCACGTAGATGTTGGGATGCTTGGGACGTGGGATGTGATCGGGACACGTTGACCTACACGGGACCGTGCATCCCACTACGTACTAGATCGGTTCAAAGTGGGACCTACTTGGTAAGTGCGAGCCGCCTGGCTCATGTCGGTCCGACATTATAACTCGGCCGTAGGGATGGCAGTGGAGGGCGTCGAACGCAACGGTGCAGGTCCGCAAGGAGCGTTGCAGTCGGCAGTGTACGTCTGTGAGAGGCGGTGCAAGCGGCGAGGACTAGCGATCGGTGGCCTCCGAAGAGATAATTTATTATTATTATGATTATGATTATTATTATTTGGTAGAGAGGAGGGAGGGAGGTGGCCGATGGGAGGTCGGAGGAGCCATGGGAGGGCGGTGGGAGGCGTGGGTGGGAGGGGGGAGGGTGGACGTGGGATAGTGAGAGGAGGGAGGTGGTGGGTGGGGGGTTCCGGCCACGCCTCTCACCGCCCACCACTGCCTCCTTCGGACTCCCACCGGTTAGATTTGGCAGGTAAGAGGCCGGATGTAATGTCTTGGATTTTTTGGATATTTTTTCGGGTCATTTTCGTGGGTCCCAGAGTGTGTTTTGTGCTTTACACGTGTATTTTTATCTGATGAGCCTTCGGATCACTGTGCAGGGTGAACCGTTACGTTCTCTGACTTCGGGACGTGACCAGCACGTTCTGCTCTTCCCGAGGATCGTGGAGGTAATTTCTCATATTTTTTAATATTTTTTGATATTTTTCAGAATTTCTAGATTTCCTATATAACCCCCCACCCCCTCTCTTTCTCTCATTCTCTCTTTGTCACACTCTCTCTTCTCTTTCTCTCCCCCTCTCCTCCGGGCGGCCGACAGGGGAGATGGTGGGCGAGGCAGGGACGACATGAGGGCAAGGAGCGCGAGGATGGGGCGAGGATCGAGGCGGTGAAGGCTCGTCGAGCTCGGGCATGCGTTCGGGTGCCCGCCGAGGGTTTCACGGGCATTTCACGATGGATCGGCATCCTCGGCGCGTGAAATCTTCGGTGGAGGTAGGGGGACGGATCCTTAACCCTTGTACTTCCATTCCCGTGATTTTGATAGGCCGTGGTGAGCCGAGTGGGTTTATTTTCACGTTTTAGGGAAAATACATATTTTTGGGGTGTGAGCCGATCTATTGTTTGATCACATTTTTGGGGTTTAAATGGGTCCTCTCAGTGCTAGAGAGATTGGGGACTAGTTTCCCATTATTTTCCCCTTCACGTGGGCGTGAACGGGGCGTGGAATGGGATTTTATGTGTGATTCGCCGGTTTCGGGCTCGGGATGACCTAGCAGTCCTTCCATCTGTTGATTTGTTTTGCTTCTCTTCTTCTTTTTGTTTTGATGTGTGATAAAGATGATAAGCAAAAATCAAAGATCTCAATCAACCCAAGGACATGTGAACCATGAACCTAGGCAACCAGAACAAGCTCTAGCATGGGCATGCTATCTCAATCATCAAACTAAACTAAGGGAATAAAGAAAAACACACGCCGGGGCGTGGAGCAAAAGCAAATAAAAACACACCGCAAGGGTGGAGCAAGGAAAGAGAATAAGAGATATGAGAGAGAAGAGAAAGCTAATGCCCAATACTAAGAAAGAACGTGATCACCACCAAAGTAGAAACAAGCCAAAGACTTGAAAATACCTTGGAAATAGGTGGATAAAGCACCCGCCCACGGGAGAGAGAAAATCAGGGAAATCTGCAGATCAACGGAATGTAACGGCCGAAAGCCCACGCGTCACTGAGAAGTGACGGTCGCTCGATGAACCGCTATATGAATCTGACGTGCCTGCACAAGATCATCAAATAACCTGCAGTAATAGCTTGTGGATTCTTTTAACTCCAACTCCTCCAGCCGGCCAGAAGACTTGGGCCTCGTGTGGTGAACATGTAAACCTGCCAAAGAACATGAAAACACAAGAGAACAAACCCAGATTAGCCCTTTAAACAATATAGCATCAATTCTTCAATAAACTCAATAGCATGCAAAAGGAAAGGAAAGTACCGGGGAGGTTTTGGTTTTTTAACCCCTCTGGGCGTTTTAAAAAGATATGAGGATGTTTAGATGATGAAAAACCAGGGAGAATGTGGAGAAAGAAGAGGGACAATGCTTTTGATGAAAAGGAGATGAGGAAGAACACAATATGTAGTGATGAACTTTGAAAACCAATGGAACGAATACTCCCTTCACCGTGAAGCAGATGAACGTGAAAGATAATTCTCCTTGGTCAGATGTGACTCCAGAATACGGCAGCACTTCGACGCGAACTCCAGATCTTCCTCCCTCGGGCCATGAAGTTAAGGGTGCTATTTATAGGCCCTCAAACTCTCCGGTCGAGCAGAGGATAATCCAGCAAGATAAGAGGATAACTCTTAGTAAATCCTTGAAGATAATATCACCAAGAGTCCATAGAAACAAACAGAAGGTTCTAAGGATCAGATTTGGAAGAGAAATCAACAATTCAAACTCTTATCTCGACCACGGAGTAGCATAGAAAAGGCCTGAACTGCCAGGACTCTCTGTTGGATGTAACGGCTGGTCGACAGACCGCCACATGAAAATAACGCGCCAGGGAACGTCCGTTACATTCAACCTTATCTCAAACGAGATAAGATCAACAGGAAGAAGATCAAACAAGTTGGACTCTCGAAGGAAAGTAACGGCCAAGGCTGGACGCGTTGGAATAAATAACGGCTGCACGACAGACCGTTAGATTCAACGGATAAGCAAGAGGATAAGCTTTAGAACAAAGGCCTCAAACTTTAGGACTCTTCAATAAGTAACGGCCCAGGGATCATGCGTTATATGGAAGTAACGCCCCCAGGGAGGACCGTTATTAACAATGAGGATAAAAAAGTGCAAAGCTTGCTAAGCTCGTCGAATAAAAGGCCACAATAAACCACACTCCAACCAAGGAGAAGACCCAAGAAACAGGCTTCAAACTGATCAAGGAGACTCGATGAAGAGTGAACAACTCGGAGCATCATATGGATAAACAAGGAGATGACCCAACTTATTGGTCATAAAACGGGTGTCAACAGATGCCCCTCCTTAACGCCCTCTTTGCAGGGGAGCGAGTGGAGGTGAAGCGGAAATGAAATGGAACATGAGATGAAGCGGAAATGAAGCGGAGTGAAGCGGAAAAGTGGGTGTTAATGTAAACGACACCCGTTCTTTACCAACAAGCGATAGGAACTTTCTGAAAAATTTCGAACTGATCACAAGGAAAAAACCAACCAAAGGATGCATGTCTGGAGGAACTAACAACTAAGGAAAGGAAACACGGCTAGCCGCCGGAGGTAACGGAAAGGAAAGAGAACTGACTAAACTCCAGACAGGAATCTTCAGCCAACTAAATTGAGCGACGAGATCAAAGGAAACCTTCTAATTCAGAGTGGAATAATTCTCCTCATTCGAGCTCAAGAATATAGCTATTCACCATCATCAAGATATCTTGAACAGATGAAGCACATGAATGCTCAAAAGATGCGTATGATGTATGCTGGGCTAAAGAAAAAGAATCGTTAAAATGAATGTAAAGAAAGATAAAATATCAAGATACTCAAGAATAATATTGCTAAGCTGGAGAAACCAGGGTCATGACACTATCTGCAACCACGGCGTGCAAGACAGAACCATCGTCCCCAAATTTTTTCAACCTAACGGCCTATCTAACGATTAAACATGTGAACTTAGATCATCATCATTTTTGTTTAGGGGGAACATCAGATCCTGGAACACACGAATGACCAGCCAGTTCTCGAGATAACATATCATAGATATATAGTAATGCATTAATGGATTAAGGGAAAGAGATACAATACCTGACTTACCTGCCTGATGAACGACAAAGCGTAATGCTTCATTCATGGGAAAAGAGGTTAGCCAATAATTGATATGAGTATAAATCAAGGCATAACCATTTGTACGTGTGATAATCATCAACAATGAACATTATGGCAGAAAATGCAATCATTTAAACATCAAATAGACTATTTCATTCATCAAGAAACTTGCAAGTTTGTAACGGTCTACTTAGAGGGCGTCACATAAAGTAACGGCCAGGGAAGAGCCGTCATAAACTAAGCGGTTCACATTCTCCAATGAAACAGTTCAAATTCAAGTAACGGTCAGAATAGTACGCGTCAGAGAGTGTAACGGTCAGACGACAGACCATCACATTTCCTGAGCGTTCAAAAAAAATAAACCGAACAGCCCATGGCCTCATTCATTCAACATTCAAGTAACCAAAACACCAAGCGTTCTCCAAAAACCCCAACGAGAGCCACCGGCGACCACCGTCCTCCAGCCAAAGAAAAGGCCGGCGACGAGGCCCCACAGCCACCGAAGAAGAGGGAGAGAGGGAAGAAGAAGGCCATACGCCGCCTCCACCACCGGATAGCACGGGAAATCGTCCCGCCGCCCGTAGAAGAAGAAACGGCAAGAAGGAGAGCTCCAAGGGTGGAAGAAGACCAAGGGGAGGTTCCCCTGGATGAGGGAGAACCCAAGGAACATGAGAAAAAGAGGAAGAGGGGCCAAGACCATGAGGTAGGCCTCCGCCCTAAAATTTTCAAAATTTTAATTTTTTTGTGTTTTAATATGAATGCATGTGGGAATGGGGTAGAAAATGGGTCCATGAACCCATTAGGATCATGTGTAGGCCTTTTGGCCAAAGTGGGAGAGCCAAGGAATGCAAAGGAAAAACGCCCTCTAGCAGGGAATGTGACGGTCCTTCCAGTGACCGTCACAGGCCTAACGCATCACCATAGGTGCGTTAGAGCCATGTGACGCCCCTTACCAGGGCCGTTACATGCACCAGAGGCCAGAACTGTTTTTAGGTTTTTCAATTATTCAATTATTGTTTTGTTTTCATTTTATAAATGCTATGCAATAATTTTATGATGCATTTGACTGACTTATGCCCTAAATGAATGCAGGGAAAAAGACGGATGAGGATCTCCTGGCTCCAGATCCGGGAGGTGTACCAGGCACTGCCCGATTACCAGAGAGAGAGGCTGGCTGGGATGGGATTCGCCGAGGTGCTGAGCATCGAGGTGACTAGAATGGACACGCCTCTGCTGTACGCACTGCACGAGAGATGGGATCCGATCAGGATGGCGTTCATCTTCCCGTGGGGTCACATGATCCCCACGCTGGAAGACATGGCGAGGATTACCGGACTGCGAGTCCACGGAGCCGCAGTGACAGGATGGACTTACAGGAACTACCGGGAGATGGCCCAGGAGTTGCTGGGGCTGGATTTGATCAGATCGGGGCAGACGTCATCCCAGCTCTCGAGATCAGTTCTGCAGGAGAGCTTAGGACTGAGAGGAGCAGCGATAGCTGTGGGAGAGTTACCAGAGGAGCATCTGGGTAGAGTGATAGACCAGGTGCGCCCACGAGTGGCGGCAGAGGCGGGACCGGACGGAGATCGCACCCTGAGACGGTTCCTGATGCTACTGTTCGGGAAGCTCTTGTTCGTGACTCGAGCAGATGTGATCAGCTGCAGGCTGCTGCCGATGATCGAGGATTTGGGCAGAGTTGGAAAGTACGCCTGGGGAGCGGCAGTGCTAGCCTTCCTGTTCGAGTCTCTCAGCACAACGGACCGACAAACGATGCTGGGCGGCTTCTCACCTTTTCTACAGGTAAATGCAATTTAAACGCTTCTATTATGATCATGCAAACGTTTATGAAAATGATTATGTAGTTGACTGATTTAACTTCTAAATGCAGTTTTGGAGCTACATGTACCTCCCGGGCATCGGACGGGGCACGCTACTTCACGCCGATCGCATCCCGATCGCCAGGCGATGGGTGGTCGCGAGGGACCCGGGGTCGATCATCAGATTAACCCGGGCGATCCAGGACAATTTGGATTCCTTCCCGCACACGGCGGTAAGCCCGAAACTCATAAATGCTTTCTAAGTGATTTAAATGCTTTTATATGCTTCTTAAATGATGATAACCGGACTAACATGCTGATGAATGGACTATCATGCTTCTAGGTAAGGTGGACCCCGTACAAAGGCGAGAGTTACGAGGGACAGCCATGGGTGGAGGCAGCCCTCTCGTACCGGGGACGGGACATATGGTTGTACTGCATCCATATCATCGAGCCTCTTCTTTATCGGCTGATTCTAAGGACTCGGGGACTACACCAGCCTGAGGTGACCTTCCCACGCCGTAGTGACGACCACCCGGGGAAATTAGCGAAGGGAATCAGCGGCGACATAGACTGGTGCGCCCGAAAAGTAAAGTACATCCATGACTGGAATAAGCGGGGCAGAGCAGTGAAAGAGAGGGATGAGAGCGATGAGGCGTATTTGAAAGCCTTCGCTCGATTGTACAGGGACAAGGTGTACCGAGGTACCCGATGACCGGTATGCAATTCCAAACTCAAAACTCTGAATGCCTTTTAAAATATTTTTATCCTATATGCACTGACTCACATGTTTCTAAAAATGCAGCTAGACCCTGAGGGAAGGATAGCCGAGCTCGAGGGGCTTCTTCATGCCACCGTCCAGCAGCGGGACGAGTATCGGACTGCCTTGGAGCTCCTGGTAAGATTCCCAGAACCTTGGACTTAAAATAATTATGCTTTATGATGCTAATGATGCAAATGCAATTGACTGACCATGACTTCTAAATGCAGCGGGTCGAGAGAGCCCAATGAGCGGGACCGGATGCCTCATCATCATCCTCACAGCCTGCCGGAGGCAGGGCTACGCGAGACGCCGAGTTTGCTCGAGCAGTTGCTCGGGCCGAGGAGGCGGAGGCCACCCTCGCGGAGCGGGTAAGATGCTAAATGCTTATGCAAATTAAATGCTTATGCTTACATGCCTATGCTTATGAAAAATGAAATGCTCATGTGACTAACTATATGCAACGCAAACTACAGGCGAGAGAGCTAGCCGCAGCAGTGGCCGAGGCAAGGCTGGCTCGAACGGAGGTAGAGCGTCTCCAGGTAGAGATGGAGCGAGGATGATCGGAGGCGGAGCAACTCCAGACAGAGCTAGCTCAGTCACAAGCTGAGGTGGAGAGACTCCGAGTCGGGACGGCGGACTTGGATCGTTACCGGACCGAGGCACGGGACACGCGGCGTCAGATCTTTGAGCTGAAGATCGAGCTGCGGACGATGGAGCGGACGGTGAGAATGATGGGCCGGGGACCAGAGCGGAGTGCTTCCCAGAGTGGAGTACGGAGGAGTGCTGCCCCGAGCGGCTCGATAGGGGATTTCCTTGCCAGCTCCTTTGGCCAGTGGAGGAATGAGAGGGCAGAGAGAGGACAGCAGGAGGAGAGCGCCTCCATAGCACCACCTATGAGGTGACCTGAGGGAGGAGATGATGATGGCGGCCCGGCGGATAAGCCGGCCGAGTGATGCATTTTTTTTGGTTTTCTTATTCTTATTACCTTTACATGACTTATATGGGAGATGAAAAATGGAAATGCAAATCTTTTTTGTGTTTTGTTATAACTTTTATGTGAATGAATGGATGTGTATGCAAACAGGTGATCATGTGAAAATGAATGGGAATGAATGCAAGAAAATGTATTGTGAGAGTATGATTGGAATGCAGGAAATGCTTGTGGATGTGTGAAAGAGTTGACGAAAAATGAATGCATGTGAAGGAATGGATGATTGCGTGGAGATGAAATGTGAACGATGGGATGAGATAATGTGTGGATGTACAGGATGAACGGAATGGGAAGCCTGTAGGACCGCTAGGTCTACACGGAGGCAGATAGGAATAGCACAAGTCACAGCAGCAGACAATGTAACGGTCTATACCCAAACCGTCAGGATCAAGTAACCCCTCGGGTGGAGGCCGTTAGAAAGGACAGAGCCCAACTTTGCAGAACTGAGCAGCAGGAAGAGTAACGGATCAGAGATGGTGCGTTATATACAAGTAACGGCCAAATGCTAGACCGTTAGAGATGGCAGAGCAATGTTGAACTACGAACGTACTGACTGTACTCAGTGTGTATAGACCTTGCCAAAGCGATGTGTAGACTTCGAGTGCAGACGTTCAGATGATGTATAGACTTCCTGAACACAGCAGCAAGGATGTATGGACTTGGACAAGGGATGTACAGACTTGGGGCTTGTGCTCACATTGGTCAATGTATAGACTTGAATCAAGAATGTTCAGACTTGAAGCGGTGTGGACGTATAGACTTGGGATGAAGACTGTACAGACTTGGAGAATGTATGGACTTCGAATGAAGACTGTACAGACTTGGGGGATGTACACACTTGGATGAAGAATGTACAGACTTGGGGAATGTACACACTTGGATGAAGAATGTACAGACTTGGGGGAAGGTATGCACTTAGATGAAGAATGTACAGACTTTGGGGGAAGGTATGGGAATGTATAGACTTCAACAAATGTATGGACTTCAACGAATGTATAGACTTGCACTTGATGTATGGACTTCAAAGTGAATGGGATGTATAGACTTAACCAAATATGACGTATAGACTTCAACGAATGGGATGTATAGACTTCAACGAATGTGGGATGTATAGACTTCAAAGAATGTGATGTATAGACTTCAAAGAATGTGGGATGTATAGACTTAACCAAATATGTAGGAAATGTGACGGTTCAGGCGCAGTGCGTCGGAGGCAGATAACGGCCATGAGCAAGACCGTTGAGAATGATTGACCAAGCAGAGGCCAAAACTGATCAGCAGAGAATGTAACGGCTCTGAGAGAATGCGTCACAAGAATATAACGGTCTAATGCTAGACCGTTAAGCTTGACAGAACATGTTTGATCAAATTAAACCCATAGAAAATGTGACGGCCCAGTTCTGGCGCGTCAGAATAAAGTGACGGTCTAGCGACAGACCGTTAGATAATGAATTGTACTCCGAGACGGATTGAGCCGCAAGGGGCAAAACCCGAGATAGGAAGCCTCAAATCCGTTCTAGACTCCTCCCATACTTAAGATAAAGCCTTCCAATCCGAATCTTATCTCTTTAAAGCCGAAACCAAACCTTTAAAACTTGGAAACTTAGCCAAAATCGTATCTTTCTGAATTCTCTGCTAGAAGGCTGAAAAACCCCTCCTAAGGGCAGGAAATAAGATGAAGAGAATCTTCGAGGTGATAGCTATGGAGGAGAAAGTCTACGTCGGACCCAAAGCTGCAAGAAAGGAGTACGGAGGGCTACAAAGGCTGACCTCAATTCCCAAGCACCTAAGCTCCAATGCTCAAAGAGTGGTAAGCTTCCATGACCTAACCAAGTTCAGAAATTCCTGCACTTCATCTTCTTCCTCATGATCTTCTTCTTTTCTTAGCCCCTCCCCGGTCCAAGATGCTATTCTAATCTGAAGTGGGTGGCTCCCATGGTAAAGGCACTCACTTTAGAGGTTACATCAATTCTCAAAGCATGGCACCTCCAACCTCTCTTGGTTTTAGGCAAGAATTTCCAGAAATTGACATTAGATTGGCCTAGTATTTCAACCCTCATAGAGTTGTGGCATCCACAAACACATACCTTCATCTTCCCTTCCTTCGAAGCAACAGTCCTATTAGAGAAGGTAGAAACCTACCTAGCCCTTCCTAAGACTAAGGTGGGGGATGAAGACTGAGTTTGCTATACGATTGAGCCTATCGACCCGTCCTTAATTTTGAGTGATTTCATCCATAATCCAAAGGACGTGAGGACCATGATCAGCCCACACCACATACATTTGATACCTTTAGCACAGTGGATAGTGTCTCATTGTAAAAATAAGTGGGAGAGACATGAAGCCATAGCCAAGGCGGTGGCGGTTTGCTTATGTGGAGTTTTCCTTTTCACTACAACCGACCACCTTTTAGATACCCAAAATCTCAGCATTATTAATGGGTTGTGGCGGTGAATGTCCCTTTCTCAAGCGATCCTCTCATACTTCTATGAAGGACTAAGCTCGGCTTGCCTAGGAGGACCCTTATTCGGCTCCATGATACTCCTTGAGTGTTGGATGGGAGTGAGAATCAAGTTCCAATCAAAGGAGGACATTAGTTCTGCTAGCCGGATCTTCGGGAGCCACCCTCTCTTCTTCATCAGAGGGGCATCTGGATTTTCTTCACAGGTTGAATGTAAGACGGCGGACAAGAAAACTCGGGATGAATGGCACCTCTTCTTCAACACCCTTCCAAAGGATAAATTCATCATGCGACCAAGGATCCTTCGGAGCGCTCTTCTTAGAATACCGCGGCGTCAAGGTCTGGACCTCCAGCTAGTGGGAAATACTACCATGGCGATCTACAACCCGCACCGGTGCCATCTTCAGATCGGGCTACCTCGGATTGAAGCTCCTGCACTATCACACTACCCTCCCCTTCTACCTAGGAAGATGGGGACCGAGGAAGATGAAAGAGTAGTACGGAACGCGCTGACCATGTGGGAGATCAGCAAGGTGCGCATGTGGCAAGAAGAAGTAGAAGAGAACGACGAAGCACGCCGTGGCTACCTAAAAGAGTTGAGGAAGATCCGTCCTTTTGCGGATAAGAGGCTGAATGTAGTTTGATTTCTTTTTATGAATGATGTGATTTGACAATCAGAGTTGGAATTTTTATCAATCTCATGTTGCATTAAATTCATGTAAATAAGATAAGATTGCCTTAATTGAATGAACATGAACTTGTGGCTTGATTGGCTAGCATGGCCAGCAGAACAGAGCTTCTGGAGAAAGTAACGGATCCGAGCAGGGCCGTTAGAAAGATATAACGGTGAGGAGACAGACAGTCAGGAAGGATGCGCTGAGAACTAAGTTCTCTGGAGGATGTAACGGTCCAACGATGGACCGTTAGGAGGAGTAACGGTAGTGCCTCAGGCCGTTAGAGAGAGAGCTACTGAGAGAGTCAAAGTGAAGCCCTGAAGAGATGTAACGGGCTAGCATGGACCGTTAAACGAATGTGACGGCCTGTACCTAGCGTGTCACAGCCTTGAACCTGTATAGTTGTGAGATTTCAGCTTTGTTCTTGGTCCTGCGTTCTGCACACACTTAAACATGGAGCACGTTATATCTGTTCTTAGACTCAACCCCTTGCCTCGAAGCGAGTTAGATAATGACCGTTTCTTGATATTTGGTCAAGGGGTGGAGCCTTATTAAATAGGCGGGAAAAAATATAATAGAAATAATGCGATGCATGCGATGCATATGATGGTATTTTTGGATTTTGAAAAATATATTTGAATTTTTGTGTGTTTTGGAAATATTTGATGTTTTTGGATTTTCGAAATATATACGATGTTTTTGGATTTTTGAAATATATATGATGTTTTTGGATTTTGAAATATATAATGTTTTTGGATTTTGAAATATATAATGTTTTTGGATTTTGAAATATATGTTGTTTTTGGATTTTTTGAAATATATATGATGTTTTTGGATTTTGAAAACCAGGGCTTTCCCTTAGCAACGCGAGCCCTCCGTATCGTATTGAGAGTCCTGAGGTTGGCGTGCAATGAGGTGACAACCCCTGACCAAGGCCCAGATTTTCATGATGGTGTTTCTACCAGGGCCATACCCAGGGTACTAGTTTCAATACTGAAAAAGGAAAATAGAACACGGGGGTAAGCTTAGGCCAGACTTAGAAGTTTTTAGGACTTGAGTTCCTTTCCAGACAACCCATTAGAAATTTGGTCTGTTGCGCCGGGGCTTTGCGTCCATCATCGAACCTTTGTCCACTCTAGGCATGCGTGCGACCGGGATCATTCGTCCCGCGGGGAACTGTACTGCCACTCATGTCATGCCTAGATTTCTTGTCTTTCTGGAGCTTTTGCATCGTATTCAATAGACCTTCGAGATGATACTTTTGATTTTTGTCGTAGAGATTAATCCTTTGCTTTCTTTTTCTTGCTCTTTTGCTTGTGGCGTTAGGTCATAACGGACTGCCCCTATTTGAGACCTCCTCTCGTCAAGGTGCCTGGATTGGTTGCCGCCTCCTTTTTTCACTTCATGCCCCTGGATTCAGCCGATGGAAGGAACGAACAGGGACTTCAACTTTCCCCCAAAGCATGGCCAAGGAGAAACGGTGTCTTTTAAAGCGGAAAACCCGACCAGGGATGTCATGTAGTGTGTGATTGCCTTTACTCGGGACCCTTTTTTAGAGAAAATAGGAGGAACATCTTGTTGCCCGGGGTGGCACTGATTAGACTATAAGGAAAGAACCGCTTAAGGTACAACCCATTCCACGGGTGAGAGAGCTCCTCACCTTCCGCATTTACTAAGCGATAAGCATTCCCTGAATAAGCTTCTTTCACGACAAACGGCCCTTCCCAGTTAGGTTGTAATTTAGACCTAGGACCTGCAGACCGAAGGAATTTGCGTTTCAAAACCATATCACATGTTTGAAATTTACGTTCGATTACCTTCTTTTGAAAATAACGCGAAACTCTCTTTTGATAAATAGATACGTGATTAGCTGCGTTCATCCTCTTCTCATCTAAGAGTTCCAACTGGACAAGCAACGCCTCTTGATGTTCATCGATATTAAGTTCTTTATCGAGCTGCACTCTAAGGGAAGGGATCAAGATCTCATATGGGAGCACCGCCTCCATCCCGTAGGTAAGAGCATAGAGAGTTTGTCCTGTGGGAGTACGGACGGAGGTGCGGTAAGCCCACAGAGCTTCCACTAATCGTTCTAGACAGTCGGAAAACTTATGAGATTCACATGTTTTTTTTATGATTTTAAGAAGGGTTTTATTAGTGGCCTCGGCTTGACCGTTGCCTTGAGGGTAATATGGAGATGAATGATGCAATGCAATGTTGAACTTCTTACATAGGTCCTTGAGCTCTTGAGATACAAACTGGGGTCCGTTGTCGGTGATGATGCTGCTTGGCACTCCGAACCGCGAGATGATATTCTTCATGATAAAGCGGCATACCGTTGAAGCTTTGATCTCTGCGTACGCCTTGGCTTCAGCCCATTTGGTGAAGTACTCAGTGGCGGTAAGGATAAAGGATTTCTACTTGATCTGAGAATTAGGATCACCGAGTGGGCCGACAACGTCGAAAGCCCACATAGAGAATGGCCAAGTAGCAGAAAGAGGATGGAGAGATGAAGCTGGAGCATGGATTTTATCAGCATGGAGTTGGCACTTAAGACACCTCCGGACATAGAGGGAGCAATCTTCCTCTAGAGTGGGCCAGTAGTAGCCCCGCCTAAGATTTTCTTCGCTAGAGCCTGGCCATTGACATGACCTCCACACTCACTAGAATGGGCTACTTCAGCCACTTTCCAAGCCTCATTATCATCCAAGCATCTCATGAGCATTCCATTAGTAGCGTGCCTGTATAGTTCTCCTGCAACAATAGTATACAATGAGGCGGCTCTCCTTATTGACTTGCGCTGCTCGGCGTTTGCCCCTTCTGGGAATGATCCTTCTTTGCAAAATAACTCGATTTCGTGATACCAAGGCAACTCTTCTTCATCCAGAATCTCTTCTAACTCCATTAAAGATACTTCCTTTAGATCTTCCTTCTCAGCCCTCGCCTCTAGAGCTTTCCTAAGGTTGATGAACCACGGGTCCTGAAGAGAGGGTGCGTCCAATCTTTGAACGACGACAGTCTCAGTGTTCCGACTGAGAGGGAAAGATAGAGAAGAAGCAAGAGATGCTAGAGCGTCGGCTAGAATATTCTGAGAATGAGGAGTATGGATATAGATTAGCTTACGGAATTGCCTAGCAAGAAGCGTGACCTAATCTTGATAGGGCTTGAGTTTGGGGTCACGAGTACGGTAAGTGGATAGAACTTGCCGTAAGACAAGCTGAGAGTCTCCGATGATTTTCAAATAATGCGCACCTAGGAGATAGGCGTGCTTCAGTCCAGCCAGGAGAGCTTCGTACTCAGCGATGTTGTTGGTAGCAGGAAACCAAAGTTGATAAGCAAAGGGAATAGTTACTCATTCGGGAGTAAGCAGAACAGCGCCGATCCCTCGGCCTTGAGAATTAAGTGCACCATCAAAGTGCAGAGACCAGAAGGGATGGTGAGAGAGAACTGAGAGATGCTTGTCAGGGAAATCGTCCTGAATAGAATCAGTGTGAGGAATAGGAAGATGGGCAAGATGCTCAGCGATGGCGTATCCTTTGACCGCTTTCTGAACGATAAATGTGATCTCGAATTGAGAGAGGAAGCTCTGCCAGTGAGCTAACCTACTAGAAAGGAGGGGCTTTTCTAGAGATAGCGAATCGGGTCCATTCTAGAGATCAACCTAACTGGGTGGGCAAGGAAATAGTGTTTATGTTTCTGAGCTACCCACACTAAGGCGGCACAAGTCTTCTCCATAGCGGTGTATCTGGACTGATGGGGACATCAACGTCAGCCCGCTCACATTGTGTTTGCATCTACGTCCTTTTATATTTGTATGTATACCCTTGTGATATATGGGTACACAATAGTAGGTCTGAGTGGGTTTATTTGCAAAAGGCCATTGGGTCTTTTTGCAAAAGTGCATGTAGGCCCTGCAGGGGCCCCCTCCCTCCTCCTTATTGGTCCACTTGGACTCCCGGGCCCAAGGGGGCTGGTCCATGGTCCAACCTTGGACTTGGACCTAGATTTAATTAAAGAAGACAAAATCAAATTGCCTTCTTTAAAGGGGGGGGGGGCGAACCTTGTATTTTATTGTGATTTATTGTGGTTGTTCAAACCACATCCCAGCCCTTCACTCATCAACCCTTGATCCAAGGGTCTAGAATTAGTTAGAGACCTAGTCTATATAATGTTGTATTTTTCATGAGAAGTTGAATGGAAAAATCAAAATTTTTGTGAGTGTTCAAGGAGCTTGGTGCGCCCCTCTCTCCTCCCTTGCTGTTCTTCCATCCCCAACCCCAAATCTAGAGTGTATCCCTCTTCTATCATCCCCTCTCAACCTCCGGTGATCGTCTGTGCCGCCGCCGCCGTCGTTCGTGCCGCCTTCGAGCCGCCGTGGAATCGTCATCAAGTTTCTGTCCTGCTGGATAGAGGTGTAGTTCGAGAATTCCTGAAGCCAGCCACGAGTTCTGATCGATTTAAAATTTTGAGAGTTGGTTCCTGTCTTCTAGCCCCTTCTCCACAAAAAAATTGAGGTTCAAAATCCACCGTTTCATATCCTTACCATTTCGTTCAACTCTCAATCTCAGATCTGTCCTGTCACTGTCTACAGTGACAGTAGCCCTGAGTTCTCCACCTTCGACCACCCTTTTGATTTTTATTAGACCTCCCAATTTAACTACAGTACTTTCAGCCAGATCCCAGATCAACCTTCGTCCACTAAACAAATCATAGAAAATCATAGATACATCCAAACGGGTCCAAACCAATTTTGCTGTCTTCCCAGCTCAAATTCCAACAACGTTGCTGAAGAACACAACCCCTGATTCGAACGTCTCCCTCACGGTCAAAGGCAATCCACAGGGAAGTTCTCTGTTGACCTGTGATTTCAGGAACTGTACAACAGAAGATTGAAAATTCCATAAGTCAAGATCTGAGCAGATCCAGGCCAGATCTTTAGGCCTAGGTTGAAGAACTTCAAGCTAGCTTTCCAACGGCGCCAGTCTCGTGTCGATCCGACGTCGGGCTGATCGCAGCGTCCATTCTCGCCGGAGCGCGCGCTGTAAAACAGCAACCACCAGTCCGTGGACAGCAAACCCGACGGGTGCCGATCGGAACCGCCCGACCCCCGGGCGACGTTCCGATGTGCCGCCAGCCCAGGGAACACTTCCCTAAGTGTCCACACTACAGCGGCGCCACCGGGTCCCACACGACCCCTCTAGATAGCACGTGGGCCCCACGGTCGTGATCACGCGTGTAGCCCAATCAACACACGAAGCTGCCCGTCATCCCGAATTCGGTCCTCCCGGGCCCCTAGTGTCACCCTTTACCTCCCTACGTGGAGTGGGCATATTTCCATTGCTGTAATATTCATGTATTAACTGTCCCGGGAGCACGAGTTCGGCCGGGCCCGTCGTCCCCACGCCGAGCGCGTGGAGGTATCGCATTCGCTCCCTTACTTGGCATTTTGCTTAATTTTCATATATACTTGCTTATGCCACTGCTAGAGAGCATGATAGGGTAATTAGCTCGCTTTCTATTTATATCACCGCTGCTGCGAGAGAGAGCGTTACCGTCCCGTGACCCGATCCGGGCACAAGTGAGAGCCGACCACCCTAGCTCACAGCCGATTTCTCAACCACGCACATCCGACGCTTCCCTCATTAAGGGGCAGTCACGAGCTTGTCGTGTCCGTGGTCTCGTCCCGCATCAATTTGGTATTAGAGCGAGTTGAGTCTAGGGTGTCCAAATCAAAAAAAAAGTGTCATTCATTAGTCATTTACGTCTAAGTCGTGTTTAGGGTCATCATTGTTTTAAAACAAACAAAAAAAAGTGTCTTTTTACATTGCATCCCTTTACTCGGTATATCAAAAGGTATTATCCGAACGTTAGGCTACGCCTATCGGGAAGGCCGCACACTTGCGCGAGTGACCTTCGGGTCGATTACCTCCGCCGCGTACTGCGTTTTGGTTAAGTCTAAGTGCATCATTTTGCATTAGTGTGTTTTGCTTTAGTCGGCGTCTTCTAGTCGGTGTGTTTGCATGCCCACTCGTCGGGGTACTCAGTACTCACCCCCACCACCACCTATGGCCAACCCACGGGATACCTCGGGAGACTTCCACTCCCTACAAGAGGCGATGATGGCCATTATGACTAGGTTGGACCAATCCGATGCTAACTTTCGGACTTTCCCCGATAATATGGATGGTCGCCTTAGAGCCATGGAGGGGCGCTTGGAGACCTCCGACAGGTCGGTCCAAGACCTCGTTGGGCGGTTAGATAAGATGTCACACGGGGACCCTCCAGGGGCAGCCCAAGGCCCACCCGCACCTCCTCCCGCAGTGGCCCAAGTCCAGGCCGCTCCCGCGGCCCAAAACCAGCCACCACAGGCTCCTCCACCCGCCCTTCCTCGGGTTCCCCAACTACCGCACCGTGACCTTGGTGTCGAGGACTATGGTTCCGACAATGCCTATGAGGGATATGGTCAACGCCGTCGTGGTTTTCAGCCACAACGAGACGAGGATGATGATCGGGTCCTTAAGACCGTGCGAGCGGACCCTCCCGCTTTTTACGGGTCTTTGGATCTGAAAGTCTACCTAGATTGGGAGTTCGGCATGGACCGTTACTTTGAGTGGTATGATATGTCGGAGCGTCGAAGGGTCCGATTCGCCACCATGAAACTCATGGGGCAGGCACAAACCTATTGGAAGAATGTGGAGAGCCTGCTACTTCAGCGGCTAGAACCCCCGATCGACACATGGGCCGAGATGAAGAATAAGCTTCGGCAAAAGTACCTTCCTCCCACCTACCGCCAGCGACTCATCGATAGATGGCAAAGTCTTAGCCAGGGAGACCGGTCCGTCTCCGAATACATCGCGGAGTTTGATGAGTACTTTCTACGATGTGGTGTCACAGAGGAGAGTACCATGCCCATGTCCCGCTTGCGACGTGGTTTGCGGCCACACTACCAGTATGAGCTTTTCCGCCGCAATGCCAAGACGTTGGAAGAGGCATACCAGGTTGCTCTCGAGATGGAGCAATTTGAGGGAGAGTTCGAGTCTAGCCATCGGTTGGGCCCCACCCCTCTCCGTAGTACCGAGCCCCGTCACTCCATAGGCCCACATCAGCGGCCTCCCATGGCTCGATCTTAGGAGCCCACCCGTCAGGAGCACTTCGCTCCACGGCCTCGTCCTCCTCCACCCCGGGATCTATTCCCACCCCAACCACCGGCACCCATTGCCCGTTCCCCGGCTCCTATAGCCCGTCCTCTGGCACCGGCACCCCCTCCACTATTGTCCAAGGCACCTACATCTCCCCCTTTGCTGCCTACACCCCCTACCCGACGGGATGATAAGGGTAAGGCCCCTTTTATAGGAGAGAGTAGTCGGTCGAGAGTGCAGTGTTTCCACTGTCACGGGTATGGCCACATTGCCAGCGAGTGGCCCGCTCGCTCCACCCTAGCCATAGGTATTGGAGAGTCTGCACCTCCCGAGCTTGAGTGTGTCAATTACGTGGCCGATGAGGCACTAGCCGATGAGTACTATGCCTTGGGGGGGGGGGGAAGAGTGGGACAGCTCTCCTGCCGCCCAGGATGCCGCCACCTAGCGGGCTTGATGCTACCACCTTAGTCTAGAGTAGTGCATGAGTCAGTGTGTTTTCTTTGTGTGGTTTGCATTCGTGTGTCAGTGCATGGTGAGTCTGCATGTGTCTTGTGCAAGCTCGTTGTCGTTCTCTTGTGAGTGTGAAGCGAGTCGACTCACTGATGAGTATGGGATCGGTTTTACTTCTATACCCGGATCAGTCACCTATAGGGACTCAGCGGTGATTCCTAGTGAGTCTTCGAGCTGTTTCCTTCCTTTTGAGAGTGCCCTTCGGAGTGACCACCTTTAGTCATAGCAGTTCGCATATCGAGTATATATGGAATGAGCAGGTGCCGATCACTTGGAGTGGAGCATACTTGCGCTACTTGGTTCGGTGACGGATCCGCCGGCGCTATTCGAGCAGCAGCACCCCTTACTCGACGGGGTCGAGTTCCTCCCACCCGGGGAGAATTGATGGGGACATCAACGTCAGTCCGCTCACATTGTGTTTGCATCTACGTCCTTTTATACTTGTATGTATACCCTTGTGATATATGGGTACACAATAGTAGGTCTGAGTGAGTTTATTTGCAAAAGGCCATTGGGTCTTTTTGCAAAAGTGCATGTAGGCCCTGCAGGGGCCCCCTCCCTCCTCCTTATTGGTCCACTTGGACTCCCGGGCCCAAGGGGGCTGGTCCATGGTCCAACCTTGGACTTGGACCTAGATTTAATTAAAGAAGACAAAATCAAATTGCCTTCTTTAAAGGGGGGGCGAACCTTGTATTTTATTATGATTTATTGTGGTTGTTCAAACCACATCCCAGCCCTTCACTCATCAACCCTTGATCCAAGGGTCTAGAATTAGTTAGAGACCTAGTCTATATAATGTTGTATTTTTCATGAGAAATTGAATGGAAAAATCAAATTTTTGTGAGTGTTCAAGGAGCTTGGTGCGCCACTCTCTCCTCCCTTGCTGTTCTTCCTTCCCCAACCCCAGATCTAGAGTGTATCCCTCTTCTATCATCCCCTCTCAACCTCCGGTGATCGTCTGTGTCGCCGCCGCCGCCGTTCGTGCTGCCTTCGAGCCGCCGTGGAATCGTCATCAAGTTTCTATCCTACTGGACAGAGGTGTAGTTCGAGAATTCCTGAAGCCAGCCACGAGTTCTGATCAATTTGAAATTTTGAGGGTTGTTTCCTATCTTCTAGCCCCTTCTCCACAAAAAAATTGAGGTTCAAAATCCACCGTTTCAAATCCTTACCATTTCATTCAACTCTCAATCTCAGATCTATCCTGTCACTATCTACAGTGACAGTAGCCCTGAGTTCTCCACCTTCGACCACCCTTTTGATTTTTGTTAGACCTCCCAATTTAACTACAGTACTTTCAGCCAGATCCCAGATCTGACCTTCGTCCACTAAACAAATCACAGAAAATCATAGATACATCCAAACGGGTCCAAACCAATTTTGCTGTCTTCCCAGCTCAAATTACAACAACTTTGCTGAAGAACACAACCCCTGATTCGAACGTTTCCCTCGCGGTCAAAGGCAATCCACAGGGAAGTTCTCTGCTGACCTGTGATTTCAGGAACTGTACAATAGAAGATTGAAAATTCCATAAGTCAAGATCCAAGTAGATCCAGGCCAGATCTTTAGGCTTAGGATGAAGAACTTCAAGCTAGCTTTCCAACGGCGCCAGTCTCGTGTCGATCCGACGTTGGGGCTGATCGCAGCGTCCATTCTCGTCGGAGCGCGCACTGCAAAACAGCAACCACCAGTCCGTGGACAGCAAACCCGACGGGTGCCGATCGAAACCGCCCGACCCCCAGGCGACGTTTCGGTGTGCCGCCAGCCCAGGGAACACTTCCTAAGTGTCCACACTACAGCGGCGCCACCGGGTCCCACACGACCCCTCCAGACAGCACGTGGGCCCCACGGTCGTGATCATGCGTGTAGCCGAATCAACACACGAAGCTGCCCGTCATCCCGAATTCGGTCCTCCCGGGCCCCTGGTGTCGCCCTTTATCTCCCTGCGTGGAGTGGGCATATTTCCATTGCTGTAATATTCATGTATTAACTGTCCCGGGAGCACGAGTTCGGTCGGGCCCGTCGTCCCCACGCCGAGCGCGTGGAGGTATCGCATTCGCTCCCTTACTTGGCATTTTGCTTAATTTTCATATATACTTGCTTATGCCACTGCTAGAGAGCATGATAGGGTAATTAGCTCGCTTTCTATTTATATCACCGCTGCTGTGAGAGAGAGCGTTACCGTCCCGTGACCCGATCCGGGCACAAGTGAGGGCCGACCACCCTAGCTCACAGCCGGTTTCTCAACCGCGCACATCCGACGCTTCCCTCGTTAAGGGACAGTCACGAGCTTGTCGTGTCCGTGGTCTCGTCCCGCATCATGGACTCAGCTGGGTTAAACAACTGAGAGAGGTAATAAGTAGCCCGCTCTTTTCCTTCATCGTCTACTTGTACTAATACCGCCCCTAGGGAGTCTTCGATAACCGAGATGTATAGGATTAGGGGTTTCCTAGGGACAGGAGGTTGTAAAATCGGGGGATTGGATAGATATTCCTTTAAGTTCTCGTAGGCCTTTTGACAATCTTCATTCCATTCAAACTTAACCCCCGCCTTAAGCAATTCATAAAATGGACGGCACCTTTGAGAATGTTGGGATATGAATCTCCTAATGAATTACAATCGACTGATCAATCCTCGAAGTTCCGTAATGTTCTTAGGCGGAGGCATGTCCATGACGGCCTGTGTTTTGTTAGGATCAATCTGGATCTCCCGTTTGCTCACTATGAAACCTAACAGCTTCCCTGAAGAGACTCCAAATACACACTTCTTTGGATTCATCTTAAGCTTGTACTCCCTGGCTCTTTGCAGCACCTTAGCCAGAATAGAGGGGTGTTCTTCTTTAGTTTTTGACTTCACCAGAATGTCATCCACATTAGCTTCCATATAGATATGCATCATGTCGTGGAAGATGGCCATCATCGCCCTTTGACAGGTGGCACCTGCATTCTTTAGACCGAACGGCATAACCACATAACAATATGTGCCCCAGGGCGTGGTGAAGGAGGTTTTCTCTTGATCTTCTGGAGCGAGACGGATTTGATTGTATCCTGAGTAACCGTCCATGAATGACAACGATTCGTACCCGGTAGTACTATCGACCAAGACATCAATGTGAGGCAGCGGGAAATCATCCTTGGGACATGCTTTATTGAGATCCTTGAAATCGATGCAAATACGCACCTTGCCATCCTTCTTGATGACATGGACTATGTTTGCCACCCACTGAGGATATAGAACAACTCTAATGAATCTGGCTTTATATAACTTGTCAACTTCTTCTTTAATCATTAAGGCCATGTGGGGGTGAAATCTCCTTGACCGTTGTTTCACAGGTGTTGCCCCTGGTTTAAGCACGAGTCGATGTTCCACTAAAGAGGGGTCAAGATCTGGCATGTCCTCATAAGACAAGGCGAAGGAATCGCTATACTCCCTTAGAACCTTGATCAGATCTTCTTCTACTTGTGGAGGGAGATTAGCAGCAATAATGATGGGCCTGGGGTCTTCCTCAG
Organism: Amorphophallus konjac; assembly: GCA_022559845.1. Taxonomy (NCBI): domain Eukaryota; kingdom Viridiplantae; phylum Streptophyta; class Magnoliopsida; order Alismatales; family Araceae; genus Amorphophallus; species Amorphophallus konjac. The sequence goes on along the minus strand of CM040128.1, from coordinate 64,057,822 downwards.
TTCCCAGATTGATTTCTTTCGTAGGTTCATCCACTGCTGATGACGGCTCGTCGAATTTCTTAAGTCCTTGTGCGTACAGATCAGCAGTGTCATCTACGTCACTGTCCTCATTAACCGGATCTTTTTCATCCAGGATTTCATAGACGCCGAGTCCATCATCGCTCCACGCCCCTTCTATTTCTTCTTCCTCTTCAATCATAATTGCCGTAGCAATAAATTCTGGACATTTCAAAAGGGCATGACAATGCTGAGCTAGGTCTTGCAAGAACCTATCAGGAACAGATTTGGGAGGACGCGCAAGCGGGCACGGCTTAGAGGAGGAAGGGTTGGACAACCTAGAATAAGACCCTACTTCTTTAGACCTAACTAATTCTACTTCCCTAGACTCGATAGACCCTAATCCTAACCTAGGAGAAAGGAGACCGAGTGGAAGGGAAGGAGCATGGGACTCTTGCCCCTGGGATGAGGATGGAGATAGGGTAGCACAATCTTCCACTGAAATCTCCGTTTCGAATTTGACGTTTTTTTTTGGAGATCAGCAGAGACTACACAGCAAGATGGAGGAGGCGGCAGCTGCATAGGGAATAGCTCGGGGAAGATATAGTCAAAGAAGGGATCGAAAGATGAGAACCACATCTCGTGGAGTTGGGCGTTGGGAGGAGGAGGAGTGAATAGAGTGGATAGATCAATGGGCAGGCAATGCCCGCAAGTATAAGGAATAAATAGAATTTTGGGCAGATCAACGAAGGATGGATTTACCATGATAGGAGGAAGACGGGGTAAGAAGTCCCATTGCTGGAGGAGAGATTGAAAGCGGGAGGGAGACCAAGAAAAAACAATCGACGAGCTCCCCTCCTCCCGTGGATCATCGATTGGCCGCTTCTTCGGCCTCCATTGCATGAGCCAAACCTCTTGCTTCTTCTGGTAGTCTTCTTCATGAAACAACCCCTGAAGGGCTTGACCATAATCAAGCATATCATCTTCTGGCCTCTTCAGTGCTGGCGGTGGAATGGCAATCGGACATACTGTATTTCTCCCTGACGGAGCTGGCTGCAGAGCTAATGTGCCGGGCTGGAGAAGCCCTCGAACAAAGCGTTGACGGTAGTCCCAGGTGAGTGGCCCAGAATCACCCATCATAGATAATGCGGTTTCTTTATAGCCAAGACCTCTCCTGCCCATCTTTCTTCCCTTGGGTATGGGCTTGGTCATTCCTTGTAATTGTGCACCGAGGCCTCTCCCCGGTTGGTAGCCCAGTTTCAGTATAATGCTCCAACCTTTTGAGTCTCGGATCTGGGGCTTCATCTTGATGTTAACTGAAGTAGTGATTGGCCTAGGAGGTGTATAAGCCCAAGGGAAGTTCAAATCCAGCACTGATATGACGGGTCGGCTACTTGGCCAAAGTGTAGGAAGAATCTGTTCTGAAATGGCCTTAACCGATTGAACCGTGGACAAGCTCTTGACTTTGACGACCCTCCCTTGGAAAGGGAATTTGACGCACTGATGTGCGGTGGAGGGTACGACACCGAGCGTATCAATCCATGGACGACCCAAGATCACCTTAAACATGGGGTCAATGTCCAGCACATAGAACTCCATGGGCATAGTAAGGGGCCCGAGCTCCGCTTGAATAGTGACCACCTCATGACATGCTCTCCTCGAGTTGTCATATGCTGCTATAGTGGTGGGGGTAGGTCGTAGTAGCCCTTCAGATATATTGCAAGCTCGGAGAGTACTGAGCGGGCATACATTAATTGAACCCCCTGTGTCAACCAGTGCTGCCTCGATGCTGACTTTGTTCAGAATGATTGTAATGCAGAGCGGCATTTGCCGAGCTTCTGGAGGTGCTAGCTCAGTTTCTGAGAATGTAATTGCCGGCCCTTTAGAAATAGTTGCCAGTGCTCTTGGTAAGCTGTCAACTGCCATGTCCTCGCTGACCATCACCTTCTGTAGGAAATCCCTGAGAGCGTCCTGGTGCAGGGTGGACCTTTTGATAAGTTCCAGAACTGATATCTTGGCGGGCACTCGGTCCAGATGATGTAGCAAGTCGTATTGAGTACCTGGTAGAGGTTCGGATTCTTCTTGCTCAGCTGTTGGCTGGGAAGACTGGGGATTGGAGGTAGTAGGGTAGTTCCAATGGAACAACTTCCTGCTTCTTAAGGCGCAATTTGCCGCGGCGTCGAGAGATGATATTATTGGCCCGGTAGGGTGGATGAGTGGGATAGACTACGTGGGAGAGATGATTTGGTGGTAGGTAATGTTGGGGTTAACAAGAGATGGTGGCTGGATGAGTGGCGTGGGATGAGCGAAAGGTGGGGTGATGATGGGGGATGGTGCGGATGGTGGGAGGACGAGTGTAGGCAGGGTGATGGGCGGAGGATTGGATGAGGGGATGGTTATGACCGTAGCGGGGGTAACTAATGGTGGGTATGATGGCGCTGTGGGTGGTGGTGGATTTGCTGGTGTGGGTGTGAATGGATGGACAAGCGGAGAGGGTGTTGGGTGTGTAGGGAGGATAAATAAAGGAGTGAGGGGGTTGCGGTGGTTATGGTGGAGGGCCATTACTTGTGGTGCAGTACCATCATCATCAAAAGACCACTCGGTGTTAGGAGCCGGGGGTTGGACTACATTGACTTGCGCCGGCGTCGGCGGCTGAGGTTTTGGAGCGGGCGGATGGTTTGGCATCGGATTTTGATGGATCCCCAGATCCTGAACCTGCTGTGGTTGTTGCTGTTGTGGCGGCTGTTGCGGCTGCAGTGCTTGATGCTGCTGCACTTGCTGCCTCTGCGGCTGCCTTCTCTTTTCTTTAATCTCAACAATGGTCCTGTGCATTTCGGCCCAATCTATCCTCTGTCCTTCATGAAGATCATATACTAGGTCCCGGAATTGAAAACATCCTTCGATGATATGTCCCGGTTGCCTGTGGAACATACAATACTTCGTCTGATCAACGGCCGGATTCCAGTTGGGCCGTTCCGGAGGAAGCTGTATAGCATTAACTGACATAAGAGCCGAGAAAATATCCGTGAGGGTTTCTGGCAGTGGAGGATATTGTGCCCTCTTGGGAGCCGGGCGTTTGTTGTTTGGGTTGTTGTTATAGCCGTTGGGTGGAGGGACGTTGTGGTATTATGGGGGTGGTGGTGGTTGCTGTGGTGCGGCAAAGGTGTTTTGTGGAATGGTAAAGGTGGGCGGAGGGTTTTGCGGAGTGATTTGGAAGTTCTGTGGAGCGGGATTTTGTGGAGTGCGGGGGTTTTGAGGGAAGCGGAAATGTGCGTTTTGGAATGGAAAAGCAACGGCTTGAACTTGCTCATTTGTCTGGACCCCTTCTGTAACCGGCCCTTGTGGCTTCTTATGGTACTTAGGCTTTTGGTTTTCGAACAGAGAATAGATAGGGGAGTCCTTGAACTGAGTCTGAATAAAGCGCGCCCGACTATATAGTTGGTGCATGTTGGCTATGTAGTTCATTGCCAGGATGTTTCGGAAGGTTGGAGTAGCATTTGAAATAAGTAGCTTGACCTTCTCTTCCTCCGGAATGTGGCCGGGCACTCTAGCGGCCATCTGCCTCCACCTATCTGCATAAGTGGCAAACTCCTCATCTGTTTTCATCTTTTCGGCCACCAGATCTGTAAAAGAATATTCCGGACCGACCCGGTCTTGAAACCGCTGAATAAACTTGTCTTTTACTACCTTAAAGCTCTCAGCTTCTTCCAATGGCAGAGAATAAAACCATTCCAGTGCAACACCGTCCAATGATCGGCGGAATAAATACGCCATAAGATGATCATCATATTGGAATTGGGCCGATTCATATAAGAAATCCCTCACGTGAATAAAGGGATTGCCGTTCCCGTCATATTTTCTATAATTAGGGAGCTCAGACTGGGGAGGGAACCGGATGTTTTGGAAACTAGGAACAGGAACATCGGCCAAGGATTGTGGGCCAACCCGCTTCTGGAGGAAGTCGAGTTGTTGTTGCATGGTGGCTCATTTATCAAGTAATTCATGCTCTCTGGATGAAGCAGGGGTAACAAGAGATGATGCTTGAAGTTGAGGAGCAGAGGGGTGAATTGTAGTAGGAGGTGGGAGCCCATAAGAAGGAGCCGAAGGATAAGCGGCCGACGTAGGGGGTCCATAAGAAGGATATTGGGCCTGAGATTGACCCAGATTGGAGTGGGCTTGGACCACCCCTGACTGAGGGTGCAGAAAATCAGAGGGACCCAGTAGGACTTGTGGAACCAGTGGGCTAGACAAGTGATGATCCATCTGAGTGAAAGAAGGGATAGGAGACTTCCCTTTGTCAAAAGTTTGCTGGGCCGAAGCGGAAGATTGGCCCGTCTCCATGCCGGTGAATGTGATGGTCCGGGGTTGGACCGGAGTGAGATTAATTGGAGTGGGCTGGATGAGAGGATTGGATTGACCCTGCATAATCGTGGGAGGGGAGATATTGGATCCCTGCATGGCCTGATAGATAGTTTGGAGTTGGGCCGGATCCAATTGGGCCATCATCTGGAGAATGGAGCCCGCAGAAGGAGTATAGAAGGAAGGGGTAGCCTTTCCACCTTCCAAGGAGGTAGAGGACGGAAGAGGGGCCGTCCCCTCTCTAGAAGAGAATGAGGTAACCCTAGCAGGGTTTTCAAGAAGCCCTTGAGGAAGAGAATCCTCTTGGGAACGGGGAGGATTGAAAGAAGCCATGGTGGATTCGAATAGCGGATTTGAGTAGCACTTGGAGAATGAGTTGACCCTAGGAGGTGCTTCCAACTGACCAAAACAACTCCACATGCAATGAACAACCTTAATAAGATGCAAACAACACAACACAAACACACAATGAGCAACCAAACTTAGATGATTTATCACAAAGATGCAAGTAGTAAGAGATGAAGACACTCAAAGTCAACCAAGTTGTTTAATATGATGCTTCAAGATTCTTATGATTTATCCTTTGGAACTTTAGTGGATGGATTAATATGAGCTCTCAACAATAGGTTCCTGATGGGAGATGGATGTAAAGCTTGGTTTGACTCTAAGTGTGACCACTCCTTCACTTATGTAACCCTAGACACGGGGTGGAAAAGGTACAACCGGCCCGGCATCCGTGTGGGAATCCACGGCTCGCGGGGACTTATGGAGGTCCCTGGTGTGATTTCCTAGTCGGCCCCAAGGAATATGGAGACGAGAGGTCCGCACACCAAGGTAGGAAAATGCAATCTAATGTATGAAAGTATGAATGAACCTATGTGCACCGGAGTGCATGCAAAATCTAGCCTAGAATCTAGCAAACAATTATGCACGCAATGATGTAAATATGTAGAACAATCAGGGAGGAAATTAGATATCACCCAAGCAAGGAAATCACAGCAGAAACTATGGAAAGTAATGCACCTCGGGATGCGTACCTATCTGGAGTATAACGGTCTATAGACCCTGCGTCAGAAGATAATAACGGTCGAAGGCCAGACCGCCAGAAGTAATATAACGCAGAGCACAAGGACTGTTGGATGAGCCAGAGAGCCAAAAATAACCAGAAATAAAAGGAAAATCCGTGAAAAGCCCGCACACAGGATCAGGCATATAATGGTCCAACGCCCATGCGTCAGAGTGGAGTAACACAGGGATAGAGGGCGGTCAGAACACCTAGAGGACCAGAAATAAGATGAAGTAAGAAGGAGATCCGAGGACAATCAAATAAGGGAATGATGGCAGGTTTAAACAGAGATCAAGACACGATTGGCACAAGTTATCCCACCGTGATCGCCAAAAAAGTATCTATTGATTTGTTTTGCTTCTCTTCTTCTTTTTGTTTTGACGTGTGATAAAGATGATAAGCAAAAATCAAAAGATCTCAATCAACCCAAGGGCATGTGAACCATGAACCTAGGCAACCAGAACAAGCTTTAGCATGGGCATGCTATCTCAATCATCAAACTAAACTAAGGGAATAAAGAAAAACACACGTCGGGTGTGGAGCAAAAGCAAATAAAAACACACCGCAAGGGTGGAGCAAGGAAAGAGAATAAGAGATATGAGAGAGAAAGAGAAAGTTAATGCCCAATACTAAGAAAGAACGTGATCGCCACCAAAGTAGAAACAAGCCAAAGACTTGAAAATACCTTGGAAATAGGTGGATAAAGCACCCGCCCACGGGAGAGAGAAAATCAAGGAAATCTGCAGATCAACGGAATGTAACGGCCGAAAGCCCACGCGTCACTGGGAAGTGACGGTCGCTCGATGAACCGCTATATGAATCTGACGCGCCTGCACAAGACCGTCAAATAACCTGCAGTAATAGCTTGTGGATTCTTTTAACTCCAACTCCTCCAGCCGGCCAGAAGACTTGGGCCTCGTGTGGTGAACCTGTAAACTTGCCAAAGAACATGAAAACACAAGAGAACAAACCCAGATTAGCCCTTTAAACAATATAGCATCAATTCTTCAATAAACTCAATAGCATGCAAAAGGAAAGGAAAGTACCGGGGAGATTTTGGTTTTTTAACCCCTCTGGGCGTTTTAAAAAGATAGGAGGATGTTTAGATGATGAAAAACTAGGGAGAACGTGGAGAAAGAAGAGGGACAATGCTTTTGATGAAAAGGAGATGGGGAAGAACACAATATGTAGTGATGAACTTTGAAAACCAATGGAACGAATACTCCCTTCACCGTGAAGCAGATGAACGTGAAAGATAATTCTCCTTGGTCAGATGTGACTCCAGAATACGGCAGCACTTCGACGCGAACTCCAGATCTTCCTCCCTCGGGCCATGAAGTTAAGGGTGCTATTTATAGGCCCTCAAACTCTCCGGTCGAGCAGAGGATAATCCAGCAAGATAAGAGGATAACTCTTAGTAAATCCTTGAAGATAATATCACCAAGAGTCCATAGAAACAAACAGAAGGTTCTAAGGATCAGATTTGGAAGAGAAATCAACAATTCAAACTCTTATCTCGACCACGGAGTAGCAGAGAAAAGGCATGAACTGCCAGGACTCTCTGTTGGATGTAACGGCTGGTCGACAGACCGCCACATGAAAATAACGCGTTAGGGAACGTCCGTTACATTCAACCTTATCTCAAACGAGATAAGATCAACAGGAAGAAGATCAAACAAGTTGGACTCTCGAAGGAAAGTAACGGCCAAGGCTGGACGCGTTGGAATAAATAACGACTGCACGACAGACCGTTAGATTCAACGGATAAGCAAGAGAATACTCTTTAGAACAAAGGCCTCAAACTTTAGGACACTTCAATAAGTAACGGCCCAGGGATCATGCGTTATATGGAAGTAACGCCCCCAGGGAAGACCGTTATTAACAATGAGGATAAAAAAGGTGCAAAGCTTGCTAAGCTCGTCGAATAAAAGGCCACAATAAACCACACTCCAACCAAGGAGAAGACCCCAGAAACAGGCTTCAAACTGATCAAGGAGACTCGATGAAGAGTGAACAACTCGGAGCATTATATGGATAAACAAGGAGATGACCCAACTTATTGGTCATAAAACGGGTGTCAACACCAACGACCGCTAGGGTCCCCCGTATGTCTGTTCGAGCCTTGCGGTCGTGCGATAGATGGCCAAGGTCCTTAGCGGTCTGGTGGAGACCGCTAGTGTGATGCCCTAGATTTTTTGGATCCTTGTTTGGGGTCTCGGATATGGTTTCTCGGAGTGTCCGACTCTGTTGTGTCCGAAATTTTGTTTCAGACATCTTTCGTGTTCGGATCGGCACGATCCGGAGTTGTTTCGGAGGCCCGGAAGCGTTCCGCGACTTTTCCGCGTGTGTTTTCTGATTCCCGGTGTGTGTTTCGGTAATTCTTTCGGAACCTCGTTGCGGGTGAACTGGGCCGTTCACCAGGGCGCGAGTGGTACCATTGCGATCGGTGCGTTCTGAGGATCGCGGAAACATGATTTTCTATTTTTTGATATTTTCCAGAATTTCTGGATTTTCCTATATATTTAACCCTTTTTCTCTCTCCCCTCTCATTTCTCTCTTCTCTCCCCCTCTCTTCTCACACTCTCTCCTCTCTCCCTCTCTCTCCAGCAGCCGACGGGGTGGAGCGTGGGCGAGGTGGGGACGGCGCGGGTGAGGCACGGGCGAGGATGGGTGAGGATCGAGGAGGTGGAGGTGCGATGAAGCTCGGCCGTGGGTTCGTGGAACGGTGAGGCTTCAACGGCGTTTTCTTCGTGGATCGGCGTCTACGGCGCGTCGTTTCTTCGGTGGAGGTAGGGAGATGGACCCTCGACTTGCGTACTTCTTTTCCCGAGAGTTTTGTAGGCCGTGGTGAGCCGAGCGGGCTAAACGGGGCGATTTGGGGAAAATACATATTTTTGGGGTGAGCCGGATCTCTCGTTTTACCGTGTTTCTGGGCGATCCAGGGGTTTAGATGCATGCCTAGGGGCTTGGGGATGGTTTCCCCTTTTGTTTCCCCTTCACCTGGGGGTGGACGGGGCGTGGAATGGTTTTTCCCGCGGTTTCCATCATTTTCGGGCGCGGACTGAGAACGTGCTAGTCTCAGGTAGCGCGTTCTTGAAGGTCGCGCTGCCCCGATAGAGCGCGTTCAGCGGGGAAGATGAACAATTGGCGGTTCTTGTCGCGCTATAGGGCCCCAGCGCGTTCAGGGTGGTCGCGCTATGGAGTTGTAGCGCGTTCATGTTGAACGTGCTATGGTCCTGTAGCGCGTTCTGTTTGAACGCGCTATGGACCTATAGCGCGTTCTTGGAGGTGACCAGCCGGGCTGGCCGGGGCGGGCGGTCTGCGGCTGATCGTGCTCCCCTTGGGCCATGTGTGTCTCGGGCACCCTGTGGAGTTCCATGACCATGTCTTTGGGTGTCTGGAGGTTCCGTTTACCTCGATTAGCATGCCCTTCGGTTTAAGGGTCCGGGTGACCTTCTAGCGTTTCGATTGTGTTGTGTTGGTCTCCAGTTGTGACCCAATGGTCAACTTTTGGCCTCGTGAGTGTCCCAGACACCCCATGGGTCTCGTTATCGTGTTTTGGGGTGTCTGGAGGTACCGTGTTACCTCGATAAGTGTGCTCGTGGGCTTGGCGGCTCCGGGTGACCCCAGGTGTTCCGGGCTTCCGTGTTCTTCCTAGATCGAGTCACCGTGTATCGGTGTGAGTGCGGTGAGGTTTCCCCGCAGGTCGTTGCTTATCTGGAATGTGGCTTCCGAGTGGGCCAAGCGTGTGGCCTTGGACGGTGAGTCCAGTCTCCCAGCCTGGGGCTGGAGGTTTCTTAAGTTCCCTCCTCGAGGGATGGGTCTCGGCAGCTGTGAACTGCCCCGTGAGTTATCGCATTGTGGTTTTTGGACCTAGGGATTAGGCCAGATTGACGGCTTAGAGCTGTCGAGGGCAACGGTCTCGACCCCGAGTCTTGTGACTCAAAGACCGTTGAGTTTAGTAGGTCTAGTGGACCATCTAGAGTCTGGTGGCGTCGGGCCACCTGTTACTTCGCGTTACTCGCGATGGGTGCGTGTGTGGTTTCAGTGTCCACGTTCCGTGACACGTCCACTAGTCGTAGCCTTCTTACGGCATGCGTGTGCTGACCCACCCGGGAGTGGTGGAGCGACTGACCCGAGAGAAACGGTGAGAAGGTTGGTTACCGTAGGGCCCCCACGTACGGCCGAGTCCGAGCTTAGGGGGAATTACCAGCTAGAGGACAGGCCTAGAGCGTATGGTCAGAGTGTGCACATGAGGTTGGGGGCGTCGGGCTGCGTCGGCAGGCGCGACGTCAACTAGTCCTTGTTCTGTGGTACTGGTTACTGAGTGTGTCTATGTCTCCGCCTGGGGCGTGGTAGCTAGACACTTGTGACGCGGTGTAAGACGTCAGGGGACGCATCCGGTCGTTCTTCTAGTGGGCGGTGCTTCCGTCACGTGACGTGAGTTGTCGTGTACCGGGTTCTGCTTCTGTCCACGAGACGGGACTTCGTGAGTGGTTTCGAGAGTGTTCCCGGAGTCGAGGTCTGGGGTTTTCGGTGAGCGTCACCGAGGGCCTTTCCCCAGACATCGTTGTGTTCACGACGGTGAGGTCGTGACCATGTTCCCTGACCATGTGGTTTTGGCTCGGGTCCTTTTTGTGCCTGCGGAGGTATTGTGGCGCTTTCCTAGTAGCGTGGCTAGGGCGGTTCGTGTCTGGTGGCCCCCGATCGTGGAATCGAGTGGTCGGGTGTGTGGCTTGGTTGTTCCCCGACGGGAGACTAGGTCGTGTTTTCTGGTACAGTAGGAGTAGCTGTAGAGCCGAGGTTTTGCCGGCCACCGTAGTTACTTTCCTACTTTCGTAGTTACTACTTTTGTGCCGCCATTGTTCTCAGTTGGGGTTCTGCGGGATCCCTACTGGGCCAGTGACAGGAGGCTCACCCCTGCGTTTTAGGTGCGGCGGTTCTTCCTCGTGGTTTGAGGGTGCTGTGCGGAGGTTCTTAGTTGCCAGCTTGCCGGGCCGAGTGTTCACTTGGCATGTGGTACGTTTTATTGCTTTGGACTGTACTTTCTGTTGGACTGGACTCTGTTGTAGTTGTTCACTTATTTCTATTAATTGTTGACATACATGAGAATTCGAGATATTACAGTGATCAGAGTCCGTAAGGTCCAGTACAGTCGGTAGTTGGCATAGGGTTTCGTGCATGTTTTCCGCTTTGTTCCTCGCTTGAGAGCTTGAGTGCGCTGTGCGGCGCGGTGAGGGTGGTTGCTGTTCGTGACTTTCGTGTCGGCGTGGGGTCTACGGATCGAGGTCGAGAGTCTTCTCCCTCATCGGTGGTGGCCCTGGTTGTGTTGCGTTGGGCAGAGGTTGCCGGCGGGTGTGTTGCTGTGGTGTTGTGTTCGAGGTGTTTTCAGCGAGGTCAGGTGGCTGGTGCGGAGTGTTCGTGGTTAAGTGGCCGTAAACGTGCTCTGAGGGAGCTGTTATTGAGTTTGCCCACTCCAGCTTGAGGATTGTCCAGCCCCTGATGCGCTAAGGTTGTGGTTTGAGGTGTTGGAGCGGGTGCTCTGGCCAAGGATTATGCTCGGGTGAGCGGAAGGTTTTCTGTCGAGCTACTGATTTGTCGAGCCCGATGTCCTTGCCATGCTCTGTGGCGTCAGAAGTGACGTGTCGGTCCCGATTGTTTTGTGAATTTCGAGGCAGGATTGGGCTGTGGTGTCCCAGTAAGTCTTGCTCCGGCGCTCTTGTGTGCGAATGGGTTGTGTTCGTCTAGGATCTGGCTCGAGATGAGAAGGTTCCGCAGTGAGTTTCGGGACTCGAGGATGAGCGTTGGTGGTTGCCGGTTATGGCTCGTGTTGTGGCTCTTGGCGTGGCGTGTTACAAATCGAGGAATTGCAGCGGTGGTGCATCGAGAGATGTTGTGATTGTGGTCCGACGTGACATTTGCTGAGTGTGTCGGAGGCGCTGACCTGACGCGGTGATGGTTTTCTCGGTGCTGGATGGTGCTGTTTCCAGCGTGCGTGATATTCGAGATCAGGTCGAGCGTGGAGTTCTTCCGTTGGTCAGAGGTGCGATTGGTTTCTCCTTTGGTTGGAGAGATTGCATTTGGCCAAGGTTCATCATCTTGCATTGTGCATCTGGATTGGTTGGCCTTTGTGTGCCATGAAATCCGTGCGAGGCTTGTTCCGTGTTTTTGGCAAGGTGGTTGCCTGTGAGAAGCGTTGCCCGTTCCTTGATGTGTAAGGGTGTTGGCGCTATTTCGGAAGGATGAGTGCCGGCGGGGCGGTGTTCGCGAGAATTTTGCAGTTGGTGTTGTGGTTTTCGAGGTGTGGAGGATCGGAGTCTGTGGGGTTGTAGAGGATAGTCGGGATGGAGGATCCCGAGTTGGCATTGTGGTGGCTGTGCGTGTGGATCAGAGTGCGCGGATCGTAGCGTTGGTTGCTACGGGCGGATTTCTTGAGAATGAGTAGAGCAGCGGAGGATTGGTTCCTTGATGTGCGCTGTCTCCGGCGGCGTGAGACATGTTGTTGTTGTGCCGTTGCTTGAGATATTGTGGTTCATGGCACTGGCAGGTGGAGAGTTGGGGAAGTATGCTGGTGAGGTTGCCGCATGAGTACCATGTTCTTGTGTTGGAGGTTGCATTCGCGGATGAGACCGTGATTTGGAGAAGTGTGCCGTGGATTGTAAGAGGTTGTGTGTCCCGTGGCTTTGTGATAAGAGCGGGAGTCGGGATTGGCAGGCGTCCTCTTGGGTTAATTACGATGGAGGTTTCGATGAGATAGGATTCGATGAGACAGGACAGTGGTTGATGCCTGTGTGTGGAGGTCTCTGATGAGACGTTGGCGTTGGGTATTGATCCTCAGTCTGCGGCCAGCAAGGGAGGATTCCCCATGAGTCTGAGTTGAGTCACGTGAGGACCGAGGGGAGATGGTGTCATTGGGTCTCGCCGTGCTCCCCTGAGAGGGTAGAGTTGGCGTGAGGTTCGAGATTGGAGGTGGTGGTGGTCTGTGCGAGTGTCAGCGGATGGCTTGTTGTGTGTTGGATCGTGCCTGCTGGGCCGGTGGAGGTTCCCGTTGATGAATGTCTGGTGACCAGCGGATGGCCTTTTACAGACAGAAGATGCTGGTGGTTGTGCATCAAGAACGGCGAGAGCCGTGTGCATATGAGGCCGTTGGTGACCGTTTCTGAGATGTGCTTTTCTGGATGGGATCTGGGCTCTATCGAAGTTGGTCGTTTGGCAGAGTTAGCCATGTGCTGTTGTTGGCGTTTGGGTTGCCAGGTGTGAGCTGGTGGAAGCCCCGTGTTGGTTGTCCCAGGTGTAGGGCGTGAGATTGGTCAGCTGGTCGTGAAGCTGGTGTTTGGTTGGTCCGCCGAGTATGGGTGTTGACTGGTGGATTGGTTCTTGCGGCGAGGATTATCTTCCCTCGGTGAGCGAGAGGGTGGCAGCGATGCCGTGTTTTGGGTTCCTTTATGTCTGAGGTTATACCAGACTTGTGCCCTTGGGTTGTGCCTGCTCTGGTGGCCGATGTGTGTGCGGTGCGCAGAGCGTGGCGTCGTTCGTGATTATGGTCTGGCCGTAACCCTCATGATCGGTGCTTTCGTGAGAATCGAGGTTTTTCTTGTGCGGGGGCCCTGGCAACGTTGTCAGTTGGCTGAGGCGTTCTTCCCCTGTGGCTTGGTGCTAGTCCTGAATTTTGAGGATGAAATTTCTTTAAGGGGGGAGGGCTGTGATGTCCCAGATTTTTCGGATCCTTATTTGTGAGTTCCAGATCTGGTTTTTTGGAGTGTCTAACTCCGTTGTGTCTGAAATTTCATTTCTGACATCTTTCGTGTTCGGATCGGCACGATCCGGAGTTGTTTCGGAGGCCCGGAAGCGTTCCGCGACTTTTCCACGTGTGTTTTCTGATTCCCAGTGTGTGTTTCGGTAATTCTTTCAGAACTTCGTTGCGGGTGAACTGGGCCGTTCATCAGGACGCGAGTGGTACCATTGCGATCGGTGTGTTCTGAGGATCGCGAAAACGTGATTTTCTATTTTTTGGTATTTTTCAGAATTTCTGGATTTTCCTATATATTTAACCATTTTTCTCTCTCCCCTCTCATTTCTCTCTTCTCTCCCTCTCTCTTCTCACGCTCTCTCCTCTCTCCCTCTCTCTCCGGCGACCGACGGGGTGGAGCGTGGGCGAGGTGGGGACGGTGCGGGTGAGGCACGGGCGAGGATGGGTGAGGATCGAGGAGGTGGAGGCGCGGTGAAGCTCGGCCGTGAGTTCGTGGAACGGCGAGGCTTCAACGGTGTTTTCTTCGTGGATCGGCGTCTTCGGCGCGTCGTTTCTTCGGTGGAGGTAGGGAGATGGACCCTCGACTCGCGTACTTCTTTTCCCGCGAGTTTTGTAGGCCGTGGTGAGCCGAGCGGGCTAAACGGGGCGATTTGGGGAAAATGCATGTTTTTAGGGTGTGAGCCGGATCTCTCGTTTTACCGTGTTTCTGGGTGATCCAGGGGTTTAGATGCATGCCTAGGGGCTTGGGGATGGTTTCCCCTTTTGTTTCCTCTTCACCTGGGGGTGGACGGGGCGTGGAATGGTTTTTCCCGCGGTTTCCATCATTTTCGGGCGCGGACTGAGAACGCGCTAGTCTCAGGTAGCGCGTTCTTGAAGGTCGCGCTGCCCCGATAGAGCACGTTCATCGGGAAAGATGAACAGTTGGCGGTTCCTGTCGCACTATAGGGCTCCAGCGCATTCAGGGTGGTCACGCTATGGACTTGTAGCGCGTTCATGTCGAACGCGCTATGGTCCTGTAGCGCGTTCTGTTCGAACGCGCTATGGACCTATAGCGCGTTCTTGGAGGTGACCAGCCGGGCTGGCCGGGGCAGGCGGTCTGCGGCTGATTGTGCTCCCCTTAGGCTGTGTGTGTCCCGGGCACCCCGTGGAGTTCCGTTACCGTGTCTTTGGGTGTCCGGAGGTTCCGTTTACCTCGTTTAGCATGCCCTTCGGTTTAAGGGTCCGGGTGACCTTCTAGCGTTTCGATTGTGTCGTGTTGGTCTCCGGTTGACCCGGTTGTGACCCAGTGGTTGACTTTTGGCCTCGTGAGTGTCCCGGACACCCCATGGATTTTGTTACCGTGTTTTGGGGTGTCTGGAGGTACCGTGTTACCTCGATAAGTGTGCCCGTGGGCTTGGCGGCTCCGGGTGACCCCAAGTGTTCCGGGCTTCCGTGTTCTTGCTAGATCGAGTCACCGTGTATCGGTGTGAGTGCGGTGAGGTTTCCCCGCAGGTCGTTGCTTCTCTGGAATTTGGCTTCCGAGTGGGCCAAGCGTGTGGCCTTGGATGGTGAGTCCAGTCTCCCAGCCTGGGGCTGGAGGTTTCTTAAGTTCCCTCCTCGAGGGATGGGTCTCGGCAGCTGTGAACTGCCCCGTGAGTTATCGCATTGTGATTTTTGTATCTAGGGATTAGGCCAGATTGATGGCTTAGAGCTGTCGAGGGCAACGGTCTCGACCCCGAGTCTTGTGACTCAAAGACCGTTGAGTTTAGTAGGTCTAGTGGACCATCTAGAGTCTGGTGGCGTCGGGCCACCTGTTACTTCACGTTACTCGCGATGGGTGCGTGTGTGGTTTCAGTGTCCACGTTCCGTGACACGTCCACTAGTCGTAGCCTTCTTACGGCACGCGTGTGCTGACCCACCCAGGAGTGGTGGAGCGGCTGACCCGAGAGAGACGGTGAGTAGGCTGGTTACCGTAGGCCCCCCACGTACAGCTGAGTCCGGGCTTAGGGGGAATTACCAGCTAGAAGACAGGCCTAGGGCGTATGGTCTGAGTGTGCACATGAGGTTGGGGGCGTCGGGCGGCGCCGGCATGCGCGACGCCAACTAGTCCTTGTTCTGTGGCACTAGTTACTGAGTGTGTCTGAGTCTCCGCCTGGGGCGTGGTAGCTAGACACTTGTGACGCGGTGTAAGACGTCAGGGGACGCATCCGGTCGTTCTTCTAGTGGGCGGTGCTTCCGTCACGTGACGTGAGTTGTCGTGAACCGGGTTCTGCTTCTGTCCGCGAGACGAGACTTCGTGAGTGGTTTCGGGAGTGTTCCCGGAGTCGAGGTCTGGGGTTTCCGGTGAGCGTCACCGAGGGACTTTCCCCAGATAGCTTTGTGTTCACGACGGTGATGTCGTGACCGTGTTCCCTGACCGTGTGGTTTTGGCTCGGGTCCTTTTTGTGAGGGCAGGCCTCCGCTACAGAGGTATCGTGGCGCTTTCCTAGTAGCGTGGCTAGGGCGGTTCGTGTCTGGTGGTCCCCGATCATGGAATCGGGTGGTCGGGTGTGTGGCTTGGTTGTTCCCCGATGAGAGACTAGGTCGTGTTTTCTGGTACAGTAGGAGTAGCTGTAAAGTCGAGGCTTTGCCGGCCACCGTAGTTACTTTCCTTCTTTCGTAGTTACTGCTTTTGTGCCGCCGTTGTTCTCAGTTGGGGTTCTGCGGGATCCCTACTAGGCCAGTGACAGGAGGCTCACCCCTGCGTTTCAGGTGCGGCGGTTCTTCCTCGTGGTTCGAGGGTGCTGTGCGGAGGTTCTTAGTTGTCAGCTTGCCGGGCCGAGTGTTCACTTGGCATGTGGTACGTTTTACTACTTTGGACTGTACTTTCTGTTGGACTGGACTCTGTTGTAGTTGTTCACTTATTTCTGTTAATTGTTGAATTGTCCTGCCTTATTTCCTATTTCTTTGTACCTCTACACTCCTTTTTTTTGCCCTTTCGAGCCCTCCCGGCTCGTGGGTGGCGGTTCGAGTCTCGGGTTATCGGGCCTTCCCGGTAACCGGATTCTCGGGTCGTCACAGCTAGGCTCTGCCTTGCGGTCCGAGAGTGACCGCTAGGGGTTTGTGAGTTCCCGGGGCATAGAGGTCCTGGCTAGACTGCTAGGCTGGCCTTAGCGGTCCAGGGGTAGACCGCTAGGCTCCCTAACGGTCCAGAGAGGACTGCTAGGAGATTCTTCGTGCTCGCCGTGTCCGTTTTGCGTTGTATCGATTTCCGGTCGACCCGGTTGTGACCCAGTGGTTGACCTTTGGCCTCCTGGATGTCTCGAACACCCCGTGGGTTCTATGTCCATGGTTTTGGGTGTCTGGAGGTATAGTGTTACCTCGATTAGTGTGCCTATGAGTCGAAACAAGCGCGATGGGTCTTCCCCGCACGATGTGAGTTTCTCTGGAAGTGGTTTCCGAGTGGGCCACGAGTTTGGTCCTTGGACTGTGAGTCCAATTAACTAGCCCGGGGCTGGAAGTTTTTCGTGTGTCCCTTGGATGAGGGGTTACTCGTCGGCTTGTGAGCTACCTTGGGGATCGTGTCACCGTGGTTTCAGACCTAGGGATCAGGCTAGATTGAAGGTGTTGTGCCGTCACGTGTGACGGTCTTGACCTGAGTCTCGTGAATCAAGGACCGTTGGGTTTAGTAGGTCTAGTGGGCTGTCGAGAGTTGGCTGGCTTCGTGCCACCTGTTACCCCACGTTACTCGCGATGGGTGCGTGCGTGGTGTTCAGTGTTCACGTTTAGTGACCCCCCACTAGCTGTGGCTTTCCTGCGCACGTGAGTGTGGACCCACCTGGGAGTCGTGGACGGCCTTACCGAGAGAGAAGGTTTTTAGGCTGGCTACCATAGGGCCCCTTGCCTTTGCAGCCTGAGTCCGGCTGGGGAAAAAACCAGCTAGAGGACCCGACCTAGAGCAGATGGTCTGTGTGTGCACACGTAGTTGGGGGCAGAGGACACGCGCTGACGAGCGCGACCCCAACTAGTCCTTGTTTTGTGGTTACTAGTACGATGTCTCAGTTCCCGTTGGGCCGGAGGGAGACACTTGAGGCGCGGACTAAGACATCAGTGGATGCTTCCGACCTTGCTTTTGGTGGGTAGGTACTCTTGTCACGTGACGTGAGTTGTCGTGACTCGAGGTCTCGTACCTCGTCTGCGAGATGAGGTTTTGCGTGTGGTTTCGGCGTGGGCCTTCATGTGAGAGCGCAAGCCTCCACGATAGAGGTGTCGTGACATTTTCCAAGTAGCATGGCTAGGGTGGTGCGTGGTCTGGTGGTTCCTCGACCGTGGGATCTGTTGTGTCCCTGTGATCATTTGAGTCTTCCTGTGGTTTGGGTCATTCGACATCGTCTTGTGGTCATTTGAGTTATTGGATATTCTTGGTTTTGATAATAGTTAAACACTATAAGTCATTATTGTTTTAACTCTCATATGACTGACATACGTGATGTTTTGTTCATGATAGATATGCCAATGAATTTCCAAGTAATGAAGTGGGGATGGCAAATGTGAAAGCTCAATGTTGCGCCCTCGCACGCGGATCGACCTGCCCGGTCAGGTCGCGGGGGTCAAGGGGGTAGCGCCCCTTGCGGGGGTTTCCGGGGGCGGAGCCCCCAGAACAAAATTTTAATTATAGGAGCGATATAATCAACAGAAATCTTCAAGACTGTCAAGGGTGATGCCATAGACATGAACGTGCTACTAAAGGAGTCAAGTGATGGAGCTAAAGCAGTTAAGGGACCGACCCGGGAAAGCCCGGGGTCTGCCCAGCTGGCGGTCGATCGCCAGCACAGGGGCGGTCAACCGCCCCAGCCAGCAACCCCCAGATTGCAACTCTTTCAGTAGCGGTCGACCACCAGCCCAGTAGCGGTCGACCGAAATTTCCAGGAATCGCCCGTTTGCAGGTTTCTCAGTAGCGGTCGACCGCCAGAAGCTGCAGGTCGACCGCCAGCCCCGAGCCTTCAATGTTGACTTTATTTTCCACTTCAAGAAGAGCCCCTTTCCTTGTACTTGTTTAACCCCAAAGTCACCCAATCTTCCATAGATTGTGGATCTGGTCTCGGGGATGTCTAAGAACCATTCAAAGGTTATAAAACACATGCAAGTTGGTTAGAAACCCTAGTTGATCATTTGTGAATCCAAGGGAGATCAAAGGAGGCTACAAGGGTGAGAGGAGTTCGAGTACTGTAGCCGTGAACAATACTCAGGGAAGAAGTTCTTCATCAAATCCTCAAGTGATTCAAGCTACTTGAAGAGGAGATCAAGCCCAAGCCAAGAGAAGATAAAGCTGCATCCTTCATCCTCTTCATCATCTCAAGGGTGATCTAAACTGCATCCTCAAACCTCTTCATCAACTAGAAGAGATTCAAGGAAGATCATCTCTCAAGGAAGAAGACACCATCGAAGCATCAGATTCAAGCTCCTGCAACTCAGACAAGATCTTTCCACTTTGAGCATATTCTATATCTTGTTTGAGTGATTTCATATTTGTTCTCTTTTCATTTCTTTCAAACAATTGAAACTGAAGATCGTCCCTACCGGTGGTTAGTAGGAAGGCAATCGGAAGTTGTCCGATCTGCGGTGTTGACGTCCCTACTGGTGGTTAGTAGGTAGGCAATCGGAGGTCTTTCCGATTTGCGATTTAGTGCGTGGCACTAGTGGAGCCTCACCGGATTTGGTGAGGGGTGGACGTAGGACTGGGAATTCAGTCTGAACCACCTTAAAATCCTTTGTGTTGTGCTTTGTTTATGTGATTGCTTCGTTCTAGATGCATGCTTAGGTTCAATCTCTATATTGCGTAATCATCTTGCTAAGCAAATTGTTGTGTCCTTCGTTAAGTTAGTTATATTCCACTGTAATTTATTTTATCTAGCTATATAGAGGGTTGCATTACGAAAAGAGGGGCAGATCTATTCACCCCTCCCCTCTGGATCCGCTGTCCACTACTCAACAGGATCGAGGTGTTTGTTTTCGTTCCGGTAGGAGTAGATGTAGAGCCGTGGTTTTACTGGTCACCGAGTTACTGTTCCTACCGCTATTGCTATTCCCGTTGCTGTTGTTATTGCTTTTCGCTACCGCCGTTGTTTACAGTTGGGTTCCGCAGGACCCCTACTGAGCCAGTGATAGGAGGCTCACCCCTGGTTTTCAGGTGTGGCGGTCTTTCCTCGAGGTTCGAGGGCATTGCGTGGAGGTTCTTAGTTGCCAGCTCGTCGGGCCGAGTGTTCACTCGGCATTTGGTACGTTCTTTGCCTTAGACTGTACTTTCCGCTGGACTGGACTCTGTTGTAGTTAGATTGTTTATTTCCTGTTAATTGTTGAATTATCTTGTTTTATTTCCTATTTCCATGTACACCAGACTTATCCTTTTAGCTCTCCTGAGCCTTCTGGCTCGTGGGCGGCGGTTCAGGATTCGAATGGTATAGGGTCTTCCCGATATCCGGATCTTGGGTCGCTACACCGGAGAAGGCAACGATGGGCGATGGGAGGCGTGATTGGGAGGGGGAAGGTTGGATGTGGGAGGAGGGAGGTGGTGGGTGGGAGGGTCCGGCCATCGCCGGCCACCATATCCCACCGCCCACTGCCGCCTCCTTCGGCCTCCCACTGGTCAGATCTGGCCGGTAGTAGTCCGGAGGAGGCAGCAGTGGTTGGTGGGAGGCGGTGGGAGGTGTGGGTGGGAGGGGGGGAGGTGGACGTGGGAGGAGGGAAGTGGTGAGTTTTGCACTTGCCCTTCAAGTTGATGATGCAAAACTTTTCAACATTTACATATCATCATGGATGGATGACACCACCCTACGTGGGAGCACGGGTACACTGTTGAGGGTGATCGACATGTGCACTATGGATACTACGCACATCGCGGCACCGACATACACAGATTTACTGAGCACCTTGCAGGAGTGGGACGGGATTACCGTGCATGCTCCTTAGTTCCAGAGGATATCCGAGATTACTTTCGGACATAGTTACAGGGGGATATGTTTCTCGCAACAGAGTCGGGGCATAGTCTTCCACATCTAGGGTACCCTCACCACCAGCCCTGGGCGAATCAAGATTTTCCTCTACGTCTAGAGTTCGAGTACCACTAGCACCAATCCCATCAGTAGAAGATGATAGAGATGTATGTATAGATATTGTTAGAGCTTTTATTAGAGAATTTGATGTATCCTCCACCGCTGCACATGACCCATTATTTGTGTAGATGGTTACATATTTTCAGACTCACACACATGCACGTCCATCCACTATGATAGAGTTAGATTATATGGGTCATGAGACTCATATATCTGATTGTAATTGAGATTCAAGATTCACAGATGCGTCACATGAGTGAGTTTTAACATTTTGTACTGTATGAGTGGAGTTGAATGATGTCACGAGTAAAGTTAATTATACATATATTCACTTTAACAGGTTAACATATTTTTTTTTGTCTCTTCAAATAAGATGTTTAATTTAGAGGTGTAATAGGTTATTTCAATAGATAAGGTATTAATAATTATATATATGTAATTATTTATTATTACATAATAAATTCACTAATATGTAATCACTCACCGTTTGTATCTTAATAATTGTTGGAAGAGTCAGTAAAATTAATCATATGTAACGTAGTATGCATCTATGATCAAAAAATAATAACTCAACATTCTATTATTTTTTGATACATATATTATTTTACAACTTATATGAATTGTTATTAAAATTTTATATTTATAAAATATTATAAAAATTGTAAATTAAAAAAACAAAATCAAAAAATCATGCCTTGTCAGTGTCCGTACCAATACATTGCCTGTACCGGCTGTGACCGGTACGGCCGGTACTGTAAACCTTAACTGATATATAGATAGTATCTCCCTTTTTTTTAAAAAAAGTTTTTTTACATAAATATCCCTCTAAATATTGGTTATGCCAAATATACCTCTCATTTGAGCATATTATCAAAAATATCCTCTATTTAATCTTAAATGTTGTAGCTATACCCCTACCGTAACCTTTGTTGATTTAACTTGAGTTAAACATGAGTTAAGCAGTAAAATTATTAACCTACTCTCGGTTTACCTTCTCTCTCTCTCTCTCTCTCTCTCTCTCTCATGAGACTGGACGGGGACCGCCAGAGGGGGAGGTAGATGGGGATCGGAGGGGGAGGGGGGTTGTACACTAGAGGTGGAGGAGGATCGAAGGGTGGAGGGGGGCAGGAGGAGGAGTGTCAGAGTGGGAGCGAGAGGGAGACCGGAGGGTGAGGGGGATGGCCGGAGGGGAAAGCAGAGGGAGACGGGAGGGGGAGGGGGTTGCCCGCCACAAGTGGAGGGGGACAGGAGGGTGGAGGGGGATGAGAGGGGGAGTGCCGGAGTGGGAGTGGGAGGGGAACCGGAGGGAGAGGGGGACCATCAGAGGGAGATGCAGAGGGGGACAGGAGGGGGACAGGAGGGGGAAGGGGGTTTCTCACCGGAGGGGGAGGGGGACGCAATGGTGGAGGGGAGAGGGGATCCACCGGACAAGAGGGGGAGGCTGCGGCCCACCACCACCGCCTACAGCTGCTTTTGCCCCGGGGATTCTCAACCCCAACTACCAGTGCAGGCCTCTCGTCCGGGTCACCCCGGTGCACTTCCCGGACTCCAGCGGCCTCCAGACCTCGTCCTCCGCCATCACGAGCTAGCAGGTAGTCTGCAACATCACCCGGAAGAGCGGCTCTAGTCCCCAATGTTGCATCTCCTTCTCTGCCATCAACAACGAGTCGGTGGTGCCCTACAAAACCTGCGCCTGCAGGTGCCCCAGAGCTGCCATGCCGAGCACCTGCAACGCCACCGCGTCGACCCTCCTGCTGCCTTCCAAGGCCCTCCTCGTGCCCTTCACCAACAAGACGACCAAGGCACTGGCGTGGGCAGAGCTCAATCACTTCATTGTCCCTAAGACCCTGCCTTGGAAGGAGCCGGTAAAGCTCCTCTCCCGTGATAAGGCAGAAGGGGAGACGCTGGCTACAAGGTGGAGGGAGAGGGGGAGGGGGCGTCGACTGCAAGGTGGGAGAGGGGGAGGGGGAGCCGACGCTGATGGGGAGAAAGGGAGGGGGTGCCGGCGGTGAGGGGGTGGGGGGAGAGGGGGAGGGGGCACCGACCGCAAGGTGGGAGAGGGTGTCGACGGTGAGGGGGTGCGGGGAGAGGGGGAGGGCTCTCTCTCTCTCTCTCTCTCTCTCTCTGAGTAAGGTTATTTAGACATTTCACTACACTTAACGGTGGTAGATAGGATATTCCACAGAATATTCGTCTCTCATCGACGTCAGTAAACTACAGGGGTATTGTAATGCCCCGGATCTTTGCTGGATCCTTAGTGGATCTTTGTCAGGTCTTTCGGATCCTTTTTGGAGAATTTCGGATCGCTTTTGTAGCTCCCGAGTTGAGTTTTACGATCCGTGTGGGTTTTTCCCTCGTACTAGTTACGGAACCCTAGGTGAGTTTATTTCTCAATTCATCGACTCGTGGACGCCGTAGTTGCGATGTACTCTTCGAGCCGATCACTTCGAGTATTTTTACGTATTTTTCTGAATTAGGGCATTTTTGACGCATTTTACGAAATTTCAGAAATTAGATAAAATTTCTAATTCCTTTTTTTTATAACCCCCCCTCTCTTTCTTCTCACTCACGCCCTCACTCCCTCTCTCTCCCGTTCTCTCTCGTTCTCTCAGCCTCTCGGCTTCGACTGCGGACGGAGGCGGCCGTGGGTGAGGTGACAACACTGGGGAGCTGCTGAGGCGCGTGATGGAGCGAGGATCGGTGTGGTTTGGGCGCGATCTCGAACGGTGGATTCAAAGCCGGCGATTTGGTTCGTGATGTGGTTTTCGGCGCGGTTTAGTCGCTTCGGCGCTCGGTTTCTTCGGTGGAGGTAGGGAGATGGACCACCACTTCGTTCTGCACGTTTTCCCTCGGGAGAGGTTGGGCCGAATTAGTGAAAACCGTAGTTTTTGGGATTTCCAGGGTTCGCCAAAAAATGGCAACCATTCTCGGTCTAGTTAGTGTCAAAATGACCGCTGGGATGTCTGGATCCCATTCACGTCAGTTTCGTGTTGATCGGTCGTCATTCGGGGCCGGTAGGAGTCCGGGAACCCCAGTGACTCATTTCAGGTCGATTTGAGAAAATCGCCCCATTCGTTCGTTTCGGTGCTTGCATGTGGTGTCTTTAGCCTCCAGGGGTTGTTTCCCCTTGTGTGGCGTTGTTTCCCCTGCGCTTTGGCGTGCATGGGGCGTGCAACGGGCCGATTCGGCCGTTCCTCTATTTTCCACATCGGATCGGTGTAACGGTCGCTTCAGAGACCGTCACTTGCTGTGACGGCCCCTCGATAGACCCTTGCACTCACCGTTCATTTTCGGTGTTTCGAGGCGGGTGGAGTGTGACGGACCAGTGCTGGACCGTCACATGGTTGTGATGCACCAGGGGAGGTGCGTTACGCTCCCTGCTTGATTCGGGTCTTTTGGGGTGAGCGGGCTGTGACGCGTCTAGCAGGGACCGTCACCTGGCTGTGACGCACCATCGGAGGTGTGTTATGCTCGGGTGGTGTTCGAGGGCTGTGTCTGTCAGTCCCTCGTTGACAAGGCCTTCCTCAGAGACCGTGTCGGTCGGTATGCCCTGACGGACTTCTCCCTGTGCGTTAGAGTCAGGTAACGCACCTGTGTAGGTCCATTATGTGGTGTCTGATTGATGTTTATATGGCAATGGCGGTTGGTGTAACACACCTACCCCCATACACCAGGTGGTTGTGACAGACTCAGGCTGGTCTGTTACATGCTGTTCGTTCGTTTTGAGGTTCGGGCTTGTTTGCCCTAACGCCCTTAGTCTGGTGCGTTGGGCTGGTGTAACGCAGTTAGCCTGGTGCGTTATGTGGGTCGTGTTGTAGTCGTTGGCCTGTTGGCCCTAACGGCCCTAGTTGGGTGCGTCAGAGCGTTTAACGCGCCTGTGCTAGGCCGTTACAGTTCTGTTGTGGCCGTGATGGCCATTGGGTTGTTCGGTGTTCACCCTTGTGTTGGTCGGTCGTAGGTTTGTGTTCTAGGGCTGTGTTTGTGTGGCGGTGGTCTTCTGGATCGGTCGTGTTAGGTGACTGGGTGCGCTCTTTTCCCTGACTGCGACAGTTCCCTAACGAGGCAATCTAGAACTACTAATGCCCTTGCCTCTGGTTGCGTGGCGACTGTTCCTTGACTGCCGGGTCTGCCTAGCGGTTGAATGACGGTTCATTCGTCCAGAGTGTTGTTATTGTCGGTTCACTTTCTGCTTGTCTAGGCTTGATCTCGTGGTTTGCCCGTGACCCGTGGGTGTCTGTTGACGTCCTATGAGGGCAGTAACCATGATGGGACACCCAGGAGTGCTTGTGCATGCCATGCGTGTGTCGGTGTTGTCTGGCTCCGGTCAACCGGGGGTTACCCAGGGGTTGACGGGTGGCCTTGCGTGTCTCGGCAGTTCTGTCCAGTTCGAGACATTGGTTCTGGATGCCTCGAGGTGTTGTTCTCACCTCCATCTACGTGTCCAGGCGTGCTGAGGGTGTTCGGTGTTCCCTCAGGTCTCCGTGTGTCGTCTCTTGCGGGGTGTGTCGTTTCTGTGGCTTTGGAGTTAGACCGATTGGCGGATTGTTCCGCTGTTCGTGACGATCTTCCCTTTGAGTCATCTGACTCAAGGATCGTTGCACTGGTAGGTCTAGTTGCCTTATCCTGAGTCAGTCAACAGTTGTCTGTACTGCCATTAGTGCTTGGAAGTACGGGTGACAGTGTCTGTTTAACCTATCTGTACTTCGGCACTTGTGTTTTGGGTCTCTGTGTTCATGAGCCTCCACTTTTTGTTACCCTCGACTTTCAGTTGTCGACCCACCTCAGGAGTGGTGGGAGGGGTGTTCCCGTTAAACGGTTCCTAAGCTAGTTCCGTGGGCTACCAGCTCCGTTATCGTATCTTCCTACGGGGGTAGAATACTAGTTAGAGACCTGGCTTAGGCGAGAGCCAGTGTGTGCACACGTGGTTAGGGGCTTGTGGACGAGGCGCCGACGGGCATTCCCCTGACTAGTTATTCGAATTCGGTTGCTGTTCTGGTTTGGGTCCGGTCAGCGTGTACTGGAGTCTCCACCTGTTTGGTTAGGCGTTGTTAGACTCGGTACGTGGAGTGCATCATAAGACGTCAGTGGACATAGCTGGCTATGGAGAGGCACTCCCATCACGTGACACGTGACTCTTGGTGTTTCTGTGCGTCGTGACCTTCCCGGGTTAGCCTTTCTGTGGCTGTACTCGAGGTTGGTGTTCTGTCACCTCCACGACATTCTGGTCGTGCGCGGGGCAGTGTGCACGACGTTTCGGTCGTGTTGTAGGTTGTCGGTTGTCGGTCTAGATTTTCCTAGGCTTTCTTGTTGTCCTTGCTGGTCTCCACTTTAGGCCTGGCGTTTTGTCGGTAGATCGGCAACTCCTGACTGTGTCAGCTCTGAGTCGCCATCCTGCTGTTGCTTGGAGTAGTTTGGGGTGCTGAGGTTAGTTCGGTAGCCGTTGTTTGGCACGGGTTCTTCCCCCTCTTCCTTAGCTTGCTCCCTACTCCTGCTACCCGTCTGTTCCTTTACTGCGTTCTAGTGTAGACTTGCAACCTTCTAGTGTAGCTTTCCTGTTTGGCTACTGTTGTTGTTTACCTGCAGTTTTAGCGTGTTACTGCGTATTTTTTAGTGGGGATCCGTGTGACCCCTACTGAGCCAGTGACATGAGGCTCACCCCTACTTTTCAGGTGGGGTGACGTTGTTCGTTCTGCTTCCGTGTGGTTCCTGGTGCGCGTGCTCGTAGCGTGTAGTTGTGGCTAGCTAGTACCTTCATCAGGCTTCCCCCGACTCTTCGGTACATCTTTCTTTTCTGTTGACTGTACTTGGTAGACTCTTTGTCTTTCCTTCGGACTTGACTCTGGGCATATAATTGTTAAATTTAATCTGATAATTAAAAAGTAATTTTATTTCTGCTATCTTAGCAACCCGATCTAATGAAATTTAATTGCTTACTGCTATATCTGTTAGTTCAATGTACTACACGCCAATCCTTTTTTTCTTCGGAGCTTTACCGCTCTTGGGGAGCCTCGCGGGTTCCAAGTGGTATTAGGTGTATTCAATTATCCTATCGGGTATATCTGGTATCCGGGATCTGGGTCGTCACAGTTGGTATCAGAGCAGTGTTCTGAGATGTTCGGAGTTCTTCTCTGAGCTATCGAAGCGTTATTATGTGAAGTACATGGGGATCTCAGATATACAGTTACCAGAGTCATTAAAGTCCAGTACAATTTTCAGCTGGCTTCGATTTTGCGGTTCAGTGTCGCTTGGTTTTTCGCGTATTGTCTTGTGTGTGCTGTTCTAGCACTGTGCGCGGTGATTTTGCTCTCGTCAGGGTGTGATGAGGTGCCTCTTTTCCGTTGTGATGTCTATCTCGATCATGCCGTACTTGGCAGTGTTCGCCGGAAGGCTTGGAACTGCGGTACGTTGTTCGAGGGTTTTCTTGTAAGTTGTTTAGGTTGCTGTTGACCTTTGGCCTCGGTCTGATGACCGTACACGTTCTCACGTTGTTTTGGTCATCCCAGCTTGAGTCTGTTTAGCTCCTGATGTGCTTCATTTCAGTTGAAGTGCTTGATTAGATTCCGTGATTGAGAAATTGCTCAGGCGAGCTTGGATTTTCCCTTCCTGGTGAGCTTTCGTTGTTGAGCTTGTTGCTTCTCGTTCCTTCTGGTGGATTCTTTTCGAGGTTTGCCTTGGAATTGCTATCTTAGTGGTGCCTTTGTCCTGTGTCTACTTAAGTGTGGACAACCTTACTCTGATCCTGATTTGTTCCTCATTTTACGGTTGCTTGGATTTGGACCTAATCCTTGCGTCGAGAGCAGTCGCGTGCCGTGTTCTGTTGTGCCGTGTGTTGTGAGGGCTCATTTATCGTTTCAGGACGTGGAGGTAAGCTGAGACTGAGATTAGCATTTTTTCTTGTACTGAAGCTGCTGCTCTTCTCTTGCTGCACTTAGGCTCTTGTAGTCAATTATTTGCTGGGTTGGTACTCATGGCGTGTTATTTGCGATCTCCATAGGTTGCGATGGCGCCTGGTGTGTGCTGAGATGCGACCACCGTGGTTGTTCTATTGCCTATGTGCGTTACTTGAGTGCATGACGGAAGCGTGTGGGCTAATAACCCACTGGTCCAGGATCGTTGTTGTTAGATTCTGGTCGGTCGAGAGATTTGCTTCTTCTCGATGTGACTTCATCTTGGCTTCTTTTGCATTGACTCTGTCTGTTGCCATGCTGTTGCTGGAGTTATTCTGCTATCGGTATTGGCCTCTGCGAGTGTTGGGGAATTTGTCGGCATTCCTACTGATTGAGTACCCTCTACTCTACGTTTCTTCTTGTGGGTGTTGTGCTCTCGAGGCATGTCTGTGGTCCTTGAGATGCGTTCCCTGAGATTGTGGCTTTCCGTGTCATTTTCTCATTGTTGTGGGTCTTCCTTGGTAAGCTGCTCGATGCATGACTTGTTCTCTATAGTTGTATGATCAGCTATCGTTGTGCCTAGATGTGACCCTGCTTGCAGTCGTGTTCCGTGGTTCCGTGTGCTATACGGAGCTGGAATCCTGCGAGTATCGCCGCTATGTTGTTTTGTGAGTGCTATTTCCGTATGATTTTGTGTTTCTGCCTTGGACCATTGTCTTGTCTGTAGCTTGCCGTACTCTTCTTTCCTGGTAGAGTAGCTGGCGACTCGGTCAGATGTGTTGTCTGATGAGGATGGACTTGATTGCGCTAGTGGTCCAGCGGTGTTATAGTCATTGGCGTCTTGTGTGCCAGGTATTCCCTGTTACCTTTGGCACTGGAGCCGATGATGTGGTTGAGCTATCAGCTGAGAGGACTGTGTCTCCT
This sequence comes from Amorphophallus konjac, assembly GCA_022559845.1. Taxonomy (NCBI): domain Eukaryota; kingdom Viridiplantae; phylum Streptophyta; class Magnoliopsida; order Alismatales; family Araceae; genus Amorphophallus; species Amorphophallus konjac. The sequence goes on along the minus strand of CM040128.1, from coordinate 64,029,769 downwards.
TGTGTAAGCTGCTGCTTGCCGTGCTGTCGTTGTGTTCCTCGGTTTCGGTTGTCTGTCGTTGTGGCAGTCGTGTCTCCATTTCTGGTGAGACGTGAACGACGTTGCCCTGTTTCGGAGGTGTCAGACTTGTGTTCACTTGCGTGGTCCTCTGCCCAGAGCGTGTGCTTGTGATGGTAGTCTGACTGTGTTCCTCTGAGTTGTGTTTCTCGAGATTTGTGTTGTTTCGTGGTCGCATCCGTTGGGTTGTCCGTCCCTGCTTCTTCCTTATTGTTAGTCCTTTAATTTCGAGGATGAAATTTCTTGAAGGAGGGGAGGATGTAAAGCCCCATATCTTTGCTGGATCCTTAGTGGATCTTTATCGGATCTTTATCAGGTCTTTCGGATCCTTTTTGGAGAATTTCGGATCGCTTTTGTAGCTCCCGAGTTGAGTTTTACGACCCGTGTGAGTTTTCCCCTCGTACTAGTTACGGAACCCTACGGTGAGTTTATTTCTCAATTCATCGACTCGTGGACGCCGCAGTTGCGATGTACTCTTCGAGCCGATCGTTTCGAGTATTTTTACGTATTTTTCTGAATTAGGGTATTTTCGACGCATTTTACGGAATTTTAGAAATTAGATAAAATTTCTAATTCCTTTTTTTATAACCCCCCCTCTCTCTCTTCTCACTCACGCCCTCACTCCATCTCTCTCCCGTTCTCTCTCGTTCTCTCACCCTCTCGGCTCCGGCTGCGGACGGAGGCGGCCGTGGGCGAGGTGACGACGCTGGGGAGCTGCTGAGGCGCGTGATGGAGCGAGGATCGGTGCGGTTTGGGCGCGATCCCGAACTGTGGATTCAAAGCCAGCGGTTCGGTTCGTGATGTGGTTTTCGGCGCGGTTTAGTCGCTTCGGCACTCGGTTTCTTCGGTGGAGGTAGGGAGATGGACCGCCACTTTGTTCTGCACGTTTTCCCTACCCATGCGTGCGATTTGGTGCTCGATCGGGAGAGGTTGGGCCGAATTAGTGAAAATCGTAGTTTTTGGGGTTTTCAGGGTTCGTCGGAAAATGGCAACCATTCTCGGTCTAGTTAGTGTCAAAATGACCACTAGGATGTCTGGATCCCATTCACGTCAGTTTCGTGTTGATCGATCGTCATTCGGGGCCGGTAGGAGTCCGGGAACCCCGATGACTTGTTTCGGGTCGATTTGAGGAAATCGCCTCGTTCGTTCGTTTCGGTGCTTGCATGTGGTGTCTTTATTCTCCAGGGGTTGTTTCCCCTTGTGTGGCGTTGTTTCCCCTGCGCTTCGGCGTGCATGGGGCGTGGAACGGGACGATTCGGCCGTTCCTCTATTTTCCGCATCGGATCGGTGTAACGGTCGTTTCAGAGACCGTCACTTGCTGTGACGGCCCCTCGATAGACCGTTACGCTCGCCGTTCATTTTCGGTGTTTCGAGGTGGGTGGAGTGTGACGGACCAGTGCTGGACCGTCACAAGGTTGTGACGCACCAGGGGAGGTGCATTACGCTCCCTGCTTGATTCGGGTCTTTCGGGGTGAGCGGGCTGTGACGCGTCTAGCATGGACCGTCACCTGGCTGTGACGCGCCATCGGAGGTGCGTTACGCTAGGGTGGTCTTCGAGGGCTGTGGCTGTCAGTCCCTCGTTGACCAGGCCTTCCTCGGAGACCGTGTCGATCGGTATGCCCTAACGGACTTCTCCTTGTGCATTAGAGTCAGGTAACGCACCTGTGTAGGTCCGTTACGTGGTGTCTGACTGATGTTTATCTAGCAATGGTGGTTGGTGTAACGCACCTACCCCCATGCCCCAAGTGGCTGTGACAGACTCAGGCTGGTCCATTACATGCTGTTCTTTCGTTTTGAGGTTCGGGCTTGTTTGCCCTTACGCCCCTAGTCTGGTGCGTTAGGCTGGTGTAACGCACTTAGCCTGGTGCGTTACGTGAGTCGTGTTGTAGTCGTTGGCCTGTTGGCTTTGACGGCCCTAGTTGGGTGCGTCAGAGCATTTAACGCACCTGTGCTAGGCCGTTACAGTCCTATTGTGGCCATGATGGCCGTTGGGTTGTTCGGTGTTCGCCCTTCTGTTGGTCGGTCGTAGGTTTATGTTCTAGGGCTGTGTTTATGTGGCAGTGGTCTTCTGGATCGGTCAGGTTAGGTGACTGGGTGCGGCCTTTTCCCTGACTGCGACAGTTCCGTAACGACGCAATCTAGAACTGCTAATGCCCTTGCCTCTAGTTGCGTGGCGGCTGTTCCTTGACTGCCGGGTCTACCTAGCGGTTGAATGACGGTCCGTTCGGCCAGAGTGTTGTTATTGTCGCTTCACTTTCTGCTTGTCTTGGCTTGATCTCATGGTTTGCCCGTGACCCGTGGGTGTCTGTTGACGTCCTATGAGGCCAGTAACCATGATGGGACAGCCAGGAGTGCTTGTGCATGCCGTGTGTGTGTCGGTGTTGTTTGGCTCCGGTCAACCGGGGGTTACCCAGGGGTTGACGGGTGGCCTTGCGTGTCTCGGTAGTTCTGTCTAGTTCGAGACATTGGTTCTGGATGCCTCGAGGTGTTGTTGTCACCTCGGTCTACGCGTCCAGGTGTGCTGAGGGTGTTCGGTGTTCCCTCAGGTGTCCGTGTGTCGTCTCTTGCGGAGTGTGTCGTTTCTGTGGCTTAGGAGTTAGACCGATTGGCGGCTTGTTCCGCTGTTCGTGACGATCTTCCCTTTGAGTCGTCCGACTCAAGGATCGTTGCGCTGGTAGGTCTAGTTGCCTTGTCCTGAGTCGGTCGGCAGTAGTCTGTACTGCCATTTGTGCTTGGAAGTACGGGTGACAGTGTCTGTTTAACCTGTCTGTACTTCGGCACTTGTGTTTTGGGTCTCTATGTTCGTGAGCCTCCACTTTCTGGTACCCTCGACTTTCAGTTGTCGACCCACCTCAGGAGTGGTGGGAGGGGTGTTCCCGTTAAACGGTTCCTAAGCGAGTTCCTTGGGCTCCCGGCTCGGTTACCGTAGCGTCCTACGGGGGGAGAATACTAGTTAGAGACCTGGCTTAGGCGAGAGACAGTGTGTGCACAAGTGGTTAGAGGCTTGTGGACGAGGCGCCAACGGGCGTTCCCCTGACTAGTTACTCGAATTCGGTTGCTGTTCTGGTTTGGGTCTGGTCAGCGTGTACTGGAGTCTCCGCCTGTTTGGTTAGGCGTTGTTAGACTCGGTACGTGGAGCGCAGCATAAGACATCAGTGGATGCACTTGGCTATGGAGAGGCACTCCCGTCACGTGACACGTGACTCTCGGTGTTTCTGTGCGTCGCGACCTTCCCGGGTTAACCTTTCTGTGGCTGTACTCGAGGTCGGTGTTCTGTCGCCTCCGCGGCGTTCTGGTCGTGTGCGGGGCAGTGTGCACGACGTTCTGGTCATGTTGTCGATTGTCGATCTATGTTTTCCTAGGCTTTCTTGTTGTCCTTGCGGGTCTTCGCTTTAGGCCTGGCGTTTTGTCAGTAGATCGGCAACTCCTGACTGCGTCAGCTCTGAGACAACTTCCTGCTGTTGCTTGGAGTAGTTTGGGGTGCCGAGGTTAGTTCGGTAGCCGTTGTTTGGCATAGGTTCTTCCCCCTCTTCCTTTCCTTGCTCCCTACTCCTGCTACCCATCTATTCCTTTACTGCGTTCTAGTGTAGACTTGCAGCTTTCTAGTGTAGCTTTCCTGTTTGGCTACTGCTGTCGTTTACCTGCAGTTTTAGCGTGTTACTGCGTGTTTTTCAGTGGGGATCCGCGTGACCCCTACTGAGCCAGTGACACGAGGCTCACCCCTGCTTTTCAGGTGGGGTGACGTTGTTCGTTCTGCTTCCGTGTGGTTCCTGGTGCGCGTGCTCGTAGCGTGTAGTTGTGGCCAGCTAGTACCTTCATCAGGCTTCCCCCGACTCTTCGGTACATCTTTCTTTTCTGTTGACTGTACTTGGTAGACTCTTTGTCTTTCCTTCAGACTTGACTCTGGGCATATAATTGTTAAATTTAATCTGATAATTAAAAAGTAATTTTATTTCCGCTATCTTAGCAACCCGATCTAATGAAAATTAATTGCTTACTGCTATATCTGTCAGTTCAATGTACTACACGACAATCCTTTTTCCCTTCGGAGCTTTACCGCTCTTGGGAGGCCTCGCGGGTTCCAAGTGGTATTAGGTGTATTCGATTATCCTATCGGGTATATCTAGTATCCGGGATCCGGGTCGTCACAGTTGGTATAAGAGCAGTGTTCTGAGATGTTCGGAGTTCTTCTCTGAGCTATCGGAGCGTTGTTGTGTGAAGTACATGGGGATCTCAGATATACAGTTACAAGAGTCTTTAAAGTCCAGTACAATTTTCAGCTGGCTTCGATTTTGCGGTTCAGTGTCGCTTGGTTTTTCGCGTATTATCTTGTGTGTGCTGTTCTAGCACTGTACGCGATGATTTTGCTCTCGTCAGGGTGTGACGAGGTGCCTCTTTTCCGTTGTGATGTCTGTCTCGATCGTGCCGTACTTGGCAGTGTTTGCCGGAAGGCTTGGATATGTGGTACGTTGTTCGAGGGTTTTCTTGTAAGTTGTTCAGGTTGCTGTTGACCTTTGGCCTTGGTCTGATGACCGTACACGTTCTCACGTTATTTTGGTCATCCCGGCTTGAGTCTGTTCAGCTCCTGATGTGCTTCGTTTCGGTTGAAGTGCTCGATTAGATTCCGTGATTGAGAAATTGCTCAGGCGAGCTAGGATTTTCTCTTCCTGGTGAGCTTTCGTTGTTGAGCTTGTTGCTTCTTGTTCCTTCTGGTGGATTTTTTTCGAGGTTTGCCTTGGAATTGCTATCTTAGTGGTGCCTTTGTCCTGTGTCTACTTAAGTGTGGACAACCTTACTCTGAGCCTGATTTGTTCTCATTTTACGGTTGCTTGGCTTTGGACCTAATCCTTGTGTCAAGATCTGTCGCGTGCCGTGTTCTGTTGTGCCGTGTGTTGTGAGGGCTCATTTATCGTTTCAGGACGTGGAGGTAAGCTGAGATTAGCATTTTTCCTTGTGCTGAAGTTGCTGCTCTTCTCTTGCTGCACTTAGGCTCTTGTGATCGATTATTTGTTGGGTCGGTACTCATGGCGTGTTATTTGCGATCTCCATAGGTTGCGATGGCGCCTGGTTTGTGCTGAGATGCGACCACCGAGGTTGTTCTATTGCCTATGTGCGTTCCTTGAGTGCGCGACGGAAGCGTGTGGGCTGATAACCCACTGGTCCAGGATCGTTGTTGTTAGATTTTGGCCGGTCGAGAGATTTTCTTCTTCTCGATGTGACTTCATCTTGGCTTCTTGTGCCTTGACTCTGTCTGTTACCGTGTTGTTGCTGGAGTTATTCTGCTATCGGTATTGGCCTCTGCGAGTGTTGGGGAATTTTTCGGCATTCCTACTGATTGAGTACCCTCTACTCTGCGTTTCTTCTCGTGGGTGTTGTGCCCTCGAGGCATGTCTGTGGTCCTTGAGATGCGTTCCCTGAGATTGTGGCTTTCCTTGTCATTTTCTCGTTGTTGTGGGTCTTCCTTGGTAAGTTGCTCGATGCATGACTTGTTCTCTATAGTCGTGTGATCAGCTATCGTTGTGCCTTGATGTGACCCTGCTTACAGTCGTGTTCCGTAGTTCCGTGTGCTATACGGAGCTGGATCCTTAGTGGATCTTTGTCGGATCTTTATCAGGTCTTTCAGATCCTTTTTGGAGAATTTCGGATCGCTTTTGTAGCTCCCGAGTTGAGTTTTACGATCCGTGTGGGTTTTCCCTCGTACTAGTTACGGAACCCTACGGTGAGTTTATTTCTCAATTCATCGACTCGTGGACGCCGCAGTTGCGATGTACTTTTCGAGCCAATCGTTTCGAGTATTTTTACGTATTTTTCTGAATTAGAGCATTTTCGACGCATTTTACGGAATTTCAAAAATTAGATAAAATTTATAATTCCTTTTTTTATAACCCCCCCTCTCTCTCTTCTTATTCACGCCCTCACTCCCTCTCTCTCCCGTTCTCTCTCGTTCTCTCACCCTCTCAGCTCCGGCTGCGGACGGAGGCTGCCATGGGCGAGGTGACGACGGTGGGAAGCTGCTGAGGCGCGTGATGGAGCGAGGATCGGTGCAATTTGGGCGCGACCCCGAACGGTTGATCTTACCTTTGAGTCGTTCAACTCAAGGATCGTTGCGCTGGTAGGTCTAGTTGCCTTGTCCTGAGTCGGTCGACAGTTGTCTGTACTGCCATTAGTGCTTGGAAGTACGGGTGACAATGTCTGTTTAACCTGTCTGTACTTCGGTACTTGTGTTTTGGGTCTCTGTGTTCGTGAGCCTCCACTTTCTGTTACCCTCGACTTTCAGTTGTCGACCCACCTCAGGAGTGGTGGGAGGGGTGTTCCCGTTAAACGGTTCCTAAGCGAGTTCCGTGGGCTCCCGGCTCGGTTACCGTAGCGTCCTACAGGGGGAGAATACTAGTTAGAGACCTGGCTTAGGCGAGAGCCAGTGTGTGCACACGTGGTTAGGGGCTTGTGGACGAGGCGCCGACGGGCGTTCCCCTGACTAGTTACTCGATTTCGGTTGCTGTTCTAGTTTGGGTCCGATCTGCGTGTACTGGAGTCTCCTCCTGTTTGGTTAGGCGTTGTTAGACTCGGTACGTGGAGCGCAGCATAAGACGTCAGTGGACGCAGCTGGCTATGGAGAGGCACTCCCGTCACGTGACACGTGACTCTCGGTGTTTCTGTGCGTCGCGACCTTCCCGAGCTAGCCTTTCTGTGGCTGTACTCGAGGTCGGTGTTCTGTCACCTCCGCGACGTTCTGGTCGTGTTGTCGGTCTAGGTTTTCCTAGGCTTTCTTGTTGTCCTTGCGGGTCTTCGCTTTAGGCCTGGCGTTTTGTCGGCAGATCGGCAACTCCTGACTATGTCAGCTCTGAGTCGCCTTCATAATGTTGCTTGGAGTAGTTTGGGGTGCTGATGTTAGTTCAGTAGCCGTTGTTTGGCACGGGTTCTTCCCCATCTTCCTTAGCTTGCTCTCTACTCTTGCTACCCATCTGTTCCTTTACTGCAACTGGGGGGGAAACTAGCTAGAGGCCTAGCTTTAGGCAAGAGCCGGTGTCGGCACACTTGGTCAGGGGCCTGGACTGACACTGACGAGTGTTACCCTGACTAGTTCTTGTTTCTGGTACTGTTATGAGTCTCACTTGTCGCGATCCAGACTTGTGTAGATGCTTGAGACGCAGTGTAACCCGTCAGTTGACGCATCTGGTTTCAGTTTCTGGTGGTCCTTCTTTCTCCTGTCACTTGGAATTGTTGAGGTTTATTCTATTGGTAGATTTAGCTCCTGACGCTTATCTTTAAATTAAATTGACATGTAGATAGCTGTTATCAACTGTCTAGATAGTTTTACAGCTTTTCTAAACTGTTGTTAAATTCTGCCAATGCATGTTTTACTGATTTTACATGTTTAGTTGCGAGGTAGGGATCTGCGTGACCCCTACTGAGTCTGGATGTGACTGACCCTTACTCTTTCAGGTGAGCAACATCAGCCGTCTTTCGCATCTTCCCATGCTTTTGACGATCGTTCTTAGCATCCATCAGTGGTCGTTCAATAGGTTGTTTAGTGGTCTTTTGTCCTACTGTATTTTTTGGCCGAGGTATGTCCCGTGTAGTTGTATATTTTGTCTTCTGTTCTGTTGTCAGACTTGTGTAAATTGTGGATCTGGACTATTGTATATATTTTACCACTCTGATATTTTGAATTGCTTCCGCACTAAAGTTCAGATTATTGCTTTAATTAATATTGGGTGTGTAATTTTCATTCGTTATGCATCCCCTCGACAAAACCTTCCAACCCTTACGGGGCCTCATCAGCCTCTTGGGTGGCGTCCCCGAGTTCCTGGTATCGGTTTACCAGTATCCGGATGCTCCGGGTCGTTACAGCTGGTATCAGAGCGGTGGTTGAGGTTATGTGTAAGGAATCAAAATTGCGCTAGTCCAGAACAAGTCCATGTGAGTCTACTACTGCTGGCTTAGGATATTTCCTGTGATTACTGATGAGTTTTCCATTATTGTGTGTCTTCTTTTAGATTAAAATGTCACCTAGAAGAAGAGCATGTGTTCCAAGGGAGGAAAGTGGAACTTCTCCTCCTCCTCCAGTGAATATTCCAGGGCAAGTCCGAGTTGATCCTGCTCCGGGTGATGACGTGCCTCAAGGTGGTCATGGCAGAGCGTTGAAAGAATTTCTGCTATTCCATCCACCCACTTATGAAGGACAAGCAGATCCATATGCAGCAAGAGTGTGGCTAGATGCAACCGAACGTGTGTTCCGCTCCATGGAGTGCACGGAAGATGAAAAAGTGATGCTAGGTACATTCCAATTGCAAGGAACAGCACTCGCGTGGTGGACCACAGAGTGGGAAGTTACCTTCAGATCTCGTCCGCTTCGCCAGATAATTTGGAGGAAATTTGTCACTTCATTTGAGCGTGCTTACAGTCCAGCATATCTCATAATAGACAAAATGCACCAATTCATGGAGTTGGCCCAGGGAGATATGACCGTCTTGCAATATCAAAACAAGTTTATGGAATTGGGTCAATATGCCCCTCATATTATTGCTGATGAACGCCTGAAGACTGAACAATTCTTGTGTGGGCTGAGGCTAGAATTGAGACAGCCTCTCATTGCAACCAGGGTGGCTGAAATGGATTCGGCATATCAAGCAGCAGCAGCATTGGAACTTGATATCATAAGAACTCAAAGGTGACCCCAGGTTGATCCAGCACAGCAGAATGTACAGTATTCTTAGGCAGGTAGTCAACCAAGCGTGACAAGGGTACCACCTTCTGTTCCTGCTCCGAGTGGCACTTCTTTTTCTAAACCCAAGTCCAAGTGGAGGTTCAAGAAATCTAAGAAGCGGTATGATCGGCAGACTTCTTCAGGTACTGTGCAGCAAACAACACCTTCTTTCCAACAGCGACAGGAATCTAAAACAAGTTAGTCGAGGCAGTGTCCGAGATGTGGTGGGAGTCATCCACGCAAGCCTTGTTCTATGCCGGTGGTCTGTTTTCGTTGTGATCAATCGGGACATGTGGTTCGAGACTGTCCTTTGAGGCCGAAACCTGTGCAATTTTCTCAGTCCTCTCAACCACAGCCATCTCAGTTCAGACCTCCTCCACCACCTTAGTCTCAGCAACATTATCCTCAAGCTTCAGTGTCTTCATCACAGCAGTCTACTGCAGTAGGAAGGAAGGGAAGGTTTCTCATATTACTCGTGCAGAAGCTGTGACTTCTCATCTCGTGGAAGGTACGATTATGATTTATGGTCATGAAGCTCATGTTCTATTCGACTCAGGTGCTTCTCATTCATTTATTTCTGAATACTTTATTGCCTGTATTGAGGAGCCGACTTCTGAAATGACTTGTGAGTTGCTTGTTGAGTTACCTTCTGGGGATTTCATGTTCACTCCTCTCTATCTGGAGGAGACTCCTATTGTGATTGGTAATCAGCAGTTGCTAGCTAGATTATATGCTTTACAACTGGTGGATTATGATATTATTCTGGGCATGGATTGGTTGGAAGAATATGGAGCCGTGATTGACTGTAGATCGAAGAAAGTCTATTTTCAGCCACATGGAAAACCCGCATTCTATTTTCAAGGTATTCGATCTCGTTCTTCTTGCTTGCTTATTTCTACTATTCGAGCCTGTTGATTACTTAATGCAGGTTGTCAGGGATTCTTGGTTTCTGTGATTGCTGTTGAGGCACCACAGCAGGGGATAGATGATATTCATGTGATTTGTGGATTTTCTGATGTATTTCTTGATACGTTACCAGGCTTACCTCCTCAGCGAGAAATAAAAATGGTGATTGAATTAATTCAAGGTACGGCACCTTTAGCAAAGGCACCTTATCGTATGGCTCCAGTAGAATTGAAAGAATTGCGAGCACAACTATTAGAATTGTCGGAAAAAGGCTATATCCATCCAAGCTTTTCTCCATGGGGTGCTCCAGTCCTATTTGTGAAAAAGAAAGATGGAAGCCTGAGGCTATGTATTGATTACAGGCAGTTGAATCAGGTGACTATCAAGAACAAGTATCCTTTGCCCATGATCGATGATTTGTTTGACCAACTTCAGTCAACAACTGTCTTTTCACGGATTGATCTTCGATCTGGTTATTACCAATTGAGGATTAAAGAATCTGATGTGGAAAACTACTTTTAGCACGCGATATGGTCACTTTGATTTTTTGGTTATGCCATTTGGGTTAACCAATGCTCCAGCAGCTTTTATGGACATGATGCAGCGTGTGTTTCGTCCATATTGTAGACACGTCGTTCTTGACATCACCGTTAGTAAATCTCATATTACACTATGATACCTCAAGGCAGCCTTCACATTTTTAATTATTCTGGTGATTTCCTATTTTTATGAATTTTTTTACATTTTTCTGAATTTTTTCCGTGGAAAATCTTTAAGGTGTCCAAGAGACTGGACGCCTTCATCAGTGAAAAAATAAAAAAATAATAATAATTATGAAGGCGTCCAGGAGTCTTGACGCCTTCATCAGTGAAAAAATAAAAAAAGTAATAAATAATAACAAATAAAAAAATAATAATTGTGAAGGCATCCAAGTGCCTAGACGCCTTCATTTTTTGACACCCGAACGCGCACGATCCGCCGCTCGATTTGACGTTTCGGAAAAATCTAAAAATATAGGGACGCCTTGCCAGCTAGATGCGCCCACTCGTGAGTCACGGGTACCCACCAAAATCACGCGCTTTACCCACCATCTACGGCTTTCGGAGGGGTTTTGGTGGGCGGAAATGAAGGCGTCCAGTCTCCTGGACGCCTTCATAAAAATATTAAAAATCAAAAAATAAAAAATATTTAATGTGTTAATTGAGGGGTCCAGGGTCCTGGACGCCCCCATCTTGAGGCGTCCATGTCGCTGGACGTCTCAATCCACTTCCCCTGTATAAATAGGGGACCCCCTCCCTCGAAGGGAAGGGGCTTCAGATCCGACAGAGGAAGGAGAGACTCTGCCGGATCCCATTTCTAACCCATGGGTCTTTTGTAGGGGGAGGTTCTGCCGGCTTCTCGGGTGCCCGCGCTCGCGAGAGGAAGGCTAGCTCCATCCGTTCTGCTTCCACGTCACCCCCACGCTGTCGAAGCTACACCGGATCTCGCCATCGGCACATTCAATAAGCCAATTCTCTCCCCTTTTCTCCGTAGTTCTTTTGCATTCATCATCTCGCATTCTCCGACTCCCTTCATAAGGGAGTCTTCTTTTACATACGCTTGCATAATCCCATTCATCATCATATTTCTCTCCTACTCGTGTCCGAGAGGGGTTTAAAAATAACACCAACCAGGTGTGTGTCTTGCCACGATTTTATTATCCTTCCTCAAGGGACTAATACTACACTGCCATCTTTTCTTATTCACTTGTTATCTGTCTGTTTCTTCTTTTGCAAGGGTAACCAAGGAAAGCCCTCTCCATCGGCCGGCCGAAGGGAGAGGAAGAAGCAACCCGCCATCTCTCGCTTTTGAGGTAGGCGCGATCACTTCCTTTATTTTGGGGTCTCTAGCCCCTGGCGATCACATCATATTCTCGAGGCCGCGGAGAGTCATTTCCCGCAATGGCCGTTTAAATTTCTGTCACTTATATTATGCATTGTTCTTATATATGTTTCTTAGATCTGTTATATTCTCGAGGCCGCGGCGAGTCATTTCCCGCAATGGCCGTTTAAATTTCTGTCTCTTATATTTTGTTCCTTATATCTGTTATATTCTCGAGGCCGCGGCGAGTCATTTTCCACAATGGCCATTTGAATTTCTGTCATTAATATTCTGTGATGTGGTTATATCTGCTCATATTCTCGAGGCCACGGCGAGTCACTTCTCGCAATGGCCGTTTAAATTCCTGTTGCTTGTATTCTGTACTCTTCTCATATCTGCTCATATTCTCGAGCCCGCGGCGAGTCATTTCCCGCAATGGCCGTTTAAATTTTTGTCACTTAAATTTTGCACTTTTCCCATCTCCCGAGGTCGCGGAGAGTCATTTCCCTCTATGGCCGTTTAATCCCCATATCTTATTATATTGCATCTGTCCCGCACGCCCCGCCGGAGCAATCTCCCGTGGTGGTCTCTCTCCTCTTCTCTCTTCTTTCTGTGTTGCAGCAAAACGAGCCCCTCGCGCGCTCCGCTTCGCCTCCTCCTGCAAATTTCGCGTGACGTCGCTCACAGATTGGCGATCACGATGGGACTTCGTCTTGCTTTCTTTTAAGTTACCCTTGCAGTTTCTTGTGATTTGCTTTACTATCTCTTGCATGTTGTTATATCCTGGTTGTTATTGTTCGGTTGTGCTCCATATATCTCTCATCATTTCATTGCATACATCCATCCTCCTTTTCTACCTTTTTTAGTTTTTTAAGGATCACCCTCTCTCGGTGAAGGAAGGACTCTCCGTTTGAGAATTCCTCTAAATGGACTAGGATCTCCTCCACTGAGACCTCCGTAAGTCCCCGACAGCGAAGGATTCCCTCTTCGTTCACTTGGCTGGTTATACCATTGAAGTTCCCCGGAGCTAGTAACCCATTTTTGGTGAGATGAGTGACCCTAGCTAACATGGCGGTGAAACAAATTGGAATTAGGGTCCTTCCTATTTTGTGTGAACTTCAGATTTGGTTAAAAAAAAATTTAAAAATGAAAAGCAAAAAAATTGGACGTAAGGCATTCACTTGTGTGTTAATCTCTGCTAATCGTTTGCTGGTGTATGCTATTATGCTCTCGAAAAACATGATGGATGGCTGAATATAATTATAATTGTTTCGAGGCCGACGCCTTCCGTTATTGGTCTCAAATGCGTGACCCAGGTCACGACTCTTATGGGGTCTGAAGTGTACAAGAAAAAGCCACAAGAAAGGCTCCAAAGTGTACAAGAAAAAGCTAAAAGCTATGGTATGCACTTGGAGCGATGAAGAAGAAGACTCAGAGACAAATTCCTCAGGAAAGGAGACTGAAGGAGTATGTCTGATGGCCAACGAGGAAAATGAGGTAACCAATCCCTTTGTAACTTACTCTATTGATGACTGGGAAGAGAAATATGGTGAACTGCTAGATATGTACAATGCCTTAGCTGAAGAACATAGAGTCATCAAACGCAAAGTCAATATGGTTAATGAAGAACAAGAACTCGTCAAGATAGAAAATTCTAAACTGGTAGCTGAATTAGCTCAGATGAAAAATGTAAGAAATGAGAATAATCTTCTTAAGAATGAACTTAAAAATTTTAGAAAACAGCTTGATGAAACCAATCAACATACTGAAGAAAACCTGAGACAAATTGACTTAATCAAGGAAGGGTATGAAGCTGTTATAAAGGTCAATGATGAATTGCTGAAAAACAACATATCTCTGCTGAAGGAGTTGGAAGATAAGAAGAAAACTCTTGAGAGGTTTGTTTTGGGAGAAAGCAATTTAAACGCCTTGTTAGGCACCAAAGTAAACTTTAACAGAGAAGGGTTGGGTTTCAACCCAAATAAGAAGGAAGCATTTGGGATAAAAACCACCACATTTTGCACTGAGAAAGGAAAAGAGAAACTGGACATCCCATCCAGTTCCAAAAGTACTGAACAACAAAAGAACATCCATAAACAACAGCCTGATTTTGGAAAAAAATGTCTTTAAGAAATTCAACAAGCCCACACACCAGAAACAAGGTGCCTGTCAATTCAACAACCATGACTCTAATAAAAGAATGGGCTATTTGAAAAGAAACATGGGAAGGTCTAACTACACACAGAATACTATCAATAAAATGTCTTCAACTAGACAGTTTAGAAATTATGGTCTGGTCGGGACCCAAGCTTTTATCAACAGAAACTGGACACACCTTGAGAAACAAAAGGAAACAACTGAAATGCACATCAATAGCAAAACTGTCAATTCTCAGCACAGAAAGAAAAAAGGGGTGAAGCAGATCTGGATCTCCAAAACTGTGCTTAATCATTTGAGCGGCATTTTTGGACCCAACTTACCTTGGGCTCCAAAGCACACTACTTAAATTGTTATTGTGCAGGTGAGCCTAGCAGCCGAGAACAACAAGTGGTATCTCGACAGTGGCTGCTCGAGGCACATGACAGGGGATCAAAGAAAGTTCAGCAAGCTTGAATTGAAAGCAGGAGGGACAGTCAAGTTTGGAGGTAAAAACAAAGGCCAAATAATTGGGACCGGAACCATCGGTAAGAAAACCTCCAACTCTGTTGAAAAAGTATTGTTGGTCGAAGGTCTGCAACACAATTTATTGAGTATTAGTCAGTTATGTGACAAGGGTCACAAGGTCCTCTTTGATGAGCATGCTTGCAAAATTTTAGAACCAAACTCCGATAAAATAAAGTTCATTACAAATAGAGTCAATAATGTCTATATTGTGGATCTTGATGTTGAGTCTGAGTCTAATCTGTGTCTCTCTGCTGACTCAGAGAATAACATGTTTGACTGGCATAGGCGACTAGGTCATGCTAGCTTCAATACATTGCATAAATTAGCTAAATTTGACTTAGTTAGAGGCATGCCTAGCTTGAAGTTCAAATCATTCTCTAAGCCTTGCGATGCCTATGCTCTAGGCAAGCAAACCCGAGCTTCTTTTAAAATAAGGACTGAGAGCTTGTCAAACAAGCTTATGGAACACTTGCACATGGATCTCTTTGGTCCTACCAGAACCCAGAGCCTAAATGGTAAGAGATTTGATTTTGTCATTGTCGATGACTACTCTAGATTTGCATGGTTGTTTTTCTTGGCAAATAAGAGTGATGCTTTTCAAAAATTTGAACATTTTTTCAATAAGCAGAAACATGTAGGCCACAAGATCACCGTTATCCAATCAGATCATGGAGGAGAGTTTGAGAACTCCTCATTTTCTAGTTTTTGTGACAAGGAGGGACTGACTCACAAATTTTCTTCTCCCAGGACCCCAGAGCAGAATGGAATTGTGGAGAGAAGGAATCGAACAATAGTGGAAATGGCAAGAACATTACTAATGGAGAGTCAGCTACCGAAGAGTTTTTGGGCAGAAGCAGCAAACACAGCCTGTTATATACTTAATAGAGATTTGGTAAGACCCATACATAAGAAAACACTATATGAACTCCTGAAAGGTAAGAAGCCTAATGTCTCATATTTCAAAATTTTTGATTCAAAATACTTTATTCATAATAACAACAAGAGAGACTTAGATAAATTTGATGCTAGAAGTATTCCAGGAATATTCCTAGGATACTCTGAAACATCTAGGGCCTTCAGGGTCTTTAATAAAACTGATAGAACTGTAGAGGAAACCCCTCATGTTATTTTTGATGAAACAAAAATCTCCAACATTCTAAATGATGATAACAGGTCTACAAGTCATGATGGAGAGTTCCTGAATCAAATGCAAGAGGAGGAAGTACAACCGGCTGAAGAACCCACTGATCTGAACCCAGTAAGTACAACCGAACAAGGTGAGTCCTCAACAAATGTCAGAGTTTTAAAAGACCACCCTGTAACCAATATTATTGGTAGTCTTCATGATCCCCCTAGGACAAGATCCCATTTCAGAAATGTTCAGAATCAGGATTTAATTGCTTTAGTTTCTCAAATTGAGCCTAAGACCATTGAAGAAGCCTTAAGTGATGAGAATTGGGTAACTGCCATGTGTGAAGAACTAGGGCAATTTGATAGAAACAATGTCTGGGAACTTGTACCTAGACCTGAAAATTTCAATGTAATAGGAACAAAATGGGTTTTTAAGAATAAACTGAATGAAGAAGGTGTCATCTCTAGGAATAAAGCTAGACTTGTAGCTAAAGGCTACAGTCAGGAGTATGGAGTGGACTTTGATGAATCCTTTGCTCCAGTAGCTAGAATGGAAGCTATTAGAATTCTATTAGCATTTGCTTATTCAAACAACATAACACTTCAACAAATGGATGTTAAGAGTGCCTTCTTGAATGGAATTCTAAAAGAAGACGTTTATGTTGAACAACCTCCTGGTTTTCAGTTTTCGACTAAACCTGATCAAGTTTTCAGGTTAAACAAAGCTCTTTATGGACTAAAGCAGGCTCCTCGGGCCTGGTATGAAAGGCTGACCAGTTTCTTACTTAATGAAGGATATAACAGAGGTAATGTTGACCAAACTTTATTCACTAAGAATTCAAGACAAGATCTCATCATAGTTCAGGTATACGTAGACGACATCATCTTTGGATCAACAAATCCTGAACTGTGTAATGAATTTTCACAACTTATGTGAGCTGAATTTAAGATGAGCTTAGTTGGAGAACTGACTTATTTTCTTGGCTTACAGATAAATCAAATGTCAGATGGCTGCTTCTTCCACCAAGCCAAGTACACGCTGGATATCCTAAAAAGGTTTGGGATGACTAACCTGAAGCAAATATCCATCCCAATGAGCACAAGCATGACCCTTAATGCAGATGAGTCAGGTAAACAAGTGGATGAAAAACTCTACAGAGGTATGATTGGATCCCTCTTGTACTTAACAGCATCTAGGCCAGACATACAATTCAGTGTTGGCTTATGTGCAAGATATCAGTCTAGGCCTACTGAGCTTCATTTGTCTGCTGTAAAAAGGATCTTTAGATATCTGTCTGCCACACACACATTAGGATTATGGTATCCTGCTTCTCGCACATTATATTTAGTTGCATACACTGATGCAGACTTTGCTGGATGCAAATTAGATAGGAAGAGCACCAGTGGCCACTGCCAATTCTTAGGAGGATGCCTAGTTTCTTGGAGTTCAAAGAAACAACATTCAGTGGCCCTTTCCACTGCAGAGGCTGAATACGTGGCTGCAAGCAGCTGTGGCACTCAGGTTATCTGGATTAAGCATCAGCGTCAGGATTACCAAGTAGAGACAGGTTACACTCCCATTTTTTGTGATAACACCAGTGCCATAAACATTGCAAAGAATCCTGTTTTACACTCACGAACAAAGCACATTGAAATCAGGCACCACTTTATTAGAAATGAAATTGCAAATAAAACATTTGAACTAATTCATGTTGGGACTGCAAATCAAACTGCTGATATTTTTACAAAACCTTTAGATAGTGAAAAATTCACTTCATTGAGAAGAGAACTTGGTATTTACAAACTCTGACTGATCTGTGGCAATGAATTCAGTTTTATGTCTTTCCATGATTTTAGTGATAGTTTTGTCTTACTTTTTCTGATGGGGTCACTATGTGAGGGGGAGCGGGTGTGAGATTTGAGAGGTATCAGGTCTGGTTCTCTGCTGTTATCAGGGTAGAATGGAAGATAGAGCTACTAGAGAGGGGGAGCTTGACTAATTAAAAACGTTTGAAAGATGGTTGTTGTTGCTGGATTAATTGTCAGAATTGATCTTGAGCATCCCTTCTTAGTAGAACCTCGTTCATTTCCTACATTCTTAAGGTTGTGCAATTAAAGTCCAGCCAGAATCTTCTTCTAGTAAGTCTTAAGAGGCTAAGATTAACCTTCACAAGTATATCCTCTTACTTTGTTTCCTGACTGATGAACAAACTAGACTCATATGAAATGGGTTCTGTTATACGCTTTTCATTGGATTTCGTGATAAGACCACGAGTAATTGCCCTGGCTTCATCTTCAAACAACCTTCTTGAAGAGCTAGTTAAACTGATCAGTGTTTAAAACCGTATACTGAGAAACTAGGAATCCCATCAATGAAATGGGAACTTTCTAAGTCATGAAGTATCAATTCTCATAAACAAACATAAAAGAAAGAAATTCAATTCAAAATTTATGGTTGGCAGAGCAATGATGCCATGTGGTGAGTAACTGGAGATTCTGGCCTCTGATCAAGGTGTCTCCTCATGTAAAAACCAATAGTCACTGTCTCTGTTCTCTAACTAAGAAGGTATGAGGCTCTTACACTGAGTAACTGAGAATGCTGGCCTCTGACCAAGGTGCATACTTAATGTCAAAGGTGTAACTGGCCAAATACACTCTACAACTGTGCTTTCTCTCCTTGGAACGTTTGTCCTCAGTGCCTACAGGCTGTTTTCGTGGTTCAAATTCTTGTTGTCTTTTTGACGAGCCTTAATAGCTACCTCAGTCATATTTGTTAACACTTGCTCTT
The DNA here is from genome assembly GCA_022559845.1 of Amorphophallus konjac. NCBI lineage: Eukaryota > Viridiplantae > Streptophyta > Magnoliopsida > Alismatales > Araceae > Amorphophallus > Amorphophallus konjac. The sequence goes on along the minus strand of CM040128.1, from coordinate 64,011,656 downwards.
CTTTCATATTCATTGTAAGTTGATAAACTTCAAGCTTCTTCTGAATCTCCTTCTCTTACCAGAACTCCAAGATTCTTCACTGACCTTGAAGCCCCACTTAAGCATCTAAGATCTGTTATTGAGATTCTACTGTTGGAATTCTCTCCATTTTTTCTCATCAATCCAGCGTCAACTGCTCTCTCTCTCTCTTCTGTTTTGATGATGTCAAAGGGGGAGAAGGTTGAAAGGGGGTATGAAGAGGTTGTAGGGTGTGAAGAGGTTGAGCTAGTGTAAAGGAAGTTTTTTTTTGGTGTCTTTGGTGTTTCTTTTGGGTAAAAGATAATGAGTGTTGATAGTTCAGTTTTTGAGAGGTCACCATTGCTGATTTATTGAGAACTAGTGCTGTTGCTAATGAGACTGTTTTTAGGTTGATGGTTCCTCTTTCACCAAATTTGACTCATGGTGTTGCCATCATCAAAAAGGGGGAGATTGTTGAATCTCTGTAGTTTTAATGATGACTAACACTATGAATCAAATTACTGGCATGCACATCTTCTGATTAAATGCTTCTCCAACTTGTTCACTCATTAGCTCGTATCTGGTTGTCCTCATTTATATATGGGTTCCGTGCCTTCAGTGCGTTGACGCACTTGGCTGGCTGTGTAGACGCAATTGTGCATCTTTCGCTTGCTGTCGTGTTCACTGTGTCGACGCTGTCACCTGATGCGTTGACGCATTGGCTTGTTGCCAAGGACTTGAGCGTCTCGCCTAAGGAGCTGAGGCGACGCTGCACGATGGAAGCGTCGACGCCTTAAGCGTCTCACCTAAGGAGCTGAGGCGACGCTGCACGATGGAAGCGTCGACGCCTTGAGCTTATGACCCAAGGTCTTATGATCAACAACCAAGCAGACGCGTCGATGCTGTCACTAATGCATTGACGCATTAGTGTGTTTTGTCAAGGGACCTGTTCTCCATTATATCCATTGCGTTAACGCCCTGGCTTTAGTGCGTTGATGCGTTCTTCAGTCCTTTGATAAGTCCCGTGCAATCTGTGTGAACAAATGTATGACTTGAATATTTCTGAGATTGACTGAATGTTCTCTGAAACCTTACAGGGACTTAAAGATAAATTAGAACTTTATTCCAATCATGTGAGCACGTGATTTGAGGGAATAATCGTCTAACACGTGGCTCGGCTCATCTGGAAGCATCTTCTTCGCGTGTGTCTCCCACACCCTCAGTCTCTCGTGAGTCCGGATATATAGAGGAAGGTTTCTGCCCCTGAAAGGCCGCCGAAGCCATAAAGAAAAGGGTGAGGCCAGAGCGAGAGGAAGGAGAGGAGAAGCCATCCTGATCCATTCGTTGAGCTTACCTGGAAGAGAGAGAGTGATGAAGGAGAGGATGGCTTTCTGCTACGTTTTGTCTATCCTTCTTTAAGAAGCTACATTGTTTCTCCGTTCGATTATCTTTCAATATTTCTTTATGTCTTCTTTTGTTCGTTCTAAAATTTCGATACTATGTTTTCGTTCCCTCTAGGTGTAGAGGAAGAGAGGTGAATCCTCTGGGTCGCTGTGTGGCATCCCTCTGATTTAGATCAGAGGAAGGGAGGAGTTCTCTGGGGTTTTGTGTTCAGGTAGTGAGAAGGCTACCTGGGTTCTTCCCTCCGGCTGAGGAGGAAGAGAGACAACGTCTCTGAATTACAGTGAGGGTGAGTCACTGCTGGGTCCCCTTTTGTCTAAGAGGAAGGGAGAGTTATCTCCGGGTCAGGTCTTGAGGTGTGAGACCTGGGTGCAAGCTGTGAGTTCAGCGTCTGTAGGGATTTCGATCCCCAAGCTGTGGATCAGCGTGTTGTTGGCAGACTGAGTCTGCGGTTCTTTCTTGTGAAAGGGAAGCCTTACTCTGCCTTGAGTGAGGGATGGACGTAAGTCTGCATGTTGCAGACTGAACCATCTAAACCTCTTGTTCTCCGTGGTGTGGTTGTGCGCATCTATTTCCTTTATGCTTCTGTCTGGCTTCATGAAGTAAGTGTGATTGTTGATGATCGAAACCTTGGTCTGACTGCTCGCTTAGTGATTGTGTATATGTGCTGATGAAATTCTGAGTGATATATGTTCTGCGCTTGTGATCTGCTTTATCTTGGTTAAGGTTTCGGATTATTTTACATATTGTCAGTCTTTCTAGCCCATCTCATCTTCTAAGATTTCCTCGGCTCGGACAAATATTTTTTAAACGGTGATCTATTCATCCCCTCCCCTTCTAGCTCACCGTCCTCCTGTGTAACAAACTCTACGCTCAAGAGTGAGTCAGGGTAGTCCTTGTTAGAAGCCTTTGACACCTCATCCACACCCTACCAACCTCCATGTAAGAGGGGAACACCTACGCTACCAAGCATATTCATGAAGCATATTCCAACACCCTTGAGCACTGCCCCAAATAAGAAGCTCCTTATGCCGAACATCAAATTCCCAATGATAGATACCATTTATTTATCAAGGGAGTTATTTCCAAATGAGCCATTCCATGTCAAGATCCCTACTGCACAAGCGAAACTCTCAAATCTTTGCTATGATCATTATTTGCCAAGAGAGTTACCGTTTGCTTTTGAACGTCCTAGGGGTCTTGTTAAAAATTCACCAAATGAGAGCCCATGGACCCTGACCGCACTCATTGGACTGGTTGGTCAGAGAAGGACTATGACGTCTCTTCATTGGAGAGAGCATGCAAGGCCAAGAGGCCAAGAAGCCATGTTAAAGGTTGAGAGGCCGCACTATGAGAGAGTATCTACCAAGAAGAGGGAAAAGCATAAATTGAAGCTTAAGGATAATAAATCCCTTGTTGAAGGAGCCCACATCAGTTCATCCGCTTCCTATCCCAGTCCATCACTGCTCATGCTGTTATTCAGCTTCTTTTTATGGGCAGTCCATTGGTTAAGGAGACGCCTTCCGTCATCTAAATCTAAGCCATCAAGCTCCTCTACTCTAGGGTCCCTGAACCCTCACATTCCTTGTTGTCCAGAGCTTCTGGACCCCTACATTCATCCCTATCCGGAACCTCCGGACCCCTCCCTATTTAATTCCATGTCTTTATCCATCTCTCACCCCCATCCGGAACCTCCTGATTTCTTATCTTATTCTCCATCTCTCTCAGGGCATCGCGCCCTTCCTTCCCATATCCATCCGGAACCTCCGGGCCTCTCCCTCTTTCGATTTATCCTTTTATTCTTCCAAGTCATCGCGTCCTTCGTTCTTTTCACCCCTTTGAATTACCTTTTTACATACTTCCCAGGGCATCGTGTCCCTCATGATCTTCTTCCTCCGGAACCTCCGGATTCATTTCCCCATGATTCTCCTCCATTACGCCCGGACCCTTCGGATCCGCCTCTCTCGATTCATCAATTTCTGATTTTTCCAGATACCGCTCCCGGGTTCGACCCGGTTCCTTCCACATTGACTTCCTCGGGCACCTGCCCATTCTCACACTATTTCCGAGGCTTTAGTCCTCACTGTTTTCTTTGATTTCTTCTCATCCTGTAAATTCTTCTAAGTATCTTTCACCTACATCTGGTTTTATCCCCACTTATTTAAAATAAACCGCCCTAGTTGGAGGATTGTTGTAGAGAGGCCTCATTGGTGTTCTCTTAAGATGTCTTGATGACAATGAGGTCTGGAAGTGCGTAGAGGAAGCCCACTCAGGTGTGTGCGGTGGTCATGTAAATAGATAAATGCTCGCTAAGAAGATCATCCGGCAAGACTTTTACTGGCCCACTATGGAAGATGATTGTGCCATCTATGTCCGTAGGTGTGTCAAGTGTCAGCTTCACGTTGACAAGATTCATTCACCATCTTCCTCACTTCATCCAATATCCTCCCCATGGCCTTTCTCCATGTGGGCGTTCGACATCATTAGTCCCTTAGGTGATCCCAACTCCATCACCAAGCAGAAATCCTTCATCCTCACCGCGACGGAGTACTTCACCAAATGGGCCGAAGCTGAAGCCTACGTAGAAATCAAGGCGTCAACAGCCTGCAAGTGAAGAACATCCTCACCAGGTTTGGCGTCCCAAGCACATTTGTCACCGACAATGGGCCACAGTTCCTTTCTCAGGATCTTCAGGACCTCTGCAAAAGGTACGCAATTATATTGCATCATTCATCACCTTACTACCCACAAGGGAATGGCCAGGCAGAGGCCACTAATAAAATATTGATCAAAATCATAAAGAAAACCTGCGAGTCTAGTAAGTTCTCAGATTGGCCAGAGAAGCTTGTCGAAGCCCTATGGGCCTATCGCACTTCAATCTGTACTCCCATCGGGCAAACTCCTTTCTCCCTTACTTATGGAATGGAGGTGGTAATCCCGTACGAAACTATGGTCCCTTCTCTCAGGGTACAATTGGACAAGGATCTTCCCCTAGACGAACGTCACGAGTCACTCCTTGCCCAGTTGGAACTCTTAGACGAGAAGCGGTTGGCCGCTGCCGAGCATTCACATGTTTATCAAAATATACTCGCTCGCTTTTACCAAAAGAAGGTCATTGCGAGAAAAATCAAAATCAGTGAGATGGTCGTAAAAAGAATTTTTATCAAACCTAGAGGGACGCGTTCTAAAATCCAACCCAATTGGGAAGGACCATATGTGGTTCAAGCCGTGTACCCTGGCAACGCCTACAAGCTAGTCAATGCCGAAGGGACCGAGTTATCCCACCCTTGGAACGGGCTTTATCTTAAGAAATACTACCCTTAGATAAGTGTAACAATTGGCATAGTACGATGACCATCAGAGCTGGAAATTCACTCTCCGGTCTTTGTAGTCTAACTCAGGGTTAACCTGCGCATACTCCCACACCTCGCTTTCGGGATCAAACGAAGCAGAACTTGAGGGAATTTAAAAAAAACAACAAAAAAATGAGAAAAGAGAAAAAAGAACTGATGCCAGGTGTCTATCATGCGGTCAGGTCTTTGCATCTATCCTTCATATTAAGATAGGACCCATTGAGGTCGGTAGGTCTCGGGTCTTGGTCTGCCAGAACCGTGGAGACTTATGTCCGGTCATGTCAGATTATGCCCATTAAAAGAAGGCAACGCACATACGCAGCCGTTTTAGCTAGAAAATTGGTAGTTTTGCTCATCATGGGGCTGTGCTCAAAGGTCTCCAAGAAAGTCGTAATCTTTGTTCTCTCATTTCTCGACCCAATGAGACAGCCGGCGCCCTTAAAACGCTGAGCATAAGGGAACCGAAATGCAATACCCCGAAGGCGAGAGTAGGATTCATCTCCTCGAACCCGAGTCAGAACACGAGAAGAGGGCAGTGTCCCCGCAGGCATACAAAAGGGATTCCCACATATCAAATTCTCATACCTCCCTCAAAAAAAGGGGAAAGAGAAAAATCAAAGTCAAAAGCCTGGTCGTGACCGTGCCTGATTTCGACAAACGAAACCCCCCAAACAAAGGAAATTCTACAAAGGGGCAACGTAAGTCTGTTCGAGGATTGGTTTGAAGTCGCTCAAAAGGGAAAGGTCGAGTAGGTTCTGGTTAGCTCGTCGAGTTAACTATTTTGCCGGTCCTCTAGGAAGGTTTACCCCACCTTACTCTTCTTTCTCCCCTCAAAGATGAATGCTCAATGGAATGTCCGAGAGGTGCGCCCCACTAAGGCAAACGACCCCGTTTTTTGCAAAACACACATATCTGTCTACTTCAAAGAGCAAAAGCCGTCACTGCGAAGGAGTCTCGGTGTTTCTGGCCGATCAAGACCTCTATCTACCACTTTGATGGCTTCTTACTTCAACCTTGGGCTTAGGTCAATGCAAGCGCGTCACCAATTGATGCGACGGCGTCTGATTCCGGGTCAGCGTCGCGCGGTTGACCGTTAGGGTTCCAATGTGTTCCATCATATACCATCTAGAGTTGTGAGGAAATAGACCCGGGTCGGGCAAATCCTTTACCTCGAACACTTCTTCGGTGTATCCTTACAGTCGGAAGCAACTAGGAGCCTAAGCATGACATGACGGTTTTGTCATCAGGTTAAGTCTTAACCGGCAGGATTATCATTTGAGGAGTCTAGGGGCCCAAATCAATCTAGATGTGCACGTAGGATACCTGGGAGGTTAGTAAGAAATCCTGTCTTCACAAGAGTCAGGTGCCAAAAGATTGGTCGCTAGGCATTAGTTAAATTTTTTTTTGAAGTGGCCCTCGAAAGACGCCGTCAGGTGAGTCCCCAAGTGAGAATTCTTTTGGAGCATGTTAACCCCGCATTACGCTACTTAAGAACGATTTAAGCACCTCTGGTCCAAGAACCATGCCGATTATAATAACAAGTGTCTTTGAAAAATAAATAAATAAATAAAAATTTTCAAAAAAAAATAACAAAAAAAGATTTCAAAAAAAAAAAGCATAAACAAACAACACAAAAAAATGCATCCGTGTGATCTCATTTGTGTGCTACATTTTTACGTTCTGTTCCCATTTGCGTGCTCGTTGTTGCATTCATCATCTTTGCTCCTGCCTTAATCAATAAAGGCTTGGCCCATTGACTCGTTATCAAGGCTAGTCTCAAAACAATCACCCACTCTTGAGTAAGGGGCCAAGTCAGAACGGAAAAATTGACTTGTTTCATTGAGCAATGTGTACAGGATTGAAAAGCAGGAATGAAGGCAGAAGACATGAAACTGAACATTCCTTCCTTTATTTCCTTCTAGAAATTGTACATTAAGTCCCGTCCTCTCTCTCAGTGTTACCCCTTTCTCCACTCTCCAGGCGAAGAACCCTGGAGGGTGTTGCTAAACCATGCGAGGCGGTGCCTCTGCTGCTCTGTACCCCTCTTCCCGTCTCTATTCCCCGTCGATCGACAGGGGCAACAAAGAAGCTACTAACACGAAAGCCATGCTCTCGTGCTCTACGGTAGCGCTCTTCACCATCTCTCAGCCATTGTTCAGCAAGACCGAGGCTGGTTCGGAGTTCAAACAGTTGGGCTTCCATGGCCCTACGCTCCTCCCTCTCAGCCAATCTGTTGGTTCTCCGTCTTTCGATGTCTCTTTCCCTTTCCGCACGTTCTCTCTCGCGGTCCTCCCTCTCCAGCTAAAGGGTGATCCTCAGCTCCACGGTGTCCCGAGAAGATCCATCGTCTGGACGATGCCGTAACTCTTCCTCTAGTTCCGCTATTCTGGCTTCCCCCTGCGCAGTGCGGGCAAGTGCATCTTGCACCTCTTTCATCTGCCATAACCATCATCTCAGGTATGTGGAGGCATGAATAAGTGAAATTCAATGACCAGACTCTCACCTGTGTGGAGAGCATTCCTTCTGCCTCCGTAGCTCGCTGCGTAGTATGAGCAAGCTGCTTATGAAGCAAATCAAGTTCGGAAGTGGAGATCTATAAACTGGAAGAAACACCATCTGCCCCCATTGCTGAGGAAGCCGCATCAAGCTGGGCGCGCTGCAACACATATAAGGTGACACTGAGGACCTAACGCCAGAAATCTTGGTCTATGATCGTGTGTATGTAGGCTTACCAAAGAACTCAAGGCTGCGCGAGTATCATGTAACTGTCGCTCTGTGCCTACCATGCGACCCTACAGGTTCGCTATCATAGTGTCGTGAACATCCTGTGGCCAGGACATAGGTTAACTTTAAAAAAAAGGAAGAAAAAAAATGTTGTTCACCTCCACGGTCCCTTCAGGATGGAGTCGCTCTGCATACATTGCCTAATAGAGGCGCAAATAATCCTCGCTGTCTTGAGCATGTGACTCCACGGGAGTGCCACCCCATCGCCAGTCCTCGTATTGCTCAGGGAACCGCACTCTCCAATCAACGGAGGTCGCCAGCCCACGTGTCTTCCTCCCGACACGTGGTGTGGTAGTCATGTCCACCCATTCTTGGGCAATCCCTAGAGTCCTCATGACCAATCGTAGTCGAAGTGGCTCGATTTCGTTCAAACAGTGCATCCAGAGGTATCGTCCGAACCGGGCACGGCTCATTATGACCCAGGGCTGATCGGCGTTGGTCATGCCCGCATAAGGCCTCCAAATCACCTAAGTCAGGCAAATCTTTCTATTTACAAGAAGGACAAAGCAACACAAAAATAAACTGGATGGCGATTGATAACCACCATTGCTGCAGGGAACTCTTGCAACTCACGTCTTATCACCATCAGCTGGTAGGACATAGGGGCCGGGCTCATGATGGGCTGCCACCGCCTCGCCAACGGCACCATCATCGGGCGCCAATGATGGGCCTTTCCCATTGGAAGATAATAGTAGCTCCATAACTGCCTTGTCATGTGTTAGGAACATCATCAAAAAAAAAGAGATACAGTGGAAGCTAAGAGAGAAGTCGGGTACCTGGATGAACGGCGTGAAACCACTCACTGTTACCTCTCGATCTGCTCTTTCAGACAGACCCACAAATAGATGCGCCAGCATGGCTGCCCCCCAGGCGTATCGTCCCACTTTCTCAGGGTCTACCAGGAATTCTAAGAAGCGGCAATGAATGATGTCTCCTTTCGAGCCTAGCAACAATTTCCCCAACAGGAAGAAGAGGAATCTTCTCAAATCCATGTTGGCCCTCTCCCAATTGCTCTCATCTACGCAGTAGACGGCGCGGCATCCTCTTTCAGTCCTCTCCATGAACTCTTCCGAGGACTCATCATCACGAGGATGAACATCAGTAAGCCCTAGTGTCTCCATGATAGGCGTCTTGGCTATGGACCTATTCTTGCGATCATCTAGATCCACCCCTAGTAACCTCTGGGCAGCCTCTCTATATTCGGAGTACGTGATACCGGTCAGTGCCTCGCCATCTACTTTCAGGCCTCTAATTCGGACCACATCTTCCAGGCTGGGCACCATGTGCCCCCAAGGCATCAATAAGGCACGGGTCATTGGATCCCACCTTTCACGCAATGCTTGGACGAGAGAGAGGTCGAGCCTGATTGGCTCAATCCGAAGAAAGACTCCAAGTCCCATCACGTCTAGTCTGGCCTTCTGAAAATCTGGGAGACCCCGGCATGCGGCCACTACCAACTCCCATGGAATGTGTGATTTCATCACACCCTGCGCATACACAAGGAGTGGTTTTGTTAGAAGGGAGGAAGAAAGATTGGAAGAAGAGACGAGCAAGCTCAGCTTACAAGTTGCGATTAGGTCCTTTCATTGAGGTGCCCTTCAAGCTCCGAGAGTCTCCGAGAGCTGCTACCACTGGACCTGCTTCTCTTCGAAGAGTGGGAAGATTCGGCCTCCATCCCAAGTCTTAAAACTCTTAGCTCTTCCGTGCTGTGGAAGCCCCTACTCTTCAAGATGGCTTTCGATGTCCCTGGGAGAACAAAGAGGGAAGGTATTTATGGGAATGGGAGAAGTGCGAGCCATAACCCCCCCATTCTAGGGCACCTTCCTTACGGTCCCATGTGTCACTTCGCCGCTCGCACAGGGAAGCTGATTGAGTGGTGCGACACGACGACTCAGAAATGACCCCCCAAGTCCGAATGGATGCAATAGGGAATAGGCGAAGGCCGTTGTTGTTGACTTGGATGGCAGATTCTCGTGGAAAAAGGGGCATGGAAAAGCACAAGTCTCTGTTTCGCGGCTAGGCCTTGTCGAGCGCGTCACATAGAAACGGTAAAAGAGAAGAAGCGTAGGAAGGAAGGAACACGCAAGAGGACAAATAAGCGGCAGGAAATCAAATCACGCCATTCATAAGTCTACATACACTGTCATAAACATCACAATCATAGAGAGGAGGCGTATGCTAGCTCGCCAACTCTCGCCATCACCTTCACACTCATCTCTCTAGGTGTCCCTCTCCTCTCCCCTAAGGTGAGGGTCCCTCAGGGGCCTTCTAGAGCCCCGTATAGCAGCACTCACCTCGCCTCGTGGCGCCTGCTCGGCAGCGGCGACCCGCTGATGCTCCCCTGGCATAGCAAAGAAGCCACCCATATGGAGCTGGCCGGACTGGCGGAGTCGCGCCCCGAATTCTCGTGCCTTCTCATAATTTGCCTCCATGTTCTCTAGTCTCTGTCCCATAGCTCGAAGGCCTAGCTGGAGCTCCCTCACCTGGGCCTCCATGGCTCTTCTGTCCTCCATCTCCTTCTCCCTCTCTAGCCTTTCTCTTGCTGCCTCTCTCTTGGCCACCTGGAGGAACACCATCAACTCTAAGATGTCAGGATGTGGCCTCTCCTCACTGTGACACCGCAGCTCCGCTACAGTCGCTACCCAGGCATCACGCTCCTCTTCAGCCCGAGCCGCGCGGGCCGCCGCATCGACAAGTTACTCTCGGAGGCAGGCAATCTCAAGGAAAGGGGCCGGAGAGCTGGAAGATGCACCGCTAGCCATTCCCACTGTCACTGCCTGCTGGGCACGCTGGAACAAACAAACGACGGCCATCGGCTAAGCTATAAAAAAAATTAAATAAAAAAAAATGTAACACTTAGCTTACCAGGATCGCCAGTTCCTGTTGAGTGACAGTCAGCTGCCGCCTAGCCTCTGCTAGTTAGGCACGCAAGCCGTTGATGTCACGCGCATCCCCGGATTGGAGAGGTCCCACATGACTCTCCCGCCGCTGCCATAGGAAGTCGGCACTGTCATGCACCAGTATGCTCCCTTGCTGTCCAGTGAGACGTATGCGCCAGTCCTCGAGCTTCGCCTTGCCGCGACTCTCCTTCCTGACCCGGCTCGGCTCATCAGCGCTCGCCCATTCATCGGCCAAGTTCGGGGTCCTTGCCATGCCCTACATGAAGAAAGAAGGGTCTTACGTCAAACAACGAGAACACGTCTTCTGTCAAGGACGCGTCCATCATTTGAGTGCAACACTCGCCGAACCCTTTTTCCCTCTCACACGGCTCGCTCCAAACTCAAAATGAATCAAAGAGGAGGAGATCGGAGGACCTACCGGGCCGTGTTCACCGCCCTCCGTACCATCGGGCCCCTTGGGTCCCTCAAGTGCCCGAAGGGGCCCTTCCTCTTCCATGGACGGCTCTCCATGCTCTTGCGCGTCCCTCCTCGGGCAAGGAGTTCCTCGCCCATCTCTCCCTTCACCACGATTTGGCCAACCAAACTCCATCGATCGAGAGTGGAAGAAGATGAAGATAGGCGAGCAAATCTCGACAGGAGGCGGGCTCGTTTGCGGGCAAGGCACGGAAGAAGAAGGGCCGCCTGGCGCTTTAAATTTGAATTTGAAAGTTAAGACGCGTCCTCGCGCCTAGACGCACCCAAAAAAGAGAAGAAAAAAAAGAGGATCCCTCCGTGCAAGGAGTAATTCCCCGCTTTTCAGGGCAAGGTCTCGTGAAGCGTGTCTCGAAAGAACATGTGCAAGAAAAGAAGTGTGGGAAAGGGAAAGTGCACTCAACAGAAGGAACCATTTCATTTCACATAAGCAAATAGTCAGTTGTACATCATAAAGTGAGGAGGGTGGGGTGTACAAGCAACTCTCTAACTCTCGCTACCACCCTCCTGATCATCTCTCTCCTCCCTCCTCTGACGGGGGTCCCTAGGGGGCCTCCGCGAACTCTGAGAGGCGGTGCTCGTCTCGCCCTGTGGTGCCACGCCGACCTCAAAGGCACGACGCCGCTCCTCCACCGAGGAGACCAAGAAGCTACCTACGGAAAATGAACCAGACTGATGAAGTCGCGCCCCGCGCTCCTTCGCCCTCTGGTACCGCTCCTCGCTCTCCCGTGGCCTCCCCTCCGCTGTACCAAGACTCACTCGGAGCTCCATCATCTGGGACTCTAAGGCCCTCCTCTCCTCCCTCTCTCTCTCTCCCTCTCCATCCTCTCTCTCACTGCCTCTCTCGTCGACACCTCGAGGGCAATCCACAACTCCAGCACGTCACGAGGAAGCTCCTCAGCCTCCCGCCGTCGCTCCTCCTCTAGCTCCGCTATCCAGGCGTCACGCTCTGCCGCCCAGGCGTCGCGCTCCTGCTCGGCACGGAATGCACGAGCCAGGGCATCCCGGATCTCCGCCACCTGCCAAAGCCCACATGTCCCGTAAAAGATCAGTGAAGGAAGAAGAGCAACTGGAAGGAGAGCTGGGGTCAAGCAAGCACTCACTCGAGCCACACGGTCGCGCTCGGCCTCCTCAGCCTGGGCCACCGCATGCGCCAGTTGCTCCTGGAGAGAAGAGACCTCCGGAGGAGGGCCCCACGAACTAGAACCCGCTCCGCCAGCCATCCCGGCTACCGCTGCTTGATGGGCGCGCTAAAACACAAGAGCAAACGATAGTCAGAGACTAAGCATCAAAAAATCCAGGTCAAAAAAAATGCATAATACATTGCATAGACTCACCAGGATCTCCAACTGCTGCCGGATGGCCGCCAACTGCTGCCTGACGTCTGCCAGCTGGGCCCGCAGGTCGGCAATAATGTTATCACGAGCATCCTGCATTTATGCACATAGGTTAGTGTCACATGCATATGCATATGGAGAAGGAAAAATCTTCATCTCACACTTACCCCTGCCGCCCCACCGAGGTGTAGACGCTCCGCGTACGTGGCCCGGTACCGTCGCAGGTAGTCGGTGCTGTCCTATACGTGAGACACCACCGGGATGCCACCCTACTACCAGTCTAGGTACTGTGCAGGGAAGCGCGTGTGCCAGTCGACGATCTTCGCCTTGCCTTGGTCTTCCGCCTGACATAGCTCGGCTCGTCCACGTCAACCCACTCCTGGGCTAGCCCCAACGTCCTCATGACCAGCCTAAGCCGTAGCGGCTCGATCTCGTTCAGGCATTGGACCCACACGTTTCGCCCGAAACGAGGATGACCCGCTACGACGCAAGGCTGGCCAGCATCGGCCATGCCCAGGTAGGGCCTCCACACCACCTGCATCGCCATACATGCATCATATTAGTTGCCATTTTACTCAATTGAGTCACATGCATAAAAATAAAAAAAATCATACGCATCATACCATAGCCTCAGGGTACTCGGTCAGCTGACGTAGAAGCGACGCCAGCTGGTAGCCGTGCAGTGCCGCAACCATGACCGGCCTCCACCACCGCGCCAGGGGCACAGCTCTCCTGTTCCACTGCCTGGCTCTCCCCATCGGGAAGTAGTAGTAGCTCCATACCTGCATCCATCATACATCATTAGTACAAGTAATGGCATAACTATGGTAAAATGCATAAATAAAATGTTTACCTGGAGAAAAGGTGCGAAGCCACTAACTGTCGTCTCCCTCTCTGTACTCTGAGAGAGATCGAAGATCAAGTGGGCGAGTAGGGCTGCTCCCCACGCGTAATCCCCCACTCAGTCCAGGTCCGCTAGGATCCCGAGGAAGCGGCAATGGATGCCGTCCCCCTTCGTCCCCAGCAGAAGGTGGCCCTGTAAGAAGAAGAGAAACCTCCGTAGATCCAGGTCCGCCAGCTCCAGCTCGCTCGGGTCCTGAGTAAAAGCCGCCTGAGCATCACCCTCCAGACGTGCTAGGAACTCTGCTCCAATCTCACTAACCCGATGCCGCGGGTCCTCGAATCCGAGCGCCTCCATGATATCCACTCGGCCGACCACCCTGCTGTCTCTGTCGGTCGCGCTCGTCTCCAGCCACAGCAGGTCCAGGGCACTCTCCCTGTAGTCGGGGTAGGTGACCCCGCTGATCGCCTCTCCGTCCACTCGTAGCCCGGTGATCCGAGCTACATCCTCCAGTGTCGGCACCATATGCCCCCAGGGCATCAGGAACGCTCGACTCGGCACGTGCCACAGCTCCCTCAGCGCCTGGATAAGGGGAAGGTCAAGCTGGAAGGGCTCAATCCTCAGGAACGCCCCGAATCCCATGGCGTCCACCCGTGCCCTCTGGAAGTCCGGTAGCCCCCGGTACGCTGCTACCACCAGAGACCAGCTGATCCGACTCTTCATCACGCCCTGCACACCAAAAGAAGGAACACATCAGAGTCATGAATAAAAAAAACACTGTACATAATATTTTATTTATTTTCAAAAAAAATTCAAAATTTTTTTTAAGACGTCCAGGTGCCTGGACGCTTTCTTCTTTAATTTTTATTTTCTAAAAAAAATTACTTTATTATTATTATTACCTTTTTTTCATATATATATATATATATATATATATATTAACGCGTCTGACTAGTTGGACGCCTCTTCCTTTTTATTTTATTTTTGCATAAAATAATAATAATAATAATATATATAATTAATGGAGGCGTCCACATGCCTGGACGCCTCCTCCTCTCACACCCGCCTCCCTCTTGGATGCTGTCCCTTGCCCCATTTTACGCTTAAAGTCACTCAATAACGCAATAAAGTGGAATTTTAAGGGGCTTACCGGGTCGTGCTCATCCTCTACCGCGTCCTCGGGCCCCTCCAAGGCCAAAGGAACCTCTTCCTCCTCCACGGCAGCCGCCTCTGCCTGATCCCGCGTTCTTCGCAGACGACGGGCGAGCCGCTTCCGCTTCTCACCTCCCTGACTTGCTTCACCACGCTCCATAGGCTCAGATTAAGGACAGAAGGGTCAAAGAATATGAGATGGAGCCAGAAAGGAGAGAGGAAGAGAGCGAGAATGTGAGTGGTCACGTGCGCGGCCTCTCTTTTATTTGAATCCCCATTTTTGGACACGTCCAGGCGCCTGGACGAGTCCATTAAAATTATATATATATATATATATAAACAAAAACAAAAATAATAATAATAAAAGTGTCCAACTGTCCGGACGCGTTCAAAAAAAATTAATTAATAAATAAAAATATACAAAAAAGGGGCGGAGAGAAGGATTAAATAAAAATAATTTTTTTTAATTATTTAAAAGCATCCAGTCAACTGGACGTGTTAAACAAAAAGAAAAGAAAAGAAAATAATAATAATATATTAATAATAAAGCGTCCACCTATTTGGACGCATCAAAAGATTAAAAAAATGAAAATAGAAAAAAATAATAAAAGAGGAAAGTTGAGAAACGCAAACTTCGCACATTCCCAAGTTCCACATTTTATTCCATTAGAAAGCGGAGTGAGCTACATTAGGGGCTTAGGCGTTTTAGGCCTTAACTTCCCCAGTTCGGTTACATAAACCCTCCACATCTCACATTCTTCCTCCACATGCGCTAATGCCTTTCCCGCAACACTTGTCTTCCAAGGTGCTTTAATGGCCTTCGCTTCCTTCGCATCCGCTTCCGTGCCCAACTCCCTCTTCTTCACAGGAACAATGTAGGTTAACAGTGGGAACGAGTGGCGTGGAATGCCGATTTGGATGCAACATCGATGCGCATTATAAAGAACAAACTCCGTCGCGCCAATTAGTTGGAGTTCAGCTCTGGGAGAAGACCTCGTGAGGAGTTCGCGTGAGAGTAGGCATGCCGGTGCACAAGTAAAAAAGCTTTGCGTCATGGTTCTGAAGTGAGACCGCCAGTCTTCACGTTTCCTCAGCCACGGAACACAGTTCGCTATGGTACCATCGAAGCCTAATACTTCGGCCATGTGATGAAGGGGGCTTTGTTGGAAGAGCTTCGAAGTAGTTGACATCCCCTCGCGGTGGTCAAATTTGAAGTGCAAATCAATCCAGCAATTCAGAAGAAGTGCGCAACCGAAAGGAGGCTTACCCATGCTGGAGGCAGTAAGGCCACTGTAAAGGTAGGCAAGGACGGCGGGTCCCACCCTCTTTTCACTCCAAATCCCACAGATGGCACTCAATTGGTCCTCCTCCACTATGTTGTCGGTATAAGGGAATAGGAGAGGGCCCGCCAAACAGATGGTAAACCCTATCATGATTCCTTCTAAGTGGTCATCGTCTGGTGACCCTCTCAGGGCGTCCATGACCCATTCCACGAGCTTTTGTAGATCAATTCTCTTTTGAGTCTGGACCTTTCTAGCAGCACCAGGCGGCATGAAGCTTCCAAGGACACTCTCGGAAGTCACCCTTGCCAGCATCCGCATAACCTTTATCCTCCCGTCACTCTTGAATTTCTTCAGCCCGAGCAGAAGTTCCATGGTGCGGACACCAGCGCAAGCGAATAGCACGAGTCGGCGAACCGACGGCACCATACGCGGAGCCCCAATTGGACTTCATCGGCTTCCCTTTAAAATAGGGACAATTTGGCTTCAATTTGGATACTTTTTACATGAAAATTGGGATTGCAATGGTCTTTCAACTTGTGCTTTCATATTGGGATGCTTGTAAGGCCCTTAAATGGCCAATTTGGTTAAGCCCCTTTAGAATTCTTGAAGAAGGAGTGGCCTTGGACCATTATGATGGATCCATAAGCCATGGAAGGCCCAATTGGGCTTCCTTCACTCTTGGGCTATCTAGATTAGAATGGCCTTAAGCCATATTGGTTCCATGGGTGATTGGGCTTGGGGAGGCCATGGCCAAACTTGGCCCATTCAAGGCCCAAGAAGGGGGGCGCCCCCTATTTTGTTGTATTAGGCTAGAATTTTTGTTTTCTTTTCTTCCATTCTCCATTTACCACATGGGACATTAGAATGGCTGCTGGTCCAAGGGTGGAATGGCTGCCACCTACCCCCTTTACTTGAATTTCAAAGTTAGGTAAGTCTAATGTCCCCTTGTCTCCCCTCCCTTCCTATTCTAGTCAAAAGGGGCCACCCCTCTCCCCCTCCCCTTGGTTCTATCGAACCATTCAGCCCCCTCCCCCTTGCTAAAATCTATATAAAGGCTTGTATGATGATGGGTTAATGGTTAATGAAGTTTTGTTGAGTGAAATTTGCATTAAGAGTGTGACTCTCTTTCCCCTCTCTTGGGTGTGATTCCCAACTCAGTCCTGTGACAGGACAGACCTAGGGCGTCTGACTCGCCCCCATATCTCCCTCATCCCCTTACCATCTGCTCCCCAAAAAAATTATCGTTGATACCTATACGAGTTTGGAAGAATTGAGAAATGGTTTCACGTCGATCGAAGTTTAGGATCGCCGGTGGTGATTTTTATCGTGACGGCGCGCGGATCTGCCCCAACCTGCTGCCCAGATCTGAAGTTTCCTACTTATTAATTTCCCCAGATCGCCTCTCAAGTCTTCTGGAGCTGATTCTTGGAGTGATCGTAGGATTTTGAGTCCTCTTCGCGTTTCCTCCAGTCTCGCCTTGATCCGAGACTTTTACTGATCGTGGCAACAATTCTCGTGGGATCACGCAAGCCGATCTGAGCAGGCCCGGCTGAGATCTAGAGTCAACTTTCAGAGTCTGACCCACCTCATCTGGTCAAGATCCGTGCGAGATCTTTGGAGTACTTCTTCCTCTAGACGTCGCCAACGATCTCCCAGAAACGGCGCCTCGATCCGACATTGGCAACTAATTTTCCATTAATTACTCGTGTTTCTGTGCAGTTCTGTGAGCACAGAACCAGAAGCTGAATTAAGTCGCTGCTGCGCCCAGATCTGAAAGGATCTGATCGCGCCCTTTAGAGTGGATAAACTATGTCCTGTCGCCGATGTTCTCCAACAAATGGAGCTCCGATCGGGCATCGGATCTGGCCGTACCGGCCTCCGCAAGTTCGCTGCGCAGGGTGACCAGCGTGGACAGAACCAGGTCGGTTTCCCCTCGGCGTACCCGATCGGCTCCGGCTCGCGTCCCTTGCCTCCTGCGAGTGTGGCCCATCAACCCGGGTTCCAGCAACTCCAAATTTTGCCATTGTAACCCTATACCTTCCTGCGTGGAGTGGGCATTAAGTTCTGCAATTGTAATTTTAACCGTTGTGTGTATTGGGATTGTTTGGATTCGGCCGGGAATTCTTCCCCACGCCTAGTCGTGGAGGTACGCGCTCGTTCCTCTCTCATGTTGCTGGTTTAGTATATTATCATATATGCTGCATTTGTGAGAATAGGGCCGCTAGCTAGCTACAAATCACCGTGGATGTGAGTTGAGAGCGCCCGTTCCTTAGCTCCAGTCGAGCACCGAGCTCGGACTGGACCACCCTAGGCGACAGTGGTTCCTTAACCACTGCGATCCCCTCGTTTCCCTCGCGAGGGACGATCGTCAGGTTAGTTAGAGTGCTGTTGAGAGACGTCTCCACCTGGAGAACACCACGGTGGTCAGCCGCCCGGCTTGCCTTTAGCGTGTTAGTGCTGGCCGCACATCGAGTCCGTCGTACGTCTTAGGCCGGTCGTCATCCGTCCCGCATCAAATTGGTATCAGAGCATCGTTTAAGTTTAGGGTCATTTAAGTCCAAGGTTACATTTGCATTCTAATATTTGGTATATTAAAAGGTGTCGTCCGATCGTTAGGTTACGTCTATCGGAAGGCCGCACACTTGCGCGAGTGATCTTCGGATCGATTAGCTCCGCCACGTACCGAATAGTGGGTTAAGTCTAGGTTCCGAGTTAGTGCATTCCAGCATAGTCGTGTCTTGGTGTTTAGTTGAGTCTCATTTCAACTTTACATCATGTTTTTGGGTCGTGTCTAGTGTCGTGTCCAAGTGTCGGCATGGTCATCCATTAGCTACCCGAGCCCCATGGGTTCCCAAACGCCTAGTTCATATGAATGGTGGCGACACCACCAAGGATGGGGAATCCAACCCCACCACATCCATAGGCCTGAAGCCTCGAACTTTTATGGAACCAAGGTCCCGAGCGACTACCTCAAGTGGGAAGCTGCCATGGACGCATATTTTGAGTGTTATACTATGTCCGAGGCGATGCAATTCTCTTTCGCCAAAGAGCGGCTTCTTCATGAGGCCGCCAAAAAGTGGGACTACATTGAAAGTTTGAGAGAGGTTAGGAGACAATGGCCCATCGAGTCATGGTGAGACATGAAGAGAGAGCTTAGGAAGGTCTACGTTCCTCAACCGATCACCTCCAACCGACCCCACCCAATCACCTCCAACCAAGTGGATCCTAGTCGGAGGCAAAGAGCCCTACACGTAGATGAGCCTAGACCCAAGCCTAGGCCGGATGATTACGGGCGAGTCCACTCCGATACCCCTACTCCAACCCGGACCGTTGCCGAACTTGTGCAAATGATTTCGGATCATGTGGATAGGAGGTGCGCTTATGTTGAGTCATTAGTCTCCCCTTGCCCACCTTCGAGGCAGGAGGTAGCCATACCCGCACTTAGGGAGGTCATAGCCCGTAGCCCCAACCCGGCCCCATCTAAGGGTTCCCCAATCCCTCTTCCCATTATGGAGATCCCTCCTTCATCACCCGTGAGTGCTCCGTTGCCATCCTCTCCTTTCGAACTTCATCCGGAGCCGTCTTGTTTGGAGCCACCTCCGCCCGAGCCACCCGTGTTTCTTAGGGGAATGCTTTTCATCGCCGAGCCACTCCTTAGATGGCTCAAAGATGGCTTGGTCCCACCTCCCTTCCCATCCATGGACCCCACACTACCTCTAGTGCCAAGCAACTCGTTTCACACCACCTTCCGGTCTGGTCACTATGTGGATACATTGGACGACCTTCTTAAAGGGTTAGACCGGCAGTTGGTATTTACGCACTTGTTGGCCCCAGGCTTCGACCGACCCACCGGTCGTAGCTTCACTCATCCCACCTTAGGGTCCATTACCTCTGTGTACACTGTGGGTCATGTTACCACGGAGGTTCTTCTACTCCTCATGCTACCGGCCGAGCCCGACTTCACTCCTTTTGTCCCGAGGGAGGAGCCCTATCTTCTATACACTGTCCCATCTACCATGATGGATGGAGGTGACCATCACCTTCATGAATTGCAAACATGGGACTATGTAATGGAGAAATCGGGGGGTCACACATTCTTTGACCCATTCGACCCCTTCTCTAGTGGGCCTCGTGACCCATCACTTCCTTTATACCTTGTCGAGGAAGTCCACTTTCACACCCCTTTCCCACGGGCCGGGCCACCTACACCCACCAAGCCCGATACACCAACATCTGGCTCTCCTAACCCACCCAAACCTTCCACGTCCGAATGGCTGTCAATGCATGAATGGTGCATGGTAGGATGTCTAGGAGTCCATTCTACCAACATTCAGTTGCGTCATATGTATGCTAGTCACACATTTGGGTGTCCTGGTCCACCATTGCATATGCATGGTCTGCATAACCATAGGTTTGTCTAAAGTCATGTGTGTGTCTATTTGTTTCTACATTTTATTTTCTTTCATGCATATGGTTTGTATTAAGTCATGTCTCACTAAAAGGCTAGCCATGCACATATAAGGAATTAGCTGATACATGCTACATGTCCGTGAGTTTAAAAGGGAGAGTACGTCATGATCAGGGCTATACCTGAACGGTTTCCTCTTGGGGGGCCGTAAGGCAACTCTAGGCCCGGGATACCCGCCCTTCCTGAGTCATGAAATATGTGGGTTTGAATGCATACGTTATTGAACTACCGAATGACTATGGTATCAGTTCGAAGTTCCATGTTTCTGATTTGGTAGCATATTGGAATCCGCAGTGATCCCTAGTGAGTTTCGGGCTTTATCCTTCTATTGTGAGTGACACATCACCGAGAGTCCACCTCTTCCAGCCTCAACGCACGCATATAGATTTTATACTGGATGAGCAGGTGATCACCACCAGGAACGGAGCCTACCAACACTTCATAGTGCGTTGGCGAGGATGCCCCATGATGAACAACGCCTCCATCACATGCGGAGAGTTCAAGCTCCAGGACCCATACTCAACGGGGTCGAGTTCCTCCCACCCGGGGAGAATTGGTGCGGACACCAGCGCAAGCGAATGGCACGAGTCGGCGAATCGACGGCACCGTACGCGGAGCCCCAATTGGACTTCATCGGCTTCCCTTTAAAATGGGGATAATTTGGCTTCAATTTGGATACTTTTTACATGAAAATTGGGCTTGTAATGGTCTTTAAACTTGTGCTTTCATATTGGGCTGCTTGTAAGGCCCTTAAATGGCCAATTTGGTTAAGCCCCTTTAGAATTCTTGAAGAAGGAGTGGCCTTGGACCATTATGATGAATCCATAAGCCATGGAAGGCCCAATTGGGCTTCCTTCACTCTTGGGCTATCTAGATTAGAATGGCCTTAAGCCATATTGGTTCCATGGGTGATTGGGCTTGGGGAGGCCATGGCCAAACTTGGCCCATTCAAGGCCCAAGAAGGGGGGCGCCCCCTATTTTGTTGTATTAGGCTAGAATTTGTGTTTTCTTTACTTCCATTCTCCATTTACCACATGGGACATTAGAATGGCTGCTGGTCCAAGGGTGGAATGGCTGCCACCTACCCCCTTTACTTGAATTTCAAAGTTAGGTAAGTCTAATGTCCCCTTGTCTCCCCTCCCTTCCTATTCTAGTCAAAAGGGGCCACCCCTCTCCCCCTCCCCTTGGTTCCGTCGAACCATTCAGCCCCCTCCCCCTTGCTAAACTCTATATAAAGGCTTGTATGATTATGGGTTAATGATTAATGAAGTTTTGTTGAGTGAAATTTACATTAAGAGTGTGACTCTCTTTCCCCTCTCTTGGGTGTAATTCCCAACTCAGTCCTGTGACGGGACAGACCTAGGGCGTGTGACTCACCCCTGTATCTCCTCTATCCCCTTACCATCTACTTCCACCAAAATTATCCTTGATACCTCTATGAGTTAGGAAGAATTGAGAGGTGGTTTCGCATCGATCGGAGTTTGGGATCGCCAGTGGTGATTTTTCTCGTGACGGCGTGCGAATCTGCCCCAACCTACTGCCCAGATCTGAAGTTTCTTGCTTATTAATTTCCCCAGATCGCCTCTCAAGTATTCTGGAGCTGATTCTTGGAGTGATCGTAGGATTTTGAGTCCTCTTCTCGTTTCCGCTAGTTTCGCCTCGATCTGAGACCTGTACTGATCAGAGTCGACTTTCAGATCTGAGCAGGCCCGGTTGAGATCTAGAGTCGACTTTCAGAGTCTTCGCCGCCTCACCTGGTCTAGATCCACTTTGGAGTACGTCTTCCACTGGATGTTGTCAACGATCTCCCACAAACGGCGCCTCGATCCGACATCGGCAACTAATTTTCCATTAATTACTCGTGTTTCTGTGCAGTTCTGTGAGCATAGAACCAGAAGCTGAATCAAGTCGCTGATACGCCCAGATCTGAAAGGATCTGATCGCGCCCTTTGGAGTGGATAAACTATGTCCTGTTGCCGATGTTCTCCAAAAAATGGCGCTCCGATCGGGCATCGTATCTGGCCGTACCGGCCTCCGCAAGTTCGCTGCACAGGGTGACCAGCGTGGACAGAACCGGGTCGGTTTCCCCTCGACGTACCCGATCGGCTCCGGCTCGCGTCCCTCGCCTCCTACGAGTGTGGCCCGTCAACCCGGGTTCCAGCAACTCCAAATTTGGCCATTGTAACCCTATACCTCCCTGCGTGGAGTGGGCATTAAGTTCTGCAATTGTAATTTTAACCGTTGTGTGTATTGGGGTTGTTTGGATTCGACCGGGAATTCTTCCCCACGCCTAGTCGTGGAGGTACGCGCTCGTTCCTCCCTCACGTTGCTGGTTTAGTATATTATCATATATGCTGCATTTGTGAGAATAGGGCCGTTAGTTAGCTACAAATAACCGTGGATGTGAGTTGAGAGCGCCCGTTCCTTAGCTCCAGTCGAGCACCGAGCTCGGACTGCACCACCATAGGCGATAGTGGTTCCTTAACCGCTGCGATCCCCACGTTTCCCTCGCGGGGGATGATCGTCGGGCTAGTTAGAGTGCTGTTGAGAGACGTCTCCACCTGGAGAACACCACGGTGGTCAGCCGCCCGGCTTGCCTTTAGCGTGTTAGTGCTGGCCGCACATCGAGTCCGTCGTACGTCTTAGCCCGGTCGTCATCCGTCCCGCATCATTCCACCTCCTCGAGAAGGATGGTCGCCTCGAAGGTGGGGAAGATGAAAGTGTGGGTCTGGGGATGCCAGATCTCCACCAATGCGCCCATAGCCGCCCAGTCCATGCAAATCCTCTCGTAATGCTTGACGTGAATAAGGAGCCCTTACAGATGCCACTTCGTGATTATGGCCCTCATGCCAATGGAGAGGTTGGGAGTAAGTTTCGAAAGCCACGGCAGCTTGGAAAATTTCCTCGGGCCTGGGAAAAGAGGGTATGGCTGGAAGAGAAAAAGAAAATAAGGAAGGAAAAGAAGTGAAAAGAGAGTTTGCACGGAGAATTTGAAATAAATCAACTTACCATATGCGACTGGATCATCCCACTCAGATGACCTTCGAGGTCGGAAAGTCGCCTAATCTCGCTGCTAAGCCTGCTCCTCTTCATAAGGCGGGAAGACTCGCCTTCCATCCTGAAACCCTCAGATTTCTTCTCCTCCTGCCCTTAAAGCTTCTAAGCCCACTCCTTGGTGCATTTGGCTGAACTAGCCTAAGGGAGCATTTATAAGAAAGGAGAGGCGCTAAAGGATGAAATGCGTCACATCAGTGGTCAGTCGTCGACGTTTTGTCTGGATCTCCCTTGTACTGTGGTGTGATTCTGTTGCTTTCTAATGTTATTAATCTGTGCAGGTTTTACTAACGGACGCCACTGTCCCATCTCGTGTACCACTGTTCGGTGAATGGTCCCACCATGTCATGCATCATATTATATGATATTTATGCTATTAGAACATGTCAAGGACCTTGCGACCCGAACGAATCTGGGATTTGAGTTCCGCTTCAACAAAAATGGTGATGATTTCAAAAGAATTTGGGTTGTACGGATAAGCCATTAATTTGTGATAGCGTGGGGATGATGGTTCCATTCGGTGAGTTCGTGCGTGGATAAACGGGCCCCGGCTCAATATCATTTCACCCGATCGGTATCCTGACCCATTCTTAACAACTTGACAATATTATCATTGACTATTTTCTATTTTAGTTTATTTTAAGTTTTCTTTTAAACCCAGCATGCATTCATGTAGGACTTTGACTCCATTGCGGAAAATTATTCAAATTAATTCGATTGCGAAGGCCGATGTGCTTAAATTCTTATAATATGAGATATTCCATTCCGAATGAAGTATTGAGTTTCCTTGAGACAGCCCCGCGCTGTTCTTCCAAAAGAGACCATTGTTTGGATTGATCCTCAAATATTACTTTACTTTTACTCTATTTGACCCACCTTGGCCGTAGCACTTCCACATTGGCTGGTAACCACTCCCCAAGGTGAAACCTGCAGGTTTACGACCCAGGTACTTCCACACAGAGAAGTTGGTCCCTTTTTCTACTCGTGCCTGAGCGTACATTTTCCCCTTCCTTGTTTGATTTCCGTCTAAGCAATTGTTGAATTCGGAAGACCTCATTCAAGGTCGTCTCATTGAAAACTCTGAAAACATTCTAAAATCATAATGTTGAAAGCGTGTCTCATCACACCTTGGCATCTACTTTTCAGTCCATTCTCACTCCATTCCACTTCACTTCAATGCCATTCCACTACGCGTCACTCCCTTGCAAAGCAGACGCCAAGGCGGGGCAGCTATAGACACGCCGTTCTTGACATTACCGTGAGTAAATCTCATATTACACTATGATACCCCAAGGTGGCCTTCACATTTTTAATTACTTTGCTGATTTCCTATTTTTATGAATTGTTTTACATTTTTCTGAATTTTTTTGTGGAAAATCTTTGAGGTGTCTAGGAGCCTAGACGCGTTCATCAGTGAAAAAATAAAAAAATAATAATTATAAAGGCGTCCAGGAGCCTGGACGCCTTCATCAGTGAAAAAATAAAAAAATAAATAATAATAATAATAATTATGAATGTGTCTTGGATCCTGGACGCCTTCATCAGTGAAACAATAAAAAATAATAAATAAATAATAAATAAATAATAATAATTATGAAGGCATCCAGGATCTTGGACGCCTTCATTTTTCGACACCCGGACGCGCACGATCCGTCGCTCGATTTGACGTTTCAAAAAAATCTAAAAATATAGGCACGTCTTGCCATCTAGATGCGCCCACTCGTGAGTCACGGGTACCTACCAAAACCACGCGCTTTACCGTCTACGGCTTTCGACAGGGTTCCGATGGGCGGAAATGAAGGCGTCCAGCCTCTTGGACACCTTCATAAAAATATTAAAAATCAAAAAATATATATTTAATGTGTTGATTGAGGCGTCCAGGGTCCTGGACGCCCCCATCTTGAGGCGTCCACGTCCCTGGACGCCTCAATCCACTTCCCCTCTATAAATAGGGGACCCCCTCCCTCAAAGGGAGGGGGCTTTAGATCCGACAGAGGAAGGAGAGACTCTGCGGGATCCCATTTCTAACCAGTGGGTCTTTTATAGGGGGAGGTTCTGTCGGCTTCTCGGGTGCCCGCGCTCGCGAGAGGAAGGCTAGCTCCATCCGTGCTTCTTCCACGTCGTCCCCACGCTGCCGAAGCTCTACCGGATCCCGCCATCGGCACATTCAATAAGCCAATTCTCTCCCCTTTTCTCCGTAGTTCTTTTGCATTCAACATCTCGCATTCTCCGACTCCCTTAATAAGGGAGTCTTCTTTTATATACGTTTGCATAATCCCATTCATCATCATATTTCTCTCCTACTCGTGTCCGAGAGGGGTTTAAAAACAACACCAACCAGGTATGTGTCTTGCCATGATTTCATTATCCTTCATCAAGGGACTAATACTACACTGCCATATTTTCTGATTCACTTGTTATCTGTCTGTTTCTTCTTTTGCAAGGGTAACCAAGGAAAGCCCTCTCCATCGACCGGCCGAAGGGAGAGGAAGAAGCAACCCGCCATCTCCCACTTTTGAGGTAGGCGCGATCACTTCCTTTATTTTGGGGTCTCCGGCCCCTGGCGATCACATCATATTCTCGAGGCCGTGGAGAGTCATTTCCCGCAATGGCCGTTTAAATTTCTGTCACTTATATTCTGCATTATTTTTATATCTGTTTCTTATATCTGTTATATTCTCGAGGCCGCGGCGAGTCATTTCCCGCAATGGCCGTTTAAATTTTTGTCTCTTATATTTTGTTCCTTATATCTGTTATATTCTCGAGGCCGCGGCGAGTCATTTCCCGCAATGGCCGTTTGAATTTCCATCATTAATATTATGTGCTGTGGTTATATCTGCTCATATTCTCGAGGCCGTGGCGAGTCACTTCCCGCAATGGCCGTTTAAATTCCTGTTGCTTGTATTCTGTACTCTTCTCATATCTGCTCATATTCTCGAGGCCGCGGCGAGTCATTTCCCGCAATGACCGTTTAAATTTTTGTCACTTAAATTCTATACTTTTCCCATCCCCCGAGGTCGCGGAGAGTCATTTTCCGCTATGGCCATTTAATCCCCATATCTTATTATATTGTATCTGTCCCGCACGCCCCGTCGGAGCAATCTCCCGTGGTGGTCTCTCTCCTCTTCTCTCTTCTTTCTGTGTTGCAGCAAAACGAGCCCCTTGCGCGCTCCGCTTCGCCTCCTCCGGTAATTTCCGCGTGACGTCGCTCATACATATCTGGACCAGTTTGTGGTGATCTTTGTTGATGATATTCTTATGTATTCTACTTCTGAAGAAGAACATGTTCAGCATTTCAAGATTGTATTGCAAACTCTGCGAGATCACGAGCTCTATGCAAAATTCAGTAATGTGAGTTTTGGCTTCGGAAAGTTCATTTTCTCGGCCATGTGATTTCTGGTGATGGAGTTGCAGTTGATCCAGCTAAGATAGAAGTTGTTCTTCAATGGCAGATACCAAAGACTGTGACAGAGATCATAAGTTTTCTAGGTCTTGCTGGTTATTATCGAAGATTTATTCAAGATTTTGCACGGATTACCGCGCCAATGACTCATTTGACACGTAAAGATGTGCCTTTTGTCTGGTCAGATCAGTGTGAGCAGAGCTTTAATGAAATGAAAAGGCTACTCACTACTTCTCCAGTGCTGGTTTTGCCTTCTGGCTCGGGTGGATTCGTGGTATGTACGGATGCTTCTCGAGTAGGTTTGGGTGCAGTGCTTATGTAACATGGTAAAGTTATAGCTTACGCATTCCAACAATTGAAACAACATGAAGAGAATTATCCCACTCATGATTTAGAGCTTGCAGCGGTGATCTTTGCACTGAAAATCTGGAGACACTACTTATATGGCGAGAAATTTGAGATCTTCACCGATCATCAAAGCATGCAGTATGTGTTTTCTCAAAAAGATCTAAATCTTCAGCAGCGCAGATGGATGGAGTATATGAAAGACTATGATTTCACACTCTCCTATAAGCCAGGTAAAATGAATGTTGTGGCTGATGCTCTGAGCAGGAAAGTGCAAATCAGTCATTTGCTGATTCGAGAATGAAAATTATGGGACCAGTTTCCTAGTGAGACATTCAGCGTGGACATTCCTTCTGATCCGATGGTAGCTGTATGTGCTAGTCTTGTTATCACTCCAGCTATTTATCAGCAGATCAAGGAAGCTCAGCAGGCATATTCTGAATTATCCCGCATTGTAATGATGCACGATGTTGAATTTGATGATGAATTAGTAGTCAGCTTCCGAGGTAGGCTGTATGTTCCAGCTGATGATGTGTTAAAAAATACGATCTTGCGTGAAGCCCATGGATCCCGTTATGCAATTCATCCCGACACTACCAAGATGTATCAGAATCTGAAAAGGTAGTTCTGGTGGCCAGGAATGAAAAAGGATGTGGCGGATTTTGTGTCTATGTGTTTGACATGCAACAAGTTAAAGCTGAGCATCAAAAGCCTGGAGGAATACTTCAACCTTTAGAAATTTCGATGTGAAAATGGGATCATGTCACGACAGATTTTGTTGTGGGTTTACCCCGGACTTCACAAGGTTATGATGGAATCTGACTGTTGGTTGGTCGATTGACAAAGATAGCTAGATTGTTGCCTATTAAAGTTGCTTAGAGTGTTCAGAAATTGGTCGAGCTTTATGCTGAAAAGATTGTGCCATTGCATGGAATTCCAATATCTATTGTGTCAGATCGCGACCCATGGTTTACTTCTGGCTTCTGGCGCAGCTTTCAAAAGGCGTTGGACACAGAATTGGCTTTCAATTCAACATATCATCCTCAATCTGATGGTCAGTCAGAAAGGACTATTCAGACTTTAGAAGATATGCTGTGATTAGTGGAATTTGCATATAATAACAGTTATCACTCCAGCATCGATATGGCACCGTATGAAGCTTTATATGGACATCCTTGTCATATTCCATTAAACTGGTTTGAATCTGGTGATCGCTTATTGACAGGACTTGATATGGTTCAGCAATGTGCTGATGTGGTTCGCATGATCAGGTAGAAAATGTTGACAACTCAGAGTTGACAGAAAAGTTATGCAGATCAGCGCAGGCGACCATTGCAGTTTGAGCCTGAAGATATGGTGTTTGTAAAAATATCTCTGATGAAAGGTGTTATGAGGTTTGGGAAGCGTGGAAAACTCAATCCCCGTTATATTGGTCCATTTCCTATTTTGGAATGTGTGGGCCAAGTGGCTTATCGACTCCAGTTGCCAACGGCGATGCAAGCTGTGACGACCCGGGATCCGAGTACCGGAAAGGAACCTGCGCGTCTCGAATCTCGGCCTGCCAACCCATGAGTCCGAAGACTCGGAAGGGTAAAAAGGGATGGTGTGGGAGTATAAGAGAAGCTAAAACAACTGCAGGGATAGCACAATAATCTAAAATAAAATACACAGCATAATATAAATAAAATAAAATGCTACAAGGTCCACAGAGTCTCATGTCCAAATAAAAGTACAGTCAACAGAAAGAAAAGTACAACTACACGGGACATCCCCCGGCGTATAGCTACACGGGGCATCCCCCGTCTCTGGCAGACTGGCGACTAACCCTGACTAGAAGAACCACGCTGAAACTCGGCCGCACCTCTCGACGACCCCGCCTCACCTAAAAAGGAGGGGTGAGCCTCATTTCATTGGCCCAGTAGGGATCCCTCGGACCCCCACCACACACGAGGAAAACGACAACAAGGCGCGAAAACTGCTGAGGTAACGCTACCTAACAGGAGTACGGTAGAACCAACAAGCTGGAATAAATAAATGGAAAAGCTGTCTAACTAACCATACCGTACCACCGAACCTCGGTCCGACGAAACTCAAGTCCGGACCTACCAGTAGATAGGAGCACCACCCACTAGAAGAACGACCGGATACGTCCCCTGACGTCTTATACCGCGTCACAACTATCTAGCTACAACGCCCCGGGCGCAAGACTCAGACACATACAGTAACCAGTAGTACCATAAAACTAGGACTAGCTGAGGTCGCGCTCGTCAGCGCGGGTCCGAAGCCCTCAGCCCCGTGTGCACACTCAGACCATATGCCCTAGGCCTGTCCTCTAGCTGGTAATTCCCCCTTAAGCCCGGACTTGGCTGTACGTGGGGGCCCTACGGTAACCAGCCTACTCACCGTCTCTCTCGGGTCAGCCGCTCCACCACTCCCTGTGAGCGACGTCACGCGGAATTGCCGGGGGAGGTGAAGAGGAGCGCGTGAGGGGCTTGTTTTGCTGCAACACAGAAAGAAGAGAGACCACCACGGGAGATTGCTCCGGCGGGGCGTACGGGACAGATACAAGGTAACAAGATATGGAGATTAAACGGTCATAGCGGGAAATGACTCTCCACGACCTCGGGGGATGGGAAAAGTGCAGAATTTAAGTGACAGAAATTTAAACGGCCATTGCGGGAAATGACTCGTCGTGGCCTCGAGAATATGAGCAGATATGAGAAGAGTACAGAATACAAGTAACAGGAATTTAAATGGCCATTGCGGGAAGTGACTCGTCGCGGCCTCGAGAATATGAGCAGATATAACCACAGCACAGAATATCAATGACGGAAATTCAAATGGCCATTGTGGGAAATGACTCGCCCCGGCCTCGAGAATATAACAAATATAAGGAACAGAATATAAGAGACAGAAATTTAAATGGCCATTGCGGGAAATGACTCGTCGCGGCTTCGAGAATATAACAGATATAAGAACAATGCAGAATATAAGTGACAGAAATTTAAACGGCCATTGCGGGAAATGACTCTCCGCGGCCTCGAGAATATGATGTGATCGCCAGGGGCCGGAGACCCCAAAATAAAGAAAGTGATCGCGCCTACCTCAAAAGCGGGAGATGGCGGATTGCTTCCTCCTCTCCCTTCGGCCGGCCGATGGAGAGGGCTTTCCTTTGTTACCCTTGCAAAAGAAGAAACATACAGATAACAAGTGGAACAGAAAAGATGACAGTGTAGTATTAGTCCCATAATGAAGGATAATGAAATCGTTGCAAGACACACACCTGGTTGGTGTTGTTTTTAAACTCCTCTCAGACACGAGTAGGAGAGAAATATGATGATGAATGGGATTATGCAAACGTATATAAAAGACGACTCCCTTATGAAGGGAGTCGGAGAATGCGAGATGATGACTGCAAAAGAACTACGGAGAAAAGGGGAGAGAATTGGGTTATTGAATGTGCCGGTGGCGGGATCCGGCGGAGCTTCGGCAGCGTGGGGATGACGTGGAAGCAGAACGGATGGAGCTAGCCTTCCTCTCGCGAGCGCGGGCACCCGAGAAGTCGGTAGAACCTCCCACTACAAAAGACCCACTGGTTAGAAATGGGATCCGGCAAAGTCTCTCCTTCCTCTTGTTGCATCCCTATGGTTTTGATGATGTCTCACACTATAAATCAGTCTACTATCTCTAGATTTATGCTGGTTCATCATGTAAGTGAGTACAGTTCATATGATGTTTCATTAGTTCATCTATCTACACTCTGCTTAGTTAGAATGAACAGTAGTGGGTCGACCCACCCTTGCTGATGCGTCGACCCATCAGAACACTGACTGTCTGGGTATCAAAGTCTGTACATCAGCTTGATCGAGTAAGTCTGTACAGCATGCCTTAGTGTTCATATCATTAAGTCTGCACACTGGCATATCATCTTCAAGTCTGTACATCGGGCACCTTCTAACTGAAGTCTATACACTGGTCTTAATATTCTAAGTCTGTACACTGCCCGACCGCTTCAAGTCTACACACTCGATTGTCATACCTTCAACTCTATACACTGCTACAGGAACCAAGTCCATACACTCTCCCGTTCAAATCCTTCTAAGTCTGTACATCGGTTTCGCTTCTCCAAGTCTATACACTGGACTTTGTTTCACCAAGTCTGTACACTCCACATCTTTTCCTACGCTTGGCCAAGTCTATACACTCATACATTTCCCTACGCTTTCCTGGCCAAGTCTATACATCGCTAAGCCTGTACATTGCATACTGCTCAAACGATCAAAGCTCAAAGTCTGTACAGCGTGAAGTCTAAACATTAGCTCAGGGGCTTCAAGTCTATACATTGAACTATTCTTCAAAGTCTGTACAGTGGCTTCGAATCGGCAAGTCTGTACATCGGCTTCATTCACTCAAGTCCATACATCCACAGTGGATCATCAAGTCCATACATCCACAGTGGTATTTCCATGTCTGTACAACGCTGAAGCCTTCACAAGTCTGTACACTGCTTGAGCCTCACCAAGTCTGTACATCGCTTCAAGCGATTCAAGTCTATACAGCCTGCCTTCACATTCAGAGTCTGTACATCGGTCCTTCAGCGTCTCATGCATCGTCTCACTCTCGCAAAGTCCATACACTGGCTCAAGCTTGTCGAAGTCTAGACATCGCCATTGGGCATCAAAGTCTGAACATTGGCCTCATGCTTCAAGTCTATACATTGGGTTGTCCGACCACAACTCTATATATTCGGTTGTTATAACTTGAGTCTTCAGTGCTCACAGCACATTCGTTCCAAGTCTGTACACTGGTTAGGCTTCGTGAAGTCTACACAGTGGCTGAGCAATGTAAAGTCTACACATTGGTAAGGCTAGTTCATGCATTGTTCATCACATGTCTATACACTGCCATTCATGCGCTTATTCATTAAGTCTATATACTGCCTTCACATGCGCTTATTCATTAAGTCTATACACTCTCTCACGTTGTACACACTTACTCAGTTGCTGTTTCTGAAGTATATACACTCGTGTTAATAGCCTGAACTAACTAAGTATATACATTCCTTCTGTCTCCGTCTGCAGGCGATTCAGGCTGATGATTGGGCACGTGATCCGAGGTTGGCACCTGGCACGTGATCCAAGAAACCAGGAACATGACACGTGGATGGCAACCCAGTCAGGATGCTGCCATGTGGTCGAAATTCAAATGATCTGGCAAAAAGTTCTTGGGCGGGAACCTGGAAGCCACACGCCTAATATCTGCTATAAATATGAAGCTTCGTCCTTCAGTAGAAGTGGGATCGTGAAAAGAAAAAGCAGAAGCCATTTGTGTGAGACTGCACGATCCAGAAAGGAAAAAGAGCAGAGAGTTCCATATTGTCCAGATCCGAGAGGAGTATGTTCGAGAGAGAGAGAGAGCGGTGTCTGTGGTTTGATGAATTGCTTCCTTTGAAGCTACATTTGTATTGGTTTCAGAATCGACTGCTTCTTCGTTGGTCCTTGTTTCTATTTTGTTTTCCTTTTATTTTGTTCATTCTTCTGATTCGAATTGGTTCCCCTCTGGTGTGTGGAGGAAGGGAGTGTTACTCCGGTTTCCCTCTGGGTTGCAGAGGAAGAGAGATCGGTGATCTCTGGTGTTGCTAGTGACAGGTTGTCATTAGCAGGTTCCCTCCGGTGTGTGGAGGAAGGGAGAGGTGTCTCCGGTTCTGTTCTAGCTGGTAGCTAGAACAGGTTTCAAGCTCTGTGGGTAGCAGAGCTTGGTTGAGGGATTTGTTTCCCTTGGTTGTTCAAGCTGTGTGGCAGCATGTTGTTCGCAGACTGAGTCTGCAGTGTTCTAGCATTGTCTAGTGGAATCCTCATTCTAGTTGGAGTGAGGGGTGGATGTAGATTACAGACTGCAATCGAACCACCTAAAAATCGGTGCCTCCTCTGTGGTTTGCTGTTATTATCTGCGCTCTCCATCTGCTTGTCTCTTTGCTTCCATGTGATCAGTTCTTCATTCTCATTTACTTATACTGTCTTGTTTGGTGACTGCGTTTGCATTTCTCTGTGTGCGAGTTCAGGAGGGGCGTAAGCAGTAGAATTAATTTTTCCGCCTAAGTTTTTACAAATTGGGAGTGATCTATTCATCCCCCCCTTTTATATCACTCTTGCTGCGCTAACATTTGGTATCAGAGCAGGTTTACGCCATGTGGACGAACGGTCAAGGAAATGCCAGTGGTCCTAGAACCTTCATGGCCGAAGGTCAATCCATTAGTCGCCCTCCGTATTTTGATGGTAGTAACTATCTGTTTTGGAAGAACATGATGGAAGTGTTTATCAGGGCTCAGAGCCATAAACTGTGGAGAGTAATTACTGTGGGGCCATATGATCTGCCACCAAACGAGGACGCTTGGACAGATGACCATGTCAAGCTATCTTCACTCAACTGGACGACGCTGAACATCATCCAGTGTGCTGTTCATCCAGAGGAATATGCCCGTATATCTGCCTACAAGACTGCCAAGCGAATGTGGGATGAGCTGCAATTGATCTATGAAGGTACAGCTCAAGTGAAAGCCTCGAAGGTAAACCTCTACACTTCCAAGTATGAAATGTTTAGGATGAATGCAGAGGAGAATATTATTAAAATGTATGCCAGGTTGTCCTTGATCACAAACACACTTAAGGGGCTAGGGAAGGATCTTGCTGAGGCAGATATAGTCAGGAAAATTCTTAGATCTTTATCCCCGACATGGCACACTAAGGCCATTGTGATTGAGGAGTCAAAAGATCTGACTACCTTGACTGTGAATGAACTCATAGGATCCCTTATGACCTATGAGATGAATTTCAAAGGAGGTGGAGAAGGAAGTGATAGGAAGGCTAAGAATGTGGCTCTAAGGGCATCCCGCAACAAGGGTAGCAACAGCGGGAGCAGCAGCAATAGCCCCGAGTCCGAGCTTGAAGGTTTTTCAAATCTCGACCAGGAGGAGTAGGCAATGCTCACTAGACAGTTCAGAAAATTTTTGAAGAAAAAGGGAAAGACCTTTAGGAAGAAGAAGCCACACTCTTTTAACAAGAATGCTGAATTTACTAGTTACAGGGATAGAAATCCTAAGAGACTGACTTGTTTTAATTGTAACAAACAGGGACACATGAAAGGCGAATGCCCAGACCTCCAGAAGAAGGGTCCCTATCTTCAGAAGAAGAACACAAAGGTGCAGAAGAAGAAGAAGCCACAGGCGATGGTCTGCACATGGAGCGAGGAAGAAGAAGATCCCGAAGACACTTCCTCAGAAGAATATGAAGATGGAATTTGCCTTATGGCAAACAGTGAAGAGGAGGTAATAAATGTTTTTGAAAATTTTTCAATTGATGACTGGGAGGATGCTTATGGTGAATTGTTAGATAAATTTAATTCTCTTAGTAAAGAGCACAGAGTTCTGAAAAGAAAATTTAACACAAACGTTGAAGAACAAACTCAGGTCTGTGAGGAAAATGAGAAGCTAAAAGAACAACTAGAAGAAATGACCTCACTAAGGAAAGAAAATGATAAGCTCAAGGGAGAAATTCAAGAAAGTCAAAATCAGCTCAATGAATTCAAAACTAAAATTGAAGAAAGCATGAATGAAATTAGAGTGAACTCAGAGAAATATGAAGCTGTGAAGAAAGTAAATGCTGAACTCCTAAAAAATTCTGAGTCCTTTCAAAAGGAGCTGGAAGACAAACAGAAAGTCTTAGAAAAGTTTGTCCAAGGAAAAACTAGTTTAGATGCTATACTAGGGACTATGGTCAATTTCAATAAGGAGGGTCTAGGCTATGACCCAACCAACAAGAGACCCTTGCAATTCAAGACCATCACCTTCTGCCCAGAGAAGGGAAAAGAGAAGCTGGACACACCATCCAGCTCAAACAGCACTAAAGGAATTCAAAGTCCTAAAGAAAACACAAAAACCAGTGCTGGACAACCATTTAAGATGGGAATGAATTTTATGAAGAATATCACTAAGCCCACTCACCAGAACACAAATGGTAGATGGACCAAGAAAGTGAATCAGAATAAGAGCTGGAATTACAACAATCAGATGGGTCCAAACAGGACCTACTGGAGAAATAATTTTCATGGTCAAAAATATGTTAATCAATAAGCTTACAGGAAATTTCTAGGAATAGGAAGACTAATGAATGGAATAGAACTCACTTCTCCAGTCCAGCTGGATTCAACTTTAATAAACCAGAAAGGAAGGTGCCAGAGAAAACCATGCTGAAGCAAATCTGGATACCTAAACACTTGATCAGAGATTTGAACAATGTCTTTGGACCCAACTCATCTTGGGTTCCAAATCACTCTGCTTGATGTATTTGTGTAGGTCGGCCTGGCAGCTGAAGACAACAAGTGGTACCTCGACAGTGGCTGCTCCAGACATATGACAGGAGACCGATCCAAGTTTAGCAAGATAGAGATGAAGCCAGGGGGTCTTGTCAAGTTTGGAGGAAAGAACAAAGGTAAAATAATTGGAGTTGGTACAGTAGGTAAGTCTTCCACAAACTCCATTGAAAAAGTCTTACTTGTGGAAGGGCTTCAACACAACCTGATTAGCATTAGTCAATTATGTGACAGGGGTCACAGGGTTGTATTTGATGATAGTTCATGCAAAATCCTTGAAATAAATTCTGATGTGGTTAAATTTGTAGCCAACAGGATTAATAATGTCTACATTGTAGACTTAGATGAGGAATCTGAATCTACTATTTGCTTATCTGCCAACTCTGAAAATGATGCTTTTGAATGGCATAGACGTCTAGGTCATGCTAGCTTTACTACTTTAAATAAATTGGTCAAGCATGATTTAGTTAAAGGCATGCCTAGAATTAAATTCAATTCCATTTCAAAATCATGTGATGCCTGTGCTCTAGGCAAACAGACCAGGAATTCTTTCAAATTAAGATCTGAGCCATTGTCCTCTAGACCAATGGAACTTCTCCATATGGACCTTTTCGGTCCCACTAGAGCTCAGAGTCTTAATGGGAACAGGTTTGGCTATGTCATCATAGATGACTTCTCTAGATATTCATGGATATTTTTCTTAGCAAATAAGAGTGATGCATTTCAAAAGTTTAATCTGTTTTTCAATAAGGTCAAACAAGAAGGGAAATACAAGGTCTGTTCTATTCAATCTGACCATGGAGGTGAGTTTGAAAACTCCATGTTTACTGATCTTTGTGAAAAAGAGGGACTAACTCACAGGTTTTCTTCTCCCAGGACACCTGAACAGAATGGGATTGTGGAGAGAAGAAATAGAACTGTGGTGGAGATGGCCCGAACCATGTTGATTGAAAGTAGATTACCTAGAAGGTTTTGGGCAGAAGCGGCCAATACAGCAACTTACATAATCAACAGGGCCATGGTAAGACCCATTCACAAGAAAACACCCTATGAGCTTCTAAAAGGTAAGAAACCAAACTTGTTTCATTTCAGAATTTTTGGAGCAAAATGTTTTATTCATAACAATGATAAGAAAGATTTAGACAAGTTTGAAGCTAAAAGATCCCCAGGAATATTCTTGGGTTACTCTGAAGTGTCAAGGGAATATAGGGTATTTAACATATCAGATCAGAAAGTGGAAGAGTCTCCACACATCCTTTTTAGTGAAAAGAAAGATGTTTCTAATGTTGAAAATCTTGACAGGGATTCCAATCATGATGGGATTTTCTAGAAGACCAACAAGAAGAAGAGAAGACTCAGCCGAGTGGAGAAACAAATTCCCCCAATCAGGAAGGGCCAAGAGAAACAGGTGAGTCTTCAACAAATGTTAGATTTCTTAAAGACCATCCATTAGATAATGGCATAGGCCATCCTGAAGATCCTCTTCGGACTAGGTCTCATTTTAGAAATGTGAATAATGATGACTTAATTGCTTTAGTCTCACAAATTGAACCCAAAACAGTAGAAGAGGCCTTGGCTGATCAAGCTTGGGTCAATGCTATGTGTGAGGAATTAGGTCAGTTTGAAAGGAATAATGTCTGGGAGCTTGTCCCAAGACCAGATGGTATTAATATCATAGGAACCAAGTGGGTGTTCAAAAATAAGATGAATGAAGATGGAATCATCTCGAGGAATAAGGCCAGATTAGTAGCCAAAGGCTACTGTCAGGAATTCGGTGTAGACTTTGATGAATCCTATGCACCTGTTGCTAGGATGGAAGCTATAAGATTGTTGCTTGCCTTTGCTTGTTCAAAGAATATAAAACTCCAACAAATGGATGTTAAAAGTGCCTTTTAAATGGAGTCATTAAAGAAGAAGTTTTTGTTGAACAACCTCCTGGATTTCAATACTCTCCTCAACCTAACCAATTTTTCAGGTTAAACAAAGCCTTGTATGGTCTAAAGCAGGCTCCAAGAGCATGGTATGAAAGATTGACTGAATTTCTGATCAGCAAGGGCTACAAAAGAGGTAAAGTTGATCAAACTTTATTTACCAAGGGCATAAATAGAGATCTCATCATAGTTCAGGTATATGTAGATGACATTGTATTTGGATCAACTAAGCATGAACTATGTGATGAATTTTCTACCATGATGTCTGCTGAATTCGAAATGAGCTTGGTTGGTGAACTAAAATACTTTCTTGGATTGCAGGTACAGCAGCTAGAGGATGGGTGCTTCATCAACCAAACCAAATACACAATGGAACTGTTCAAGAGGTTTGGTATGGAAAACTTAAAGCACATTACAACACCCATGGGCACCAATACCTCACTGGATGCAGATGAGACAGGTAAAGAAGTAAATGCCAAACTTTATCGAGGTATGATTGGATCACTTCTTTACTTGACAGCCTCTAGACCTGATATACAATTCAGTGTAGGAATGTGTGCAAGGTATCAGTCTAGACCTACTGAATTACACTTAGCTGCAGTTAAAAGAATCTTCAGATATTTGTCAGCTACTCATTCTCTTGGTTTATGGTTTCCTGCATCTCACACATTTAACTTAGTTGCATACACAGATGCTGATTATGCAGGCTGTAAACTAGACAGGAAAAGCACTAGTGGTCATTGTGAATTTTTGGGTGGGTGTTTAGTGTCTTGGGTCTCCAAGAAACAACATTCTGTGGCCCTCTCCACTGCAGAAGCTGAATATGTGGCTGCAGGAGTTGTGGAACACAAGTCATATGGATTAAACACCAGCTTCAGGACTACCAAGTAGACCTGGGGTGCACACCAATCTACTGTGATAATACTAGTGCCATCAATATTGCTAAAAATCCTGTTTTGCATTCACGAACCAAACACATAGAGATAAGACATCATTTTATAAGAGATGAGGTGTCTAAGAATAATTTTGAACTGATTCATGTAGGCACAGATAATCAGATTGCTGACATATTCACAAAACCTCTGGATAATGAAAAATTCACCACATTGAGAAGAGAATTAGGCTTATACAAATTGTCTTAATTATGAAGCATGTTCTTGTTGTGAGGGGGATTTGTGTTTGTCTGATGTTTAGCCTTATGTCATGCTAGTTTAAGTGGGAGTTCAGAATGTCTGCTGGTTAGCTTTCAGGAATGCCTTGAGTGAGGGGAAGCTTTGAGATTATGCTGGATTGTTTCATTGAGGAATGCTATGTCTTAGGGGGAGCTGAGTTGTTGTGTGAGAGGAGAAGTTCTTTGACATATTCAAAAGGACTGTCCAGATGTGTAACTTTGCTGGTCTTGCATGACTGATCTAGTGTGGTTCTCTCAGACAGTAGAGTGTCACTTATCTCTTAAGTCTATAAGTCAGTGACTCTAAAATCCAGTTAGAATCTTTCCTTTGGTACTCCTTCAGAGATCTGGACTAATTGCATAAAGTATATCTTCCTACATTGTCATTGATTCTGGTTCAGGCCAAAACCTGTATGTCTTGATATCTGACCCAATCAGCTTGAAATCTAGACTTCAAGACTCAATTCAAGAAATAGTCCTTCTGGTATTATTTTCAATCATTCTATCTCTTTAACTCGAGGGCTTAACTGAACAAACATGTTCTGTTTTGATCACTGAGAAACTGGGACCTTCATCAATGAAATGAATATTTCTCCCATGTCATGAGGTGTCAAATGCTTAAAATGAATGAAAAGACATGACAGAGCAATGGTGGCTTGCTGGTGAGTAACTGGAGACTCTGGCCTCTAATCAAGGTGTTTCCTCATGTCAAAAGCCACAGTTACTAACTCTGTTCCTTAATAATAAAAAAAGGAAGGAAGTAATGAGGTACTCACTCTGAGTAACTGGGGATTCAGGCCTCTAATCAAGGTGTCTCCCTAATGTCAAAGGAGTGAACTACCAACTTACTCATTGATCTTCTTGAAAATCATCTCAAAAAGAAAAAAATTCTTGTTGTTATGCAACTAATGGATTGCTTGTCCTCAATACCTTGAGAACACCTCTCTGATTTTGTCTCTTGCTGTCTTGTGGGATAGTTGAATGATCAGCTATATCTGGCCATACTTGTTAACTCCTGCTCTAAATCATACACTATGTATGCTGATAAACTTTTCTATCATTCTACTTCTCTATTGTGTACTGGAGTTTAAAGAATCTTCTCTTGAGATTAGAAACTCACTTATTCTCTTAAGACCTACTCGTGACTTTCTGCACTAAGAAGTTATTGCCCTTCTTCTTCATGTTTCCAGCACTGTCATACATTCTGTATTTCTTTTTGCTGATGTCAAAGGGGGAGAGAAGTTCTGCAATATCAGTGATTCTTGGATTTGTCTTGAGCTTTGGGGGAGTCATGTTGCTTCGGGGAAGATATGTTTATGAGTTGTGGGGGAGATGAGAGTGTGTGTAGGGAATGTTTAATTCATTTGCATGAGCATGCCTTGAATTTACTCTGTTTGTTGCAGCTGATATTAATTTCTTGTTGAACTTTGATATTGCTTGATTCATAGTGTTGCCATCATCAAAAAGGGGGAGATTGTTACATCCCTATGGTTTTGATGATGTCTCACACTATAAATCAATCTACTATCTCTAGATTTATGCTGGTTCATCATGTAAGTGAGTACAGTTCATATGATGTTTCATTAGTTCATCTATCTACACTCTGCTTAGTTAGAATGAACAGTAGTGGGTCGACCCACCCTTGCTGATGCGTCGACCCATCAGAACACTGACTGTCTGGGTATCAAAGTCTGTACATCAGCTTGATCGAGTAAGTCTGTACAGCATGCCTTAGTGTTCATATCATTAAGTCTGCACACTGGCATATCATCTTCAAGTCTGTACATCGGGCACCTTCTAACTGAAGTCTATACACTGGTCTTAATATTCTAAGTCTGTACACTGCCCGACCGCTTCAAGTCTACACACTCGATTGTCATACCTTCAACTCTATACACTGCTACAGGAACCAAGTCCATACACTCTCCCGTTCAAATCCTTCTAAGTCTGTACATCGGTTTCGCTTCTCCAAGTCTATACACTGGACTTTGTTTCACCAAGTCTGTACACTCCACATCTTTTCCTACGCTTGGCCAAGTCTATACACTCATACATTTCCCTACGCTTTCCTGGCCAAGTCTATACATCGCTAAGCCTGTACATTGCATACTGCTCAAACGATCAAAGCTCAAAGTCTGTATAGCGTGAAGTCTAAACATTAGCTCAGGGGCTTCAAGTCTATACATTGAACTATTCTTCAAAGTCTGTACAGTGGCTTCGAATCGGCAAGTCTGTACATCGGCTTCATTCACTCAAGTCCATACATCCACAGTGGATCATCAAGTCCATACATCCACAGTGGTACTTCCATGTCTGTACAACGCTGAAGCCTTCACAAGTCTGTACACTGCTTGAGCCTCACCAAGTCTGTACATCGCTTCAAGCGATTCAAGTCTATACAGCCTGCCTTCACATTCAAAGTCTGTACATCGGTCCTTCAGCGTCTCATGCATCGTCTCACTCTCGCAAAGTCCATACACTGGCTCAAGCTTGTCGAAGTCTAGACATCGCCGTTGGGCATCAAAGTCTGAACATTGGCCTCATGCTTCAAGTCTATACATTGGGTTGTCCGACCACAACTCTATACATTCGGTTGTTATAACTTGAGTCTTCAGTGCTCACAGCACACTCGTTCCAAGTCTGTACACTGGTTAGGCTTCGTGAAGTCTACACAGTGGCTGAGCAATGTAAAGTCTACACATTGGTAAGGCTAGTTCATGCATTGTTCATCACATGTCTATACACTGCCATTCATGCGCTTATTCATTAAGTCTATACACTGCCTTCACATGCGCTTATTCATTAAGTCTATACACTCTCTCACGTTGTACACACTTACTCAGTTGCTGTTTCTGAAGTATATACACTCGTGTTAATAGCCTGAACTAACTAAGTATATACATTCCTTCTGTCTCTGTCTGCAGGCGATTCAGGCTGATGATTGGGCACGTGATCCGAGGTTGGCACCTGGCACGTGATCCAAGAAACCAGGAACATGACACGTGGATGGCAACCCAGTCAGGATGCTGCCATGTGGTCGAAATTCAAATGATCTGGCAAAAAGTTCTTGGGCGGGAACCTGGAAGCCACACGCCTAATATCTGCTATAAATATGAAGCTTCGTCCTTCAGTAGAAGTGGGATCGTGAAAAGAAAAAGCAGAAGCCATTTGTGTGAGACTGCACGATCCAGAAAGGAAAAAGAGCAGAGAGTTCCATATTATCCAGATCCGAGAGGAGTATGTTCGAGAGAGAGAGAGCAGTGTCTGTGGTTTGATGAATTGCTTCCTTTGAAGCTACATTTGTATTGGTTTCAGAACCGACTGCTTCTTCGTTGGTCCTTGTTTCTATTTTGTTTTCCTTTTATTTTGTTCATTCTTCTGATTCGAATTGGTTCCCCTCCGGTGTGTGGAGGAAGGGAGTGTTACTCCGGTTTCCCTCTGGGTTGCAGAGGAAGAGAGATCGGTGATCTCTGGTGTTGCTAGTGACAGGTTGTCATTAGCAGGTTCCCTCCGGTGTGTGGAGGAAGGGAGAGGTGTCTCCGGTTCTGTTCTAGCTGGTAGCTGGAACAGGTTTCAAGCTCTGTGGGTAGCAGAGCTTGGTTGAGGGATTTGTTTCCCTTAGTTGTTCAAGCTGTGTGGCAGCATGTTGTTCGCAGACTGAGTCTGCAGTGTTCTAGCATTGTCTAGTGGAATCCTCATTCTAGTTGGAGTGAGGGGTGGATGTAGATTGCGGACTGCAATCGAACCACCTAAAAACCGAGTGCCTCCTCTGTGGTTTACTGTTATTATCTGCGCTCTCCATCTGCTTGTCTCTTTGCTTCCATGTGATCAGTTCTTCATTCTCATTTACATATACTGTCTTGTTTGGTGACTGCGTTTGCATTTCTCTGTGTGCGGGTTCAGGAGGGGCGTAAGCAGTAGAATTAATTTTTCCGCCTAAGTTTTTACAAATTGAGAGTGATCTATTCATCCCCCCCCTTCTATATCACTCTTGCTGCGCTAACACCTCTATCGGATCTGAAGCCCCTTCCCTTCGAGGGAGGGGGTCCCCTATTTATAGAGGGGAAGTGGATTGAGGCGTCCAGGAGACAGGACGCCTCAAGATGGGGGCGTCCAAGACCATGGACGCCTCCATCAACATATTAAATATTTTTGATTTTTAATATTTTTATTAAGGCATCCAGGAGAATAGACGCCTTCATTTCCGCCCATCGGAACCCCGCCGAAAGCCGTAGACGGTGGGTAAAGCGCGTGATTTTGGTGGGCACACGTGACTCACGAGTGGGCGCGTCTAGCTGGCAAGACGTCCCTATATTTTTAGATTTTTTCTGAAAATTGAAGGCATCTAGGACCTGGACGTCTCAAATGGAAGCGTCCAAGGCCCTGGACGCCTTTACAATTATTATTTATTTATTATTTATTATTTTTTTTATTTTTTCGCTGATGAAGGCGTCCAGGGCCCTGGACGCCTTCAAAATTATTATTATTTTTTATTTTTTATTTATTTTTCATTGATGAAGGCGTCCAGGGACCTGGACGCCTTCATAGTTATTATTATTTTTTATTTTTTCACTGATGAAGGCGTCCAGGCTCTTGGACACCTCAAAGTTTTTTCACGGAAAAAATTCAGAAAAATGTAAAAAAATTCATAAAAATAGGAAATCACCAGAGTAATTAAAAATGTAAAGGTCACCTTGGGGTATCATAGTGTAATATGAGATTTACTCACGGTAATGTCAAGAACGGCGTGTCTACAGTTGTCCCGTCTTGGCGTCTGCTTTGCAAGGGAGTGACACGTAGTGGAATGGCATTGAAGTGACGTGGAATGGAGTGAGAATGGACTGAAAAGTAGATGTCAGGGTGTGATGAGACACGCTTTCAACATTATGGTTTTGGAATATTTTTAGAGTTTTTAACGAGACGACCTTGAAGAAGGTCTTCCGAATTCAACAATTGCTTGGACGGAAATAAAACAAGGAAGGGGAAAATGTGCGCTTAGGCACGAGTAGAAAAAGGGACCAACTTCTCTGTGTGGAAGTACCTGGGTCGTAAACCTGCAGGTTTCACCTTGGGGAGCGGTTACCAGCCAATGTGGAAGTGCTGCGACCAAGGTGGGTCAAATAGAGTAAAAGTAAAGGAATATTTGAGGATCAATCCAAACAAGGGTCTCTTTTGGAAGAACATCGCGGGGTGGTCTCAAGGAAACTCAGTACTTCATTCGGAATGGAATATCTCATATTATAAGAATTTAAGCACATCGGCCTTCGCAAT
The DNA here is from genome assembly GCA_022559845.1 of Amorphophallus konjac. Lineage (NCBI taxonomy): Eukaryota > Viridiplantae > Streptophyta > Magnoliopsida > Alismatales > Araceae > Amorphophallus > Amorphophallus konjac. The sequence continues at coordinate 63,968,127 of CM040128.1, read as the reverse complement.
CGAATTACTTTGAATGATTTTTCGCAATGGAATCAAAGTCCTACATGAATGCATGCTGGGTTTAAAAGAAAACTTAAAACAAACTAATATAGAAAATAGCCAAGGATAATTTTGTCAAGTTGTTAAGAATGGGTCAGGATACCGATCCGGTGAGCTGATACTGAGCCGGGGCCCGTGTATCAACGCACCAACTCACCGAATGGAACCATCGTCCCCTCGCTTTCACAACTTAACGGTCTATCCGCACAACTTAAATTCCTCTGAAATCATCACTATTTTTTGTTGAAGGGGAACTCAAATTCCAGAGTCATTCAGGTCGCAAGGTCCTTGACATGTTTTAGTAGCGTAAATATTATATAATACAATGCATGACATGGTGGGACTAGTTACCGAATGGTGGCACACGATGGGACGGTGGCGTCCATTAGTGAAACCTGCACTGATCAACATGATTAAAAGCAGCAGAGTTGCACCACAGTACAAGGGAGATCAAGACAAAATGCTTTTTGATGAAGTCGACGGCGATGACTCGACATTGATGTGACATCTCTTGGCCTTTACCCCCTTCCCTTCCTATAAGTACCCCCCTTAGGCTAGTTCAGCCAAATGCACCAAGAAGAGCTTTGAAAGCTCAAGAAGAGGAGGAGAGGTGAATCTAGGGATTTCTTGGATGGAAGGAGAGTCTTCCCACCCTGTGAAGAGGAGCAGGCCTAGCAGCGACTTTAGGCGACTCTTCGACCTTGAAGGTCATCTGAGTGGGATGATCCGATCGCATATGGTGAGTTGACTCATTTCAAATTTCATGTACAACTTCTCCCTCACTTCTTCCTTCTTTTGTTTTCTTCCCTTTTCCAGCCGTACCCTCTCTTCCCAGGTCCGAGAAAATTTTCCAAGCTGCCGTGGCTTTCGAAACTCACCTCCAATCTCCATCAGCATGAGGGTCATAATCACGGGGTGGCACCTTCAGGGGCTCCTAGTTCACGCCAAACATTATGAGAAGATTCGTATGTTCTGGGCGGCTATGGGCGCACTGGTGGAGATCTGGCATCCTCAAACTCACACCTTCATCTTCCCTTATTTCAAGGCTACCATCCTTCTCGAGGAGGTAGAACTCCTACTGAGGTTAAAAAGGTTCAAAATTGATGGCAGGATAAAGATTACGCGAATGCTGAAGAGGGTGACTTCCGAGGAGGTCCTTGGAAGCTTCATGCCGCCTGGTGCCATTAGAAACGTCCAGACTCAGAAGGGAATTAACTTGCAGAAGCTCGCGGAATGGGTCATGGATGCCCTGAGAGGATTGCCAGATGATGATCGTTTGGAAGAAATCATGAAGGGATTCACAATCTGTTTGGTGGGTGCTCTCTTATTCCCTCATACCGACAACGTAGTGGAGGAAGATCAGCTGAGTGCTATTTGTGGCATTTGGAATGGCAAAAGGGTAGGACCTACCGTTCTTGCTTACCTCTACAGTGGCCTTACTGCTTCTAGCCTGGGTAAGCCTCCTTTTGGTTACGCACTTCTTCTGAATTGTTGGGTTGATTTACATTTCAAATTTGATCACTATGAGGGGATGCTAACTGCCTCGAAGATTTTTTAACAAATCCCCCTTTACCACATAGACGATGTGTTAGGCTTTGGTGGTAATATAGTGAACCGCGTTCCATGGCTGAGGAAGCATGAAGACTGGAGGTCTCACTTCAGAACTATGACACAAAGCTTTTTCACTTGTGCACCGGCATGCCTACTCTCACGTGAACTCCTCACGATGTCTTCTCCCGGAGCTTAACTCCAACTGATTGGCGCGACGGAGTTTGTTCTTTATAATGCGCATTGGTGCTACATCCAAAGCGGCATTCCACGCCACTCGTTCCCACCGTTAACCGGCATCGTTCCTTTGAAGAAGAGGGAGTTGGGCACGGAAGCGGATACGAAGGAAGCGAAGGCCATCAAAGCACCATGGAAGACAAGCACTTTGGGAAAGGTGTTAGTGCATGTGGAGGAAGAGGGTGAACTGTGGAGAGCTTATGTAACTGAACTGGAGAAGTTAAGGCCCGAAGTGTCCAAACCCTTGATGTAGCTCACTCTACTTTTGATGAAATAAATGCGAAATTTTTGTGTGCAAATATTTTCTTTATCCTTTTTTGTTTGTTTTTATTTTTTTATATATTTTTTTATATATTTTTTTATTTGTTTTTGTTTTTGTTATTTTTATTTTTATTTTTTTTGGGAGAGACGTCTAGGTGCAAAGACGCGTTCTAAACTTGATTTCAAATTTAAATCACCGAGAACCGCGGGATGGCCTTTCTCCTTCCTTACCTTGCCCGCGAACGACTCCTCCTCTTGTCGGGAGTTACTTGCCTAGCTCCATCTTCTTCCACTCTTGATCTATGGAGTATGGTGGGCCACATCGTGGTGAAGGACGAGGGGGAGGAGGAACTCCTCACCCGAGGAGGTTTGTGCAAGAGCATGGAGAGGCGACCGCGGAAGAGGAAGGACCTCTTCTGGCACTCGAGGGACCCGAAGACATGGAGGGAGGTGAGCATGGCCTAGTAAGCTCCTTGATCACCACCTCTTTGATTTTTTTAGCTTTGTAGCGAACAAGTAGAGGGAAAAGAGGGTTCGGAGAGTGTTGCACTTGAATGATGAACACGTCTTTGACAGGAGACACATTTTTTTAATGATGTGGCCCTTCCTTTGATGCACAGGATATGACAAGGATCCCGGGCTTCGCCGATGAGTGGGCGAGTGCGGATGAGCCGAACCGCGTCGGGGAAGAGGGACGCGGCAAGGCAAAACTTGAAGACTGGCGCATACGTCTCCCTACTCAATTCCAAGACGGGCAGCAAGGTGGTGTGCCCACGCAGGAGAGTGCCGGCTACTTGCGGCAGTGCAGGGGGAGCCAAGTAGGGCCTTTTCAGCTCGGGAGACGGACAGAGGTGAAAGAAGGGACCTATTTTTTATTTTTTATTTTAAATCCCGAGGCTTAACTGATGGCTGTTGTTTGTCTATTTCCACGTGCCCAACAGGTAGCGATGGCAGGGATGGCCGGCGGATCATCTTCCAGCTCTCAGGCTCTTTTTTTGGATATCGCCTCCCTTCAGGAGTAACTTGCCAGTGTAGTGGCCCGCGCGACCCGGGCTGAAGAGGAGTGTGATGCTTGGGCAGCAACTATAGCAGAGCTACGACGTCACGATGAAGAGAGGCCGTCTCCAGACATCCTGGAGTTAAGGGTCCTCCTCCAGGTGGCGAGGAGGGAGGCAGAGAGAGAGAGATATAGAAGAGAGAGAAAGAGAGGGAGGAAAGAAGGACCGGGCGACAGCAGGATCGGGATGAGAGGAGGGCCTTGGAGGCCCAGGTGAGGAAGCTCCAGGTAGGCCTTCAGGTTGTGGGGCAGAGGTTAGGAGTGATGGAGATGCGCTACGAGAGAGCACGAGAGTTCGGGGCGCGACTCCGCCAGTCTGGCCACCTTTCTGTCGGTGGCTTCTTCCCCACGCTAGGGGATCAGCAGCGAGCCGCTACTGTGGAGCAGGTATCACAGGGTGGGGACTGCTGCTTCACGGAGCCCCAGGAGGCCCCTGAGGGACCCTCACCTTAGGGGAGAGGAGAGGGACGCCTAGAGGGATGAGTGTGAAGGTGATGGCGAGAGTTGGTGAGCTAGCATATGTCTCCTCTCTATGATTGTGATGTTTATGACAGTTTATGTAGACTTATGAATGGAGTGATTTGATTTCCTGCCGCTTATTTGTTCTCTTATGCGTTCCTTCTCCCTTACACTTCTTCACTATTCCCATGTGATGTGCTTGCCGAGACCCTGTCCAAAACGGGGAATCGTATCTTGGTCCGACCGTCTTTCACACGGAAATCTGCCGCCAAAGTCAATAATGACGGCTTTAGCCCCTTCTCCTTTACGACTTTCCAATCTTCTCGGACGACCTCTACAGCATGACAGGGCATCCCTAGACTGCGTAGGAAGTGAGTCATCATATCGCACCATCAATCAATTACCCTGCGAACGGTGAAGTGACACATGTGGGATCGCAAGGAAGGTGCCATATCACGAGGGTTATCGTTAACAGTGATGTAGGCAGTCTTGACTCGCCCTTCTCCCATTTCTATAAATACCATCCTCATTCGTCTCCCCAGGGGCACCGGTAGCCAACAAGTTTCCACGGAAACGGAAGAACTAAGGGTTCTAAGGTTCAAAATGGGGGGTGAATCTTCCCACTCTTCGAAGAGAAGCAGGTCCAGTGGTAGCGGTTCCAGGAGGCTCTCAGACCTCGAAGGGCACTTCAGTGAAAAGACCCAATCGCAACCCGTAAGATGAGCTTTCTTGCCCCTTCTCTCATTCTTTCTTCCTCCCTTCTAACAAAACCCCTCCTTGTGTATGCGGATGGTGTGATGAAATCACACATTCCATGGGAGTTGGTAGTGGCTGCATACCGGGGTCTCCCGAATTTTCAGAAGGCCAGGCTAGACGTGATGGGGCTTGGAGTCTTTCTTCGGATCGAGCCAATCAGGCTCGACCTTGCCCTCGTCCAAGCATTGCGTGAAAGGTGGGATCCAATGAGCCGTGCTTTCTTGATGCCTTGGGGGCACATGGTGCCTAGCCTGGAAGATGTTGTCCGAATTACGGGCCTGAAAGTGGATGGCGAGACACTGACCGGTATCACGTACTCCAACTACCGAGAGGCTGCCCAAAGGTTGCTAGGAGTGGACCTGGATGATCGTAAGAACATGTCCATAGCCAAGACGCCCATCATGGAGACGTTGGGGCTTACTGACATTCGTTCTCATGACGATGAGTCCTTGGAAGAGTTCATGGAGAGGACAGAAAGAGGATGCCGCACTATCTACTGCGTAGATGCGAGCAACTGGGAGAGAGCCAACATGGATTTGAGGAGATTCCTATTCTTCCTGTTGGGGAAATTGTTGCTGGGCTCGAAAGGAGACGGCATTCATTGCCGCTTCTTAGAATTCCTAGTAGACCCTGAGAAAGTGGGACGATACGCCTGGGGGGCAGCCATGTTGGCGCATCTATTTGCGGGTCTGTCTGAAAGAGCAGATCGAGAGATAACTGATGTGGCACAGCCCAAAGACCACTAAATATGATAAGGTGACCCTAGAACTTAGACCCGCAAGCATACAAGCGCTCAATGATTCTCACAACGACGATTTCTGCTCACTCGGTTCACACGTTCACCCGGTGGGTCCGGGAGATGATGGTGAGGGTCCGAGGCGGGACCCAATTGTCCTAATGGACTTACAATGCTAAGGCTGACCTCCAATGGGCCTGGGAGTCCCAACTTTGTGGGTGGCTGGCCCGCAAGGCGGGGTGTGGGGTGGCACTCACTCACGGGCCGCGGTGGGCACGATATTGCTTAAAATGAATTCCGAGCACTCTCTTACCGTCCGACGGGCATTCAAGGCAATACTACATTTGCAGAAATGAAGCTACAAGGGTGTGATCAGAAGCTCACCTGATCGGTGTGAAGACACCGATCCCGTTCGGAGACGAGGGCGCGCCGGGAGGCGAGGGTATACACCCGATCGCCGCGGCGATGGAGCTTGACCTGAAATGTGAAGAGGTACAGCACTACGCCCCTTGCAAGGGGGGGATCTTGGGGTGGGGGTTAATGTATTACAACCAAAAATTACCTCCACGCAGGGAGGGGCCTTCAGCCGGCCAAGCGGGGAGGGGAACGAGCGAGATAGAGTCGACTTTCGAGCTTTGCCGATTCTGCCTAGCTTTGTAATTCTGAACAGAGGGCCGATGTCGATGCTGCCAATAATTCCACCGAACTTGGAATCTCATGAAACTTGCGCCAAAAGATTGCTAACCGGAGAGGGGTGCGGCTTGAATTTTTGGATGACGTTCTGATCTAGGGGCTGACTGCTCTGGCGACTTGAAGATGGATGCAGCTCTGGTCTCTGGCCGAGCTCAGTCTGAAACAGCAGGTTGCAGAAGCGGGCACGGTCGCTCCTGAGCTCCAAATCTGACACCGCTGGACTCGTTGGAATCGTATACGAGTCTACTTTGCAGAAAAATAAACGGGGAAGTCTTCTGATGTCGGAGATGAGATGGGTGACCAGAGAAGTGGATGGTGGTCGGGGCAGACTGTGAGGAGGCAGACCGGCATGGTTGTGGTAGAAAATTGGTATCTCTGGTTGTCGGATGCCGAACGGGATTCCGCCTTCTGTTCCTGGATGCTGACAGGGGAAGGAAGAACTTTGTTGAAGACCCTGAAGACTGGTTCCTTCAAGGCTCGTCGTGGGAGAGTCTTCTCTGCCGCTCTGGCTCCTGGTCTGAGAGGTTCTGCGCAGTCGGGGAAGAACAGCCTTCACGGACGGCCACGAACTCGGAATGGAGTGATTCCACCTCGCCTGCGAAGAGCACAGGGAGGCCTTTCCATAAATTTAGGCCACGCCACCAGCAGAATCAGGATGCAGTCGTGGACGTCGCTGCAACAGAGTGCTAAACTGCAGGTCGGCCTGCACACAAAGCTGGAGTGGAGAAGAGAGGAGGGGGTGAACTTGGCTTGAGGGGAGAGGAGGGGTGCGACCTAGGGAGCAAGGAGGGAAGGGGAGATTCGAATTTGGGCTTTGGAATGAGTTAATTCAGCCTTGGGAAGGTGGAGATATGCTTAGGGAAGTGAAAGGGGTAGGTGGTGGTTGGAGGGTGGGGTTTTGAGTGGTGGAACTTCCTTGGGACTAGGTGAGGATTAAAGAGGGGTTGTGGGAAGTTGTGGGGAGTTAATGGAGGTAGGTGGGGGTTGGAAGTGGTTGAGAGGGGGAGGAGAGAGAGTGAATTTCGAAATTTAGAGAGAGGAGGAGAGAGAATGGAGAGATAATGAGAGAGAGAGAGATATTGAGAGAGTTTGAAAGGGTTTTCTTCAATATTCATCAAAAGTTAGTACAAGTGGAGAGATGGGGCCTATATATAGGCAACCACTCTTTACATGACCAAAATGTCCCTGACAATAGGACAAAAGACCAAGCATAACCTAGACTCAATCCTATGGGCCCATAACTAAGGAAATAAGGCCCAATTAAACAAAATAAGGGAAATGGACTAGAACCACATGACTCAATAAAGGAAAATACATAAGATAGGACTCAATAAAAGGAAAATACATAAAATGAACTTGGGAAAATGAAGATAACAAGTGGAGACCATGATCAATCCATGTGTAGACGACCAAAGCTAGAGGGAGTGTCGTGAGATGCCCTCATCAAATCTCCCGGGGTGGGGAGAACTCGACCCTGTCGAGTATGGGTCTGCCTGACTGTCGTACTGCTCCATCATGTCGGGGTCCAGGCGCATCAAATCCTCCCGACTCACCCATGCATCCTCGATCGGGGGACGGTTCTTCCACCTAACCAGATAGCGCTGATACACCTTGTGCCTTGTAATGATACTCTGCTCATCCAGTATTGCCTCTACCTGCTCTTGTCGGTCCCTTAAGCTAGAAAGTGGAGTCCCTCCGGGGGTGTCTCTCGTAAGGGGGGGTAAAGGCTCAAGCTCCTCACTGGGTTCCACCGCGGGACCTTTGTAGGGTACCAGGTCCGCCACGTTGAAGGTAGGGTGTACCCCATAGCTCTCTGGTAGGTCAAGCTCATAAGCATTGCTGCCAAGTCGTCGTAGAACTCGAAAGGGTCCCGACCCTCGTGCCCTCAACTTGGAGGCAGGCCCGGGAAGGAGCCGCTCCGTCCTCACCATCACCGGGTCCCCCACTTGGAATTCACAGTGGCGCCGGTGAGCATCGGCCCGTCTTTTGTAAGCCTCATTGCTTTTACCTATATGCTTGCGGATGTCATCATGCAACTCTTTGATATGCTGTGCAAAGGACTCAGCTGAGACTGACACTCTAGCATGTGGGGGAAGGGGAATGAGATCCGAGGGCTTTCTAGGCCTAAAATCATGTACTACCTCAAATGGACTCTTGCCTATGGACCTATTGACAGAATCATTGTAGGCAAACTCAGCTTGAGATAAGAGGAGATCCCAATTCCCAGGGTGATCCCCTACAAGGCATCGGAGCAAGTTCCCAAGGCTTCGGTTGACGACCTCAGTTTGGCCATCGGTTTGAGGATGATAGGCAGTGGAGAATTTGAGGAGGGTCCCCATCAAGTGCCATAGAGTCTTCCAAAAATAACTAGTGAACTTCACATCTCTATCGGACACAATAGTCTTAGGTAACCCATGGAGTCGGACTACCTCATCAAAGAATAACCGGGCGATCCTAGAGGCATCAGAGGTCTTGGAGCAGGGGATAAAGTGGGCCATCTTTGAGAACCTGTCAACCACTACAAAGATGGAATCATGTTTGCGCAAGGTCTTTGGTAGGCCAAGAATGAAATCCATGCTCAAATCCTCCCACGGTTGGTCGGGTATGGGTAGAGGTGTGTAAAGCCCGGTGTTTTGTCTTACTTGCTTGGCGGATGCACATATGCGGCATTGTCCCACAATGTGGGCCGCATCCTTCTTGAGACTGGGCCAGTGGAATTGCCTCTCAACCAACTCTATGGTTTTGTGGACCCCAAAGTGACCAGCTAGGCCACCACTATGTAACTCCCAAACTAGGAAGTCCCTAAGTGAAGTCCTAGGTATGCAAAGCCTATCCCCTTTGAACAGATATCCATCTTGAAGTATGAACCCCTTATACTCCTTGAGTGGCTGGGTGGAAAGGGTGTTGTAGTGAGTCCCAAAGTCGGGGCAATGTGGGTATTCCCCTTTGATTCTCTCAAATCCGGTTACCTCCACTTGGACGGTGGAGAGTAAGGCTACCCGCCTACTTAGTGCATCGGCGGCGCGGTTCTCACTACCCATCTTATACTTGAGGACAAAGGTGTAGGCTTGAATGTATTCTACCCATCGGGCATGGCGGGCATTGAGCTTTTGTTGAGTGTTGAGATATTTCAAAGCCTCATGGTCCGAGAAGATCACAAATTCTTTGGGTAGGAGATAGTGCCTCCAATGCCGGAGGGATTGAACCACGGCATAAAGCTCTTTGTCATATGTGGAGTATCTCGTCCTAGCCTCACAAAGTTTTTCACTAAAGTAGGCTACCGGGTGACCCTCTTGGCTAAGGATACCTCCAATCCCTACCCCGGAAGCATCACATGTGACCTCAAAGACCTTTGAAAAGTCGGGTAGGCAAAGGACCGGGGCTTGGGTCATTTTCTCTTTAAGCTCTAGGAAGGCTTTGGAGGCTGCCCTAGTCCAAACAAATGTGCCTTTCTTGAGGCAATCCGTGATAGGAGTGGTGATAGTGCTAAACCCCCGGATGAATCTCCTATAGAAGGTGGCTAGCCCATGGAAGCCTCGGGCGTCATGAATGGTTTTGGGCTCGGGCCACTCAAGAATAGCTTGGACCTTTTCGGGGTCCATGGATACTCCTTGGGATGAGACAATAAATCCTAGGAAGGCTAGTTGATTGGTCAAGAAATGACACTTCCCGGGATTGGCAAAGAGACTCTCTTTCCTAAGGATGGTGCACACTTGTTTGAGGTGATCGAGGTGGGCTTCCTTGGATTGGCTATATATGAGGATGTCATCAAAGTAGACAACTAGAAAGATGCCAATGAAGGGCCGGAGGACCTCGGTCATGAGACGCATGAAGGTACTTGGTGCATTAGAAAGGCCGAAAGGCATAACAAGCCATTCATAGAGACCGTCCTTAGTTTTAAAGGCGGTTTTCCACTCATCCCCGGGCCTAATGCGGACTTGGTGGTAGCCACTTTTGAGATCAATTTTGGAGAAGATGGTGGCTCCCGCTAGCATGTCTAGCATGTCATCAAGCCGAGGGATGGGGAACCTATATTTGACCGTTATCTTGTTGACGGCTCGGCTATCTACACACATGCGCCAAGTCCCATCCTTTTTGGGTGTAAGAAGAGCCGGGACGGCACAAGGGCTTTTGCTAATTCGGAGGAAGCCCTTCTTGATGAGTTCTTCAATCTGCCTCCGAAGCTCGGCATGCTCGGTGGGGTTGAGTCGGTAGTGTGGGAGGTTGGGCAAGGTAGCCCCGGGCACGAGGTCGATGGCATGTTGCACATCTCTCATAGGTGGTAGTTTGTCCGGAAGCTCCTCGGGAAATACATCATGGAAGTCCTTAAGGAGTTGATGAATTTCTAGGGGGTGTGGATCGGTTGGGGTGGATTCCCCTAGACAAATGACAATGGCACATACTTGATCCCCTTGGTTGACTTCTTCCTCAAACTCTTTCCTAGTGACAAGGTGTAGGCTCCTAGGAGGCTCTTTGATGTTACTAGGACTAGGACTTGATGGGGTGGGGTTTGTTGGTGTTGGGATGGGGGGAAGGGTAGTGGGTCCCTCAAGGGAGGGAGAGGCCCTCTTAGGTAGAGTGCGGGGTGGAGATGGGTTGAGTTGGATCTTCTTCCCCTCATGAATGAAGATGCAAGCGTTGGTTCTTCCTAAGAAGGTGGCATCTACATCGTAGATCCAAGGCCGTCCTAAAAGGATACTCCCAACTTCCATTGGAAGGATATCACACCACACTTGGCCTTGATAGGATTGGAATGTAATTGGGACAAGGCAACGGGCACTAACGGGTATGGAGGTGGTATCAATCCATGCTACCCTATATGGGTGGGGATGTGGGGAGGTGGTAAGGCCCAAAAGTTTGACGGTGTCGGGTGACACCACATTCACACTACTTCCATTATCCAAGATGACCTTCCTAACATGGCTCCCCATCCTTATGTAGGTATGGAATATGGTGTTTCTTCTCCAATCATGCTCTTGGTTTTGGGTGAGGGTGCATCTAACCACTCCTAGGTGGGAGTCGGTGGGTGGAGGAGGTTGTTCTTGGTTGCTCTCCATGTAGTGGTTCTCATACTCCTCCTCCCATTCAAGAGAGGGTTCATATACCTCAATCTCTCCTTCAAATTCAGCTTGGGGTTGGGGGTTGGTCTCCTCTATGAGTAAGTTTGATGCTCCCTTGGTGGGGCATTGATTGGCAAAGTGTCCATACCCATAACACCTAAAGCATTGCTGCCCACTTTGATGGTTTGGGGTCACCTTAGTGTGAGGGAGAGTGGGTGTCGAATTGGGCCTATTGGGAGTTGTGTTTAGGGGCCCAATTGCGGGGCGGAATGGTGGATTGGCATTAGGAGGGGTGACCCGTGTGGGAGGAGTTCCCATGGGTGTAGGAAGGAGACCTCTTTGGGGTGGTGGAGGGTTGGCCCGAGGTGCCATGGCTCTAGGGTCCATTCCCCGAGGGGGAACCATTCGCGTGTACCGAGAGAATTTCTCGGCATCCCGAGCTACTTGGTAGGCTTGCTCTAAAGTTGTTACTTGACGCATGAATAGTTCCTTTTTGATATGGAATTGAAGCCCATTCCTAAAGCGGGAGAGTGTGACGGAGGGGTCCTCTTGGACTCCACATTTGAGGAGGTAGTAGTCAAACTTTTCAATGTATTCCATAACGGTCTTTCCTTCTTGAGTCAAGGCTTGCCATTCATCTAGGAGGTTTTGATGGTAGGAGGGTGGGACATATTTGAGTTTGAGTTGGTCTTTCATGGCCCCCCATGTGGTGATTGGAACTTCCCTCCTAACTATCCTTAAGGCTTCAACATTCATCCAATGAGTCTTGGCAAGTTTGGTTAATTGCATCTTTGCAAGTCGGACTTTCCTATCCTCGGTCATTGGGTACCAATCAAAATATTGATCCATGGCTGCCTCCCAATCTAAGTAGATGCTCGGATGATGAGATCCATCAAAAGTGGGAGCATCGACTTTCACAAGTCTCATTAGTTGGTCATCCGGGTTGTCCCGGGGAGGCCTCTCATTCCTTCTAGGGGGTGGGTCCCTTTCCGGTTCGGGAGGGGGGTCAAGGTTGAGTCCTCCTATGGCTGGCTCCACATGTGGAGGGGGATCTCTCCTATCTCCTCCCCTTGGAATAGGTCTATTTTCCTCAAGTTGTTCAAGCCGGGCCGTAATACCGTCAAGCCTTCCCATAATTTCGGTCATGTAGTCCACAAGAAACCTCATTTGGTCGGGAAGCTCATGCTCATTGTGAGGGGGATTTCCTTGGGGATTGGGATTCATGGTGTTATTGGAAGAAGATGGATTGCCTTGATAATGAGTTCCACTACGGGTGGTCATGCAAGGTTGGGTGGGCTATGCAAGGGTGTGCGAATGCACCTAAGAAAGACTTAGTGAGACCCAAGACTAGACTTGTAAGGACAAGCCTATGACCGCTCTGATACCACTTGATGTGGCACAGCCCAAAGACCACTAAATATGATGAGATAACCCTAGGACTTAGACCCGCAAGCATACAAGCGCTCAATGATTCTCACAATGACGATTTTTGCTCACCCGATTCACACGTTCACTCGGTGGGTCCGAGAGATAATGATGAAGGTCCGGGGCGGGACCCAATTGTTCTAATGGACTTACAATGCTAGGGCTGACCCCAAATGAGTCTAGGATACCCAACTTTGTGGGCGGCTGGCCCGCAAGGCGGGGGGCTTGGTGGCACTCACTCACGGTCCGCGGTGGACACTAACAAACTAGCATGCAAGTTCGAGCCCTCTTCTCACCGCCGACGAGCAATCAAAGCAATACTAAACTAGCAGGAATAAGGCTACTAAGGATAGTATCAGAAGCTCACCTGATCGGTGTGAAGACACCGATCCCGATCGGAGACGAGGGCGCGCCGGGAGGCGAGGGTATGCACCCGATCGCCGCGGCGATGTAGCTTGACCTGAAATTGCAAACGGTACAGCACTACTCCTCACGCAGGAGGGGTGATCTTGGGATGGGGGTTATGCTTAATACATTCAAAACTACCTCCACGCAGGGAGGGGCCTTCAGCCGGCCAAGCGGGGTGGGGAGAGATGCAAAGGAAACCGAGTTTTCGAGCTTCGCCGATTCTGTCTAGCTTCTGTAATTCTGGATAGGGAGTCGATGTTGATGCAGCCAATAAATCCACCGAGCTCAGAATCTCATGAGACTTGCGCCAAAAGATTGCTAACCGGAGAGGGGTGCGGATTTAATTTTTGGATGACGTTCTGATCTAGGGGCTGACTGCTCTGGCGACTTGAAGATGGATGCAGCTCTGGTCTCTGGCCGAGCTCAGTCTGAAACAGCAGGTTGCAGAAGCGGGCACGGTCGCTCCTGAGCTCCAAATCTGGCACCGCTGGACTCGTTGGAATCGTATACGAGTCTACTTTGCAGAAAAATAAACGGGAAGTCTTCTGATGTCGGAGATGAGCTGGGTGTCCAGAGAAGTGGATGGTGGTCGGGGCAGACTGTGAGGAGGCAGACCGGCGTGGTTGTGGTAGAAAATTGGTATCTCTGGTTGTCGGATGCCGAACGGGATTCAGCCTTCTGTTCCTGGATGCTGACAGGGGAGGAAGAACTTTGTTGAAGACCCTGAAGACTGGTTCCTTCAAGGGTCGTCGTGGGAGAGTCTTCTCTGCCGCTCTGGCTCCTGGTCTGAGAGGTTCTGCGCAGTCGGGGAAGAACAGTCTTCACGGACGGCCACGAACTCAGAATGGAGTGATTCCACCTCGCCTGCGAAGAGCACAGGGAGGCCTTTCCATAAATTTAGGCCACGCCACCAGCAGAACCAGGATGCAGTCGTGGACGTCGCTGCAACAGAGTGCTAAACTGCAGGTCGGCCTGCACACAAAGCTGGAGTGGAGAAGAGAGGAGGGGGTGAACTTGGCTTGAGGGGAGAGGTGGGGTGCGACCTAGGGAGCAAGGAGGGAAGGGGAGATTCGAATTTGGGCTTTGGAATGAGTTAATTCAGCCTTGGGAAGGTGGAGATATGCTTAGGGAAGTGAAAGGGGTAGGTGGTGGTTGGAGGGTGGGGTTTTGAGTGGTGGAACTTCCTTGGGATTCCACCTCGCCTGCGAAGAGCACAGGGAGGCCTTTCCATAAATTTAGGCCACGCCACCAGCAGAACCAGGATGCAGTCGTGGACGTCGCTGCAACAGAGTGCTAAACTGCAGGTCGGCCTGCACACAAAGCTGGAGTGGAGAAGAGAGGAGGGGGTGAACTTGGCTTGAGGGGAGAGGAGGGGTGCGACCTAGGGAGCAAGGAGGGAAGGGGAGATTCGAATTTGGGCTTTGGAATGAGTTAATTCAGCCTTGGGAAGGTGGAGATATGCTTAGGGAAGTGAAAGGGGTAGGTGGTGGTTGGAGGGTGGGGTTTTGATTGGTGCTACATCCAAAGCGGCATTCCACGCCACTCGTTCCCACCGTTAACCGGCATCGTTCCTTTGAAGAAGAGGGAGTTGGGCACGGAAGCGGATACGAAGGAAGCGAAGGCCATCAAAGCACCATGGAAGACAAGCACTTTGGGAAAGGTGTTAGTGCATGTGGAGGAAGAGGGTGAACTGTGGAGAGCTTATGTAACTGAACTGGAGAAGTTAAGGCCCGAAGTGTCCAAACCCTTGATGTAGCTCACTCTACTTTTGATGAAATAAATGCGAAATTTTTGTGTGCAAATATTTTCTTTATCCTTTTTTGTTTGTTTTTATTTTTTTATATATTTTTTTATATATTTTTTTATTTGTTTTTGTTTTTGTTATTTTTATTTTTATTTTTTTTGGGAGAGACGTCTAGGTGCAAAGACGCGTTCTAAACTTGATTTCAAATTTAAATCACCGAGAACCGCGGGATGGCCTTTCTCCTCCCTTACCTTGCCCGCGAACGACTCCTCCTCTTGTCGGGAGTTACTTGCCTAGCTCCATCTTCTTCCACTCTTGATCTATGGAGTATGGTGGGCCACATCGTGGTGAAGGACGAGGGGGAGGAGGAACTCCTCACCCGAGGAGGTTTGTGCAAGAGCATGGAGAGGCGACCGCGGAAGAGGAAGGACCTCTTCTGGCACTCGAGGGACCCGAAGACATGGAGGGAGGTGAGCATGGCCTAGTAAGCTCCTTGATCACCACCTCTTTGATTTTTTTAGCTTTGTAGCGAACAAGTAGAGGGAAAAGAGGGTTCGGAGAGTGTTGCACTTGAATGATGAACACGTCTTTGACAGGAGACACATTTTTTTAATGATGTGGCCCTTCCTTTGATGCACAGGATATGACAAGGATCCCGGGCTTCGCCGATGAGTGGGCGAGTGCGGATGAGCCGAACCGCGTCGGGGAAGAGGGACGCGGCAAGGCAAAACTTGAAGACTGGCGCATACGTCTCCCTACTCAATTCCAAGACGGGCAGCAAGGTGGTGTGCCCACGCAGGAGAGTGCCGGCTACTTGCGGCAGTGCAGGGGGAGCCAAGTAGGGCCTTTTCAGCTCGGGAGACGGACAGAGGTGAAAGAAGGGACCTATTTTTTATTTTTTATTTTAAATCCCGAGGCTTAACTGATGGCTGTTGTTTGTCTATTTCCACGTGCCCAACAGGTAGCGATGGCAGGGATGGCCGGCGGATCATCTTCCAGCTCTCAGGCTCTTTTTTTGGATATCGCCTCCCTTCAGGAGTAACTTGCCAGTGTAGTGGCCCGCGCGACCCGGGCTGAAGAGGAGTGTGATGCTTGGGCAGCAACTATAGCAGAGCTACGACGTCACGATGAAGAGAGGCCGTCTCCAGACATCCTGGAGTTAAGGGTCCTCCTCCAGGTGGCGAGGAGGGAGGCAGAGAGAGAGAGATATAGAAGAGAGAGAAAGAGAGGGAGGAAAGAAGGACCGGGCGACAGCAGGATCGGGATGAGAGGAGGGCCTTGGAGGCCCAGGTGAGGAAGCTCCAGGTAGGCCTTCAGGTTGTGGGGCAGAGGTTAGGAGTGATGGAGATGCGCTACGAGAGAGCACGAGAGTTCGGGGCGCGACTCCGCCAGTCTGGCCACCTTTCTGTCGGTGGCTTCTTCCCCACGCTAGGGGATCAGCAGCGAGCCGCTACTGTGGAGCAGGTATCACAGGGTGGGGACTGCTGCTTCACGGAGCCCCAGGAGGCCCCTGAGGGACCCTCACCTTAGGGGAGAGGAGAGGGACGCCTAGAGGGATGAGTGTGAAGGTGATGGCGAGAGTTGGTGAGCTAGCATATGTCTCCTCTCTATGATTGTGATGTTTATGACAGTTTATGTAGACTTATGAATGGAGTGATTTGATTTCCTGCCGCTTATTTGTTCTCTTATGCGTTCCTTCTCCCTTACACTTCTTCACTATTCCCATGTGATGTGCTTGCCGAGACCCTGTCCAAAACGGGGAATCGTATCTTGGTCCGACCGTCTTTCACACGGAAATCTGCCGCCAAAGTCAATAATGACGGCTTTAGCCCCTTCTCCTTTACGACTTTCCAATCTTCTCGGACGACCTCTACAGCATGACAGGGCATCCCTAGACTGCGTAGGAAGTGAGTCATCATATCGCACCATCAATCAATTACCCTGCGAACGGTGAAGTGACACATGTGGGATCGCAAGGAAGGTGCCATATCACGAGGGTTATCGTTAACAGTGATGTAGGCAGTCTTGACTCGCCCTTCTCCCATTTCTATAAATACCATCCTCATTCGTCTCCCCAGGGGCACCGGTAGCCAACAAGTTTCCACGGAAACGGAAGAACTAAGGGTTCTAAGGTTCAAAATGGGGGGTGAATCTTCCCACTCTTCGAAGAGAAGCAGGTCCAGTGGTAGCGGTTCCAGGAGGCTCTCAGACCTCGAAGGGCACTTCAGTGAAAAGACCCAATCGCAACCCGTAAGATGAGCTTTCTTGCCCCTTCTCTCATTCTTTCTTCCTCCCTTCTAACAAAACCCCTCCTTGTGTATGCGGATGGTGTGATGAAATCACACATTCCATGGGAGTTGGTAGTGGCTGCATACCGGGGTCTCCCGAATTTTCAGAAGGCCAGGCTAGACGTGATGGGGCTTGGAGTCTTTCTTCGGATCGAGCCAATCAGGCTCGACCTTGCCCTCGTCCAAGCATTGCGTGAAAGGTGGGATCCAATGAGCCGTGCTTTCTTGATGCCTTGGGGGCACATGGTGCCTAGCCTGGAAGATGTTGTCCGAATTACGGGCCTGAAAGTGGATGGCGAGACACTGACCGGTATCACGTACTCCAACTACCGAGAGGCTGCCCAAAGGTTGCTAGGAGTGGACCTGGATGATCGTAAGAACATGTCCATAGCCAAGACGCCCATCATGGAGACGTTGGGGCTTACTGACATTCGTTCTCATGACGATGAGTCCTTGGAAGAGTTCATGGAGAGGACAGAAAGAGGATGCCGCACTATCTACTGCGTAGATGCGAGCAATTGGGAGAGAGCCAACATGGATTTGAGGAGATTCCTATTCTTCCTGTTGGGGAAATTGTTGCTGGGCTCGAAAGGAGACGGCATTCATTGCCACTTCTTAGAATTCCTAGTAGACCCTGAGAAAGTGGGACGATACGCCTGGGGGGCAGCCATGTTGGCGCATCTATTTGCGGGTCTGTCTGAAAGAGCAGATCGAGAGATAACTGATGTGGCACAGCCCAAAGACCACTAAATATGATAAGGTGACCCTAGGACTTAGACCCGCAAGCATACAAGCGCTCAATGATTCTCACAACGACGATTTCTGCTCACTCGGTTCACACGTTCACCCGGTGGGTCCGGGAGATGATGGTGAGGGTCCGAGGCGGGACCCAATTATCCTAATGGACTTACAATGCTAAGGCTGACCTCCAATGGGCCTGGGAGTCCCAACTTTGTGGGTGGCTGGCCCGCAAGGCGGGGTGTGGGGTGGCACTCACTCACGGGCCGCGGTGGGCACGATATTGCTTAAAATGAATTCCGAGCACTCTCTTACCGTCCGACGGGCATTCAAGGCAATACTACATTTGCAGAAATGAAGCTACAAGGGTGTGATCAGAAGCTCACCTGATCGGTGTGAAGACACCGATCCCGTTCGGAGACGAGGGCGCGCTGGGAGGCGAGGGTATACACCCGATCGCCGCGGCGATGGAGCTTGACCTGAAAATGTGAAGAGGTACAGCACTACGCCCCTTGCAAGGGGGGGATCTTGGGGTGGGGGTTAATGTATTACAACCAAAAATTACCTCCACGCAGGGAGGGGCCTTCAGCCGGCCAAGCGGGGAGGGGAACGAGCGAGATAGAGTCGACTTTCCGAGCTTTGCCGATTCTGCCTAGCTTCTGTAATTCTGAACAGAGGGCCGATGTCGATGCTGCCAATAATTCCACCGAACTTGGAATCTCATGAAACTTGCGCCAAAAGATTGCTAACCGGAGAGGGGTGCGGCTTGAATTTTTGGATGACGTTCTGATCTAGGGGCTGACTGCTCTGGCGACTTGAAGATGGATGCAGCTCTGGTCTCTGGCCGAGCTCAGTCTGAAACAGCAGGTTGCAGAAGCGGGCACGGTCGCTCCTGAGCTCCAAATCTGACACCGCTGGACTCGTTGGAATCGTATACGAGTCTACTTTGCAGAAAAATAAACGGGGAAGTCTTCTGATGTCGGAGATGAGATGGGTGACCAGAGAAGTGGATGGTGGTCGGGGCAGACTGTGAGGAGGCAGACCGGCGTGGTTGTGGTAGAAAATTGGTATCTCTGGTTGTCGGATGCCGAACGGGATTCCGCCTTCTGTTCCTGGATGCTGACAGGGGAGGAAGAACTTTGTTGAAGACCCTGAAGACTGGTTCCTTCAAGGCTCGTCGTGGGAGAGTCTTCTCTGCCGCTCTGGCTCCTGGTCTGAGAGGTTCTGCGCAGTCGGGGAAGAACAGCCTTCACGGACGGCCACGAACTCGGAATGGAGTGATTCCACCTCGCCTGCGAAGAGCACAGGGAGGCCTTTCCATAAAGTTAGGCCACGCCACCAGCAGAACCAGGATGCAGTCGTGGACGTCGCTGCAACAGAGTGCTAAACTGCAGGTCGGCCTGCACACAAAGCTGGAGTGGAGAAGAGAGGAGGGGGTGAACTTGGCTTGAGGGGAGAGGAGGGGTGCGACCTAGGGAGCAAGGAGGGAAGGGGAGATTCGAATTTGGGCTTTGGAATGAGTTAATTCAGCCTTGGGAAGGTGGAGATATGCTTAGGGAAGTGAAAGGGGTAGGTGGTGGTTGGAGGGTGGGGTTTTGAGTGGTGGAACTTCCTTGGGACTAGGTGAGGATTAAAGAGGGGTTGTGGGAAGTTGTGGGGAGTTAATGGAGGTAGGTGGGGGTTGGAAGTGGTTGAGAGGGGGAGGAGAGAGAGTGAATTTCGAAATTTAGAGAGAGGAGGAGAGAGAATGGAGAGATAATGAGAGAGAGAGAGATATTGAGAGAGTTTGAAAGGGTTTTCTTCAATATTCATCAAAAGTTAGTACAAGTGGAGAGATGGGGCCTATATATAGGCAACCACTCTTTACATGACCAAAATGTCCCTGACAATAGGACAAAAGACCAAGCATAACCTAGACTCAATCCTATGGGCCCATAACTAAGGAAATAAGGCCCAATTAAACAAAA
The DNA here is from genome assembly GCA_022559845.1 of Amorphophallus konjac. Lineage (NCBI taxonomy): Eukaryota > Viridiplantae > Streptophyta > Magnoliopsida > Alismatales > Araceae > Amorphophallus > Amorphophallus konjac. The sequence goes on along the minus strand of CM040128.1, from coordinate 63,948,711 downwards.
TAAGGGAAATGGACTAGAACCACATGACTCAATAAAGGAAAATACATAAGATAGGACTCAATAAAAGGAAAATACATAAAATGAACTTGGGAAAATGAAGATAACAAGTGGAGACCATGATCAATCCATATCAAGAGTGTGTAGACGACCAAAGCTAGAGGGAGTGTCGTGAGATGCCCTCATCAAATCCCCCGGGGTGGGGAGAACTCGACCCTGTCGAGTATGGGTCTGCCTGACTGTCGTACTGCTCCATCATGTCGGGGTCCAGGCGCATCAAATCCTCCCGACTCACCCATGCATCCTCGATCGGGGGACGGTTCTTCCACCTAACCAGATAGCGCTGATACACCTTGTGCCTTGTAATGATACTCTGCTCATCCAGTATTGCCTCTACCTGCTCTTGTCGGTCCCTTAAGCTAGAAAGTGGAGTCCCTCCGGGGGTGTCTCTCGTAAGGGGGGGTAAAGGCTCAAGCTCCTCACTGGGTTCCACCGCGGGGCCTTTGTAGGGTACCAGGTCCGCCACGTTGAAGGTAGGGTGTACCCCATAGCTCTCTGGTAGGTCAAGCTCATAAGCATTGCTGCCAAGTCGTCGTAGAACTCGAAAGGGTCCCGACCCTCGTGCCCTCAACTTGGAGGCAGGCCCGGGAAGGAGCCGCTCCGTCCTCACCATCACCGGGTCCCCCACTTGGAATTCACAGTGGCGCCGGTGAGCATCGGCCCGTCTTTTGTAAGCCTCATTGCTTTTACCTATATGCTTGCGGATGTCATCATGCAACTCTTTGATATGCTGTGCAAAGGACTCAGCTGAGACTGACACTCTAGCATGTGGGGGAAGGGGAATGAGATCCGAGGGCTTTCTAGGCCTAAAACATGTACTACCTCAAATGGACTCTTGCCTATGGACCTATTGACAGAATCATTGTAGGCAAACTCAGCTTGAGATAAGAGGAGATCCCAATTCCCAGGGTGATCCCCTACAAGGCATCGGAGCAAGTTCCCAAGGCTTCGGTTGACGACCTCAGTTTGGCCATCGGTTTGAGGATGATAGGCAGTGGAGAATTTGAGGAGGGTCCCCATCAAGTGCCATAGAGTCTTCCAAAAATAACTAGTGAACTTCACATCTCTATCGGACACAATAGTCTTAGGTAACCCATGGAGTCGGACTACCTCATCAAAGAATAACCGGGCGATCCTAGAGGCATCAGAGGTCTTGGAGCAGGGGATAAAGTGGGCCATCTTTGAGAACCTGTCAACCACTACAAAGATGGAATCATGTTTGCGCAAGGTCTTTGGTAGGCCAAGAATGAAATCCATGCTCAAATCCTCCCACGGTTGGTCGGGTATGGGTAGAGGTGTGTAAAGCCCGGTGTTTTGTCTTACTTGCTTGGCGGATGCACATATGCGGCATTGTCCCACAATGTGGGCCGCATCCTTCTTGAGACTGGGCCAGTGGAATTGCCTCTCAACCAACTCTATGGTTTTGTGGACCCCAAAGTGACCAGCTAGGCCACCACTATGTAACTCCCAAACTAGGAAGTCCCTAAGTGAAGTCCTAGGTATGCAAAGCCTATCCCCTTTGAACAGATATCCATCTTGAAGTATGAACCCCTTATACTCCTTGAGTGGCTGGGTGGAAAGGGTGTTGTAGTGAGTCCCAAAGTCGGGGCAATGTGGGTATTCCCCTTTGATTCTCTCAAATCCGGTTACCTCCACTTGGACGGTGGAGAGTAAGGCTACCCGCCTACTTAGTGCATCGGCGGCGCGGTTCTCACTACCCATCTTATACTTGAGGACAAAGGTGTAGGCTTGAATGTATTCTACCCATCGGGCATGGCGGGCATTGAGCTTTTGTTGAGTGTTGAGATATTTCAAAGCCTCATGGTCCGAGAAGATCACAAATTCTTTGGGTAGGAGATAGTGCCTCCAATGCCGGAGGGATTGAACCACGGCATAAAGCTCTTTGTCATATGTGGAGTATCTCGTCCTAGCCTCACAAAGTTTTTCACTAAAGTAGGCTACCGGGTGACCCTCTTGGCTAAGGATACCTCCAATCCCTACCCCGGAAGCATCACATGTGACCTCAAAGACCTTTGAAAAGTCGGGTAGGCAAAGGACCGGGGCTTGGGTCATTTTCTCTTTAAGCTCTAGGAAGGCTTTGGAGGCTGCCCTAGTCCAAACAAATGTGCCTTTCTTGAGGCAATCCGTGATAGGAGTGGTGATAGTGCTAAACCCCCGGATGAATCTCCTATAGAAGGTGGCTAGCCCATGGAAGCCTCGGGCGTCATGAATGGTTTTGGGCTCGGGCCACTCAAGAATAGCTTGGACCTTTTCGGGGTCCATGGATACTCCTTGGGATGAGACAATAAATCCTAGGAAGGCTAGTTGATTGGTCAAGAAATGACACTTCCCGGGATTGGCAAAGAGACTCTCTTTCCTAAGGATGGTGCACACTTGTTTGAGGTGATCGAGGTGGGCTTCCTTGGATTGGCTATATATGAGGATGTCATCAAAGTAGACAACTAGAAAGATGCCAATGAAGGGCCGGAGGACCTCGGTCATGAGACGCATGAAGGTACTTGGTGCATTAGAAAGGCCGAAAGGCATAACAAGCCATTCATAGAGACCGTCCTTAGTTTTAAAGGCGGTTTTCCACTCATCCCCGGGCCTAATGCGGACTTGGTGGTAGCCACTTTTGAGATCAATTTTGGAGAAGATGGTGGCTCCCGCTAGCATGTCTAGCATGTCATCAAGCCGAGGGATGGGGAACCTATATTTGACCGTTATCTTGTTGACGGCTCGGCTATCTACACACATGCGCCAAGTCCCATCCTTTTTGGGTGTAAGAAGAGCCGGACGGCACAAGGGCTTTTGCTAATTCGGAGGAAGCCCTTCTTGATGAGTTCTTCAATCTGCCTCCGAAGCTCGGCATGCTCGGTGGGGTTGAGTCGGTAGTGTGGGAGGTTGGGCAAGGTAGCCCCGGGCACGAGGTCGATGGCATGTTGCACATCTCTCATAGGTGGTAGTTTGTCCGGAAGCTCCTCGGGAAATACATCATGGAAGTCCTTAAGGAGTTGATGAATTTCTAGGGGGTGTGGATCGGTTGGGGTGGATTCCCCTAGACAAATGACAATGGCACATACTTGATCCCCTTGGTTGACTTCTTCCTCAAACTCTTTCCTAGTGACAAGGTGTAGGCTCCTAGGAGGCTCTTTGATGTTACTAGGACTAGGACTTGATGGGGTGGGGTTTGTTGGTGTTGGGATGGGGGGAAGGGTAGTGGGTCCCTCAAGGGAGGGAGAGGCCCTCTTAGGTAGAGTGCGGGGTGGAGATGGGTTGAGTTGGATCTTCTTCCCCTCATGAATGAAGATGCAAGCGTTGGTTCTTCCTAAGAAGGTGGCATCTACATCGTAGATCCAAGGCCGTCCTAAAAGGATACTCCCAACTTCCATTGGAAGGATATCACACCACACTTGGCCTTGATAGGATTGGAATGTAATTGGGACAAGGCAACGGGCACTAACGGGTATGGAGGTGGTATCAATCCATGCTACCCTATATGGGTGGGGATGTGGGGAGGTGGTAAGGCCCAAAAGTTTGACGGTGTCGGGTGACACCACATTCACACTACTTCCATTATCCAAGATGACCTTCCTAACATGGCTCCCCATCCTTATGTAGGTATGGAATATGGTGTTTCTTCTCCAATCATGCTCTTGATTTTGGGTGAGGGTGCATCTAACCACTCCTAGGTGGGAGTCGGTGGGTGGAGGAGGTTGTTCTTGGTTGCTCTCCATGTAGTGGTTCTCATACTCCTCCTCCCATTCAAGAGAGGGTTCATATACCTCAATCTCTCCTTCAAATTCAGCTTGGGGTTGGGGGTTGGTCTCCTCTATGAGTAAGTTTGATGCTCCCTTGGTGGGGCATTGATTGGCAAAGTGTCCATACCCATAACACCTAAAGCATTGCTGCCCACTTTGATGGTTTGGGATCACCTTAGTGTGAGGGAGAGTGGGTGTCGAATTGGGCCTATTGGGAGTTGTGTTTAGGGGCCCAATTGCGGGGCGGAATGGTGGATTGGCATTAGGAGGGGTGACCCGTGTGGGAGGAGTTCCCATGGGTGTAGGAAGGAGACCTCTTTGGGGTGGTGGAGGGTTGGCCCGAGGTGCCATGGCTCTAGGGTCCATTCCCCGAGGGGGAACCATTCGCGTGTACCGAGAGAATTTCTCGGCATCCCGAGCTACTTGGTAGGCTTGCTCTAAAGTTGTTACTTGACGCATGAATAGTTCCTTTTTGATATGGAATTGAAGCCCATTCCTAAAGCGGGAGAGTGTGACGGAGGGGTCCTCTTGGACTCCACATTTGAGGAGGTAGTAGTCAAACTTTTCAATGTATTCCATAACGGTCTTTCCTTCTTGAGTCAAGGCTTGCCATTCATCTAGGAGGTTTTGATGGTAGGAGGGTGGGACATATTTGAGTTTGAGTTGGTCTTTCATGGCCCCCCATGTGGTGATTGGAACTTCCCTCCTAACTATCCTTAAGGCTTCAACATTCATCCAATGAGTCTTGGCAAGTTTGGTTAATTGCATCTTTGCAAGTCGGACTTTCCTATCCTCGGTCATTGGGTACCAATCAAAATATTGATCCATGGCTGCCTCCCAATCTAAGTAGATGCTCGGATGATGAGATCCATCAAAAGTGGGAGCATCGACTTTCACAAGTCTCATTAGTTGGTCATCCGGGTTGTCCCGGGGAGGCCTCTCATTCCTTCTAGGGGGTGGGTCCCTTTCCGGTTCGGGAGGGGGGTCAAGGTTGAGTCCTCCTATGGCTGGCTCCACATGTGGAGGGGGATCTCTCCTATCTCCTCCCCTTGGAATAGGTCTATTTTCCTCAAGTTGTTCAAGCCGGGCCGTAATACCGTCAAGCCTTCCCATAATTTCGGTCATGTAGTCCACAAGAAACCTCATTTGGTCGGGAAGCTCATGCTCATTGTGAGGGGGATTTCCTTGGGGATTGGGATTCATGGTGTTATTGGAAGAAGATGGATTGCCTTGATAATGAGTTCCACTACGGGTGGTCATGCAAGGTTGGGTGGGCTATGCAAGGGTGTGCGAATGCACCTAAGAAAGACTTAGTGAGACCCAAGACTAGACTTGTAAGGACAAGCCTATGACCGCTCTGATACCACTTGATGTGGCACAGCCCAAAGACCACTAAATATGATAAGGTGACCCTAGGACTTAGACCCGCAAGCATACAAGCGCTCAATGATTCTCACAACGACGATTTCTGCTCACTCGGTTCACACGTTCACCCGGTGGGTCCGGGAGATGATGGTGAGGGTCCGAGGCGGGACCCAATTGTCCTAATGGACTTACAATGCTAAGGCTGACCTCCAATGGGCCTGGGAGTCCCAACTTTGTGGGTGGCTGGCCCGCAAGGCGGGGTGTGGGGTGGCACTCACTCACGGGCCGCGGTGGGCACGATATTGCTTAAAATGAATTCCGAGCACTCTCTTACCGTCCGACGGGCATTCAAGGCAATACTACATTTGCAGAAATGAAGCTACAAGGGTGTGATCAAAAGCTCACCTGATCGGTGTGAAGACACCGATCCCGTTCGGAGACGAGGGCGCGCCGGGAGGCGAGGGTATACACCCGATCGCCGCGGCGATGGAGCTTGACCTGAAAATGTGAAGAGGTACAGCACTACGCCCCTTGCAAGGGGGGGATCTTGGAGTGGGGGTTAATGTATTACAACCAAAAATTACCTCCACGCAGGGAGGGGCCTTCAGCCGGCCAAGCGGGGAGGGGAACGAGCGAGATAGAGTCGACTTTCCGAGCTTTGCCGATTCTGCCTAGCTTCTGTAATTCTGGACAGAGGGCCGATGTCGATGCTGCCAATAATTCCACCGAACTTGGAATCTCATGAAACTTGCGCCAAAAGATTGCTAACCGGAGAGGGGTGCGGCTTGAATTTTTGGATGACGTTCTGATCTAGGGGCTGACTGCTCTGGCGACTTGAAGATGGATGCAGCTCTGGTCTCTGGCCGAGCTCAGTCTGAAACAGCAGGTTGCAGAAGCGGGCACGGTCGCTCCTGAGCTCCAAATCTGGCACCGCTGGACTCGTTGGAATCGTATACGAGTCTACTTTGTAGAAAAATAAACGGGAAAGTCTTCTGATGTCGGAGATGAGATGGGTGACCAGAGAAGTGGATGGTGGTCGGGGCAGACTGTGAGGAGGCAGACCGGCGTGGTTGTGGTAGAAAATTGGTATCTCTGGTTGTCGGATGCCAAACGGGATTCCACCTTCTGTTCCTGGATGTTGACAGGGGAAGGAAGAACTTTGTTGAAGACCCTGAAGACTGGTTCCTTCAAGGCTCGTCGTGGGAGAGTCTTCTCTGCCGCTCTGGCTCCTGGTCTGAGAGGTTCTGCGCAGTCGGGGAAGAACAGCCTTCACGGACGGCCACGAACTCAGAATGGAGTGATTCCACCTCACCTGCGAAGAGCACAGGGAGGCCTTTCCATAAATTTAGGCCACGCCACCAGCAGAACCAGGATGCAGTCGTGGACGTCACTGCAACAGAGTGCTAAACTGCAGGTCGGCCTGCACACAAAGCTGGAGTGGAGAAGAGAGGAGGGGGTGAACTTGGCTTGAGGGGAGAGGAGGGGTGCGACCTAGGGAGCAAGGAGGGAAGGGGAGATTCGAATTTGGGCTTTGGAATGAGTTAATTCAGCCTTGGGAAGGTGGAGATATGCTTAGGGAAGTGAAAGGGGTAGGTGGTGGTTGGAGGGTGGGGTTTTGAGTGGTGGAACTTCCTTGGGACTAGGTGAGGATTAAAGAGGGGTTGTGGGAAGTTGTGGGGAGTTAATGGAGGTAGGTGGGGGTTGGAAGTGGTTGAGAGGGGGAGGAGAGAGAGTGAATTTTGAAATTTAGAGAGAGGAGGAGAGAGAATGGAGAGATAATGAGAGAGAGAGAGATATTGAGAGAGTTTGAAAGGGTTTTCTTCAATATTCATCAAAAGTTAGTACAAGTGGAGAGATGGGGCCTATATATAGGCAACCACTCTTTACATGACCAAAATGTCCCTGACAATAGGACAAAAGACCAAGCATAACCTAGACTCAATCCTATGGGCCCATAACTAAGGAAATAAGGCCCAATTAAACAAAATAAGGGAAATGGACTAGAACCACATGACTCAATAAAGGAAAATACATAAGATAGGACTCAATAAAAGGAAAATACATAAAATGAACTTGGGAAAATGAAGATAACAAGTGGAGACCATGATCAATCCATGTGTAGACGACCAAAGCTAGAGGGAGTGTCGTGAGATGCCCTCATCAATAACAGTGAGTGGTTTCCCGCCGTTCATCCAGGTATCCTGCTTCTCTCCCTTTTTGTTTTTATTTTTTTTTGTTTCTGATTTTTTTGTTTTTGTTTTATATGTTAATGACACATGACGGTGCAGTTGTGGAGCTATTATTACCTCTCCATGGGAAAAGCCCGGCTTTGGCGACCGATGGCAGTGCCGCTGGCGAGACGGTGGTAACCTATCACGAGCCCAGCCTCTCTATCCTACCAGCTGATGGTGTTAAGGCGCGAGTTGCAAGAGTTCCCCGTGGCAATGGTGATTATTACTTCATCATCATCTTTTTCTCTCTCTCTCTCTTTTTTATTAAGAAGATGTGTGTGACCTGACCCAGGTGGTCTGGAGGCCTTATGCGGGTATGACTGATGCCCATCAGCCATGGGTCATAACTAGTCGTGCCCGGTTCAGACGCGACCTCTGGATGCACTGTTTGAACGAAATCGAGCCACTTCGGCTACGATTGGCCATGAGGACTCTAGGGCTTGCCCAAGAATGGGTGGACATGACTACCACACCACGTGTCGGGAGGAAGACGCGTGGGCCGGCGACCTCCATTGATTGGAGAGTGCGGTTCCCTGAGCAATACAAGGACTGGCACTGAGGTGGCACTCCGGTGGAGTCACATGCTCAAGACAGCGAGGATTATCTGCGCCTCTATAAGGCGATGTATGCAGAGCGACTCCATCCTGAAGGGACCGTGGAGGTGAACATCATTTTTTTCCCTTTTTTTTGTTTATGTTAACCTATGTCCTGGCCACAAGATGTTCGCGACACTATGATAGCGAACCTGCAAGCTCGCCTAGTAGGCACAGAATGACAGTTACATGATACTCGCGCAGCCTTGAGTTCTTCGGTAAGCCTACATACACACGATCATAGACCAAGATTTCTGGCGTTAGGTCCTCAGTGTCACCTTATGTGTGTTGCAGCGCGCCCAGCTTGATGCGGCTTCCTCAGTAATGGGGGCGGATGGTGTCTCTTCCAATTTGTGGATCCCCACTTCCGAACTTGATTTGCTTCATGAGCAGCTTGCTCAGACTACGCAGCGAGCCACGGAGGCAGAAGGCATGCTCTCCGCCCAGGTGAGAGTCTCGCCATTGAATTTCACTTATCCATGCCTCCACATACTTGTGATGATGGTTATGGCAGACGAAAGAGGTGCAAGATGCACTTGCCCGCACTGCGCAGGGGGAAGCCAGAATAGCGGAACTGGAGAAAGAGTTACGGCATCGTCCAGACGATGGCTCTTCTCGGGACGTCGTGGAGCTGAGGATCACCCTTCAGCTGGAGAGGGAGGACCGCGAGAGAGAACACGTGGAAAGGGAAAGAGACACTGAAATACGGAGAACCGACAGATTGGCTGAGAGGGAGGAGCGTAGGGCCATGGAGGCCCAATTGTTTGAACTCCGAACCAGCCTCGGTCTTGCTGAACAATGGCTGAGAGATGGTGAAGAGCGCTACCGTAAAGAACGAGAGCGTGGTTTTCGTGTTAGTAGCTTCTTTGCTGCCCCTGCCGATCGATGGGGAGCAGAGACAGGAAGAGGGGTACAGAGCAGCAGAGGCACCGCCTTGCATGGTTTAGCAACACCCTCCAGGGTTCTTCGCCTGGAGAGTGGAGAAAGGGGTAACATTGAGAGAGAGGACAGGACTTAATGTACAATTTCTAGAAGGAAATAAAGGAAGGAATGTTCAGTTTTATGTCTTCTGCCTTCATTCCTACTTTTCAATCCTGTACACATTGCTCAATGAAACAAGTCAGTTTTTCCGTTCTGACTTGGCCCCTTGCTCAAGAGTGGGTGATTGTTTTGAGACTAACCTTGATAACGAGTCAAGGGGCCAAGCCTTTATTGATTAAGGCAGGAGCAAAGATGATGAATGCAACCACGAGCACGCAAATGGGAACATAACGTAAAAATGTAGCACACAAATGAGATCACACGAATACATTTTTTTGTGTTGTTTGTTTATGCTTTTTTTTTGAAAACTTTTTTTGTTGTTATTTTTTTTGAATTTTTTTTTATTTTTTTATTTTTTGAAAGACACTTGTTATTATAATCAGCATGGTTCTTGGACCAGAGGTGCTTAAATCATTCTTAAGTAGCGTAATGCGGGGTTAACATGCTCCAAAAGAATTCTCACTTGGGGACTCACCTGACGACGTCTTTCGAGAGCCACTTCAAAAAAAATTTTTTTTTTTAACTAATGCCTAGCGACCAATCTGATGGCACCTTACTCTTATGAAGACAGGGTTTCTTACTAACCTCCAGGGTATCCTGCGTGCACATCTAGATTGATTTGGGCCCCTAGACTCCTCAAATGATAATCCTGCCGGTTAAGACTTAACCTGATGACAAAACTGTCATGCCATGCTTAGGCTCCCAGTTGCTTCCGACCGTACGGATACACCGAAGAAGTGTTCGAGGTAAAAGATTTGTCCGACCTGGGTCTATTTCCTCACAACTCTAGATGGTATATGATGGAACACTTTGGAACCCTAACGGTCAACCGCGCGACGCTGACCCGGAATCAGACGCCGTCGCACCTATTGGTGACGCGCTTGCATTGACCTAAGCCCGAGGTTGAAGTAAAAAACCACCGAGGTAGTAGATAGAGGTCATGACCGACCAGAAACACCGAGACACCTTCGCGGCGATGGCTTTCACTTTTCGAAGTGCACAGTTATATGTGTGTTTTGCTAAAACGAGGTCGCTTGCCTTAGCGGGGTGCGCCTTTCAAGATTTCCACTGAGCTTTCATCTTTGAGGGGAGAAAGAAGAGTACGAGGGGTAAACCTTCTGAGAGGACCGACAAAACCGTTAACCCTACGAGCTAACCGGGACCTACTCGACCTCTCCCTTTTGGGCGACTTCAGACCAATCCTCGAATAGACTTATGTTGCCCCTTTGTAGAATTTCCTTTGTTTGGGGGTTTCGTTTGTCGAAATCAGGCACGGTCACGACCAGGCTTTTGACTTTGATTTTTCTCTTCTTTTTTTTTTGAGGGAGACATGATGATTTGATATGTGAGAATCCCTCTTGCATGCATGCGGGGACACTGCCCTCTTCTCGTGCTCTGACTCGGGTTCGAGGAGATGAATCCTACTCTCGTCTTCAGGGTATGGTATTTTGGTTCCCTTATGCTCAGCGTTTTAAGGGCGCCGGCTGTCTGTGGATGCACTTTTGATTTACATCTTAGTTTATTCGTTTATTGGGTTCGTTCATTGGTTTATTAAGTGTGTGGGCGTGCCAGTCATCGGGGTGACAATTTATGGGGGCTCCGAAGAACCCATGGTGCGCTCGATCTGACTTCGTCAGACGATTGTGTGGTTCGTGTCGGGACCGAATCCCGCCGTGCCATAAAGGTCACGACGTCATTTACATCTCCCATACAAGGGAACACCCTTGATTGATTGCCGAAATTAGGGACCCTACGGCCGAAAGGACTAATACTAACTGCGTGAGAAAGAAGCAGGAACAAATCACATTAATATACGCATCGGGGTACGGGCCACGGGCCCTGTTGGTTACTCATGGACCTTTTTCATGTTCGGACGAAGGTCCGTAATAGAGACGCGGTGGAAGTCGGGATGAATCTGTTCAAATGTTTGCCGAACGCGCGGCAATTTTAGTGGCGGCTCGGAAGGGATCCGACATGAGAGACGAGTCCGGCTCAATCGGAATGTCGGCCCAAAGCGAGGTCAGGTCATGGCCATTTCGGGATAATTCCCAGGGCTCAGGCCCGACCTGCAAAGGCGGGATTATTGTTCCTTCAACATCGAGTCGCGGGAGAGACGGGGCTGCAATGTGGGTTTTACCATTTTTTTATCCGGGCTCTAAGTTATATGCATATATATGTTTTATTGCTTATTTCCCTTTTATGTAATTTTTTGGATGATTTATCCCCGTTGTCCATTATTATTATTATTATTGGAGATTTCTCTTACCACTATTATTATTATTCCACAATTTTTGTTTATTATATATATATATTCAGCTTCATTTGGTCATCGTAATTTTCTTGGATTCATTGCTATTATTATTATTATCATTATTATATCACACACATGCTTCTGGGGAGAGAACGAGCCGCTCAAGAGGCCAAAAGGGGACTGAAGGAGCGTGCCGGCGAGGGCAGCGGGTAGCGTGCCGGCGAAGGTGGCGTGGAGCGTGTCGGAGAAGCCCACAGATAGTGTACCGGCGGAAGAGGTGGGTGGCGCACTAATGGGGGCATCCAAAGGCGTGTTGGCGAAGGGGGAAAAGGAGTGTGCCGGGGAAGGCACCAAGGAAGGTGTGCCGGCGAAGGCTTGGCCAGGTGTGCCGGTGAAGGGAGACAGTGAGCGTGCCGGGGAAGGCACCAAGGAAGGTGTGCCGTCGAAGGCCTGGCCAGGGGTGTACCGTTGAAGGGCCCACTCCTCCTCCACCTCCTTTAAGGCTTTTCTTTTCTTCTTCTCTTTGGTTTTTATGTAGTTTTATACAAGTCTTTCCTCCCTTTCCTAACAACCTGTTCTTTATAGATTGGGCAATTAATCTACCACACAATCATTCAATCCGATTATTCTCATGTCGCCCGCAATGTCTTATTCCGGTCGGAGTGTTTTATCACCCATCGTTCCACTCGTTCGTTATTTTTCCTTTGCCCTTTAATATGTTGTTGTTCCATTTGTTTGTTGCATCCTTTTGTCTTTTGATGTGTATCACTATTTCTCATGAAAATTCGGCAGCATCTCCCCTTGACCCGAGCGTAAGGGAGATAAAGGGAACGCGCCCACATGGAGTGGTGGAACCCGACAACTGGAGGTGGGCGCCCGAGGGCGGCAGCACCTTTAATGAATCCTCAGAAAACACAAAAATAGCGATGGGCAAAGGGGAGAAACCCTGTATAGCCACTCAGGGGTGTGCCGGGGAAGGGAAGGCCGAAGGCGTGCCAGCGAAGGCCACTAAGGCTGTGCCGGGGAAGGGAGGCCGAAGGCATACCGGCGAAGGCCTAATGGGGGTGCAGCTGGGAGCTGGGTGGCTGCACTGGGGTACCCGTGGACCAGTGGAGGGCTGGGCAGAGGGTGAAGGCTGAGGGTTAGCTAGGTGGGCGGGAGTTGAGGAAGGGAGGAAGGCCAAGGAGGCTATTGGTAGCTGGGTGTTCAAGAGAAGAAGAAAGGCCTCTCCCTTCAAGCAGACGGGTGAAGTTGGAGACCGTAGAGGGGGGCAATGAGCTCGTGAGGCCAGGGATCGTACGGGGGACCAATATCAACATGGAGTCTCCAAAACACCAGAGAAGTGGAGAAAATGAACAACACACCATGCACACTGGCATAAACCAACGGAAACAGCAAGAAACCCAAGAAGGGTGATTTTTATTCACGAAAAGGAATGACCACAACCGGCCACATACATCGCAAAGCACATGGACAGGCGAAAGGAGAAGACCCTGGAAACAAAAGAGGAAGAAAGAAATGGGGGGAGTGCTAGGGCCGAACAGGGGTGACTACTCCCTGCCCTTCCCCACTCCCTCCTCTACATCACAGCTCACACTCCCTCTCTTCCTTACTCTCTTTGTCCCGGTGGTCGTCGGAGGGGAACCCTACGGCGTAGCTCCCTTCTTCCTCTTTCTCTTCTCTCCTCTTCTTCCTCTGTGGCAACGTTGTTGTTGCTCTCTGCAATTGTCTCTCCCTCTGTCTCTCTGTCTCCTTCCTTCCTCTCTCCCTTTGTGCTCCGAAGAAGAGGGGTTTTATACCCTACACAGCGGGAGCGTTCGAACACGATAGTCGGAGGCGGGAAGCGGCGTGTCATGATGGGTTTGACCTTCTTCATCCTCAGTGTTAGGGGCGGTAGCCTGCGTGGCCCAACCCCTGTCCGACACCTCGGACAGTCCACTACACGCCGAAGATATGTAGGGCATGGGTGTCACGTCGTTCTGCCGGACCTGTCGTTAAAAAGCCTGAAGGCCGTGCCGCTGGCAGGCCCAACAAGTGTGCCGCTGAGAGGGCCAAACAGGTGTGCCGCTGAAAGACACTGCGAGCGTGCCGCTGGAGAGCCCAAAGTGCGTGCCGCCGAAGGGCTGCCAGGGTGCACCGCTGAAGGGCCAAAGGGGGAGTGGGCTAAAGGACGTGCCGCTGAAGGGCCGCCAGGGCGTGCCGTCGAAGGGCTGCCAGGGCGTGCCGTTGATGGGACGCCAGGGCGTGCCGCTGAAGGGCTGCCAGGGCGTGCCGTTGAAGGGCTAAAGGGCGTGCCGCTGAAGGGCTGCCAGGGCGGTGCCGCTAAGAGGGGCCAGGGGCGTGCCGCTGAAGGACCTTGGAGGTGTGCTGCTGAAGGCCCAAGGGCGTGCCGCTGAGAGGGGCCAGGGGCGTGCCGCTGAAGGGCTAAATGGGCCATTTTGAGCCCGTTGCGAGCGCTAAGTTGTGGCCCATTTGATTCTCTTCGAGGCCCACGGATCATGGGGCTCTTGGGGGTTGATTTTTCTTCGCTGCCGTGACTCCGGAGATAGCTTCACGGTAGTGTGTGCGTGTTCGGGGAGTTCGGATGGCCCTCTTCCACGTAGTCTCTTCAGTTGACGTTGTTGTTAATGCTGGACTAGTAGGGACATGCGGGCGTGCAATTTTGCATGTCCACAAATGCCCCCCACCCACGGGTAGTGCAGGCGAAGGATGAGCCGGGCAGTGCCCGTGGGTGTACTGGTCTCTTCTCTTCTTCGTCGGTGCCGACGAGGTGTCCGGAGCTGACATGGTTTGTTGTTCTCTTCCTCTTTTCGTCAGCGCCGATGGGGCGTCGGGGGCTGACGTGGCTTATTTTGTCTCTTCCTCTCTTCGTCAACGCCGACAGGGTGCCGGGGACTGACATAGAATGTTGGTCTCTTTGCCTCTTCATCAGTGCCGGCGGGGTGCCGGGAACTGAGATAGTATGTTGGTCTCTTCGTCTCTTCATCAGTGCCGACGGGGTGCCGGGAACTGAGGCAGTATGTTGGTCTCTTTGTCTCCTCATCAGTGCCGACGGGGTGCCGGGAACTGAAGCAGTATGTTGGTCTCTTTGTCTCTTCATCAGTGCCGACGGGGTGCCAGGAACCGAAGCAGTATGTCAGTCTCTTTGTCTCTTCATCAGTGCCGACGGGGTGCCGGGAACTGAAGCAGTATGTTGGTCTCTTTGTCTCTTCATCAGTGCCGACGGGGTGCCGGGAACCGAAGCAGTATGTCGGTCTCTTTGTCTCTTCATCAGTGCCGACAGGGTGCCAGGAACTGAAGTAGTATGTTGGTCTCTTTGTCTCTTCATCAGTGCTGACGGGGTGCCGGGAACTGAAGCAGTATGTTGGTTTTTTCTTTTCTTTTCTTTCTTTTTTTCTTTTTTTTTTAAAAAAAACACATTACCGGTACAAGCGCCCTTTCGAGTTTTCGCCGGCACCAGCCCCCTCCTGTTTTTGCCAACGCGCCCTTTCGGGTTTTCACCACAGCCGGGTTCCTGCCATTTTTACCCTTGTCCTCGTGTAGGGGCAAGTCCGGCGGGGCATCCCTATTTTAAGCCCCCTTTCTCTTTTTCTTTTTTTTGTTTACGAGTAGATAATATGTAATTGTTGGCTAGGGCCCGAAGCCTTGCGCCGAAAGATAGGGTTCATTTGTTGGCAAGAAGATAATGCCAACGCAACATGATATTTTTCACCGATTCGGACGTAAGGTCCGTAATGGCAATATTGTATGGAGTGGGCGGCTAGGGCACGAAGCCTTGCGCCAGAAAGGGACCTATTCATTGGTAAGGGGCTAATGCCAGCGCAAGGATAGAGATTCTGCCGATTCGGGCGTAAGGCCCGTAATGGCGATTTTGCGTGAGAGCAGGTGGCTGGGGCACGAGGCCTTGCGCCGAAGGAGAGCTTACTTGTCGGTGGGGAATTGATGCTGACGTAAAAGGGTAGAGTTGCCTTCACCCGTACTGACGCCTGTCGACTCGAAAGAGCGTGAGGATGAACCGTTCAAACGGAGACGTGCATCATTGTTCATTATTTGCATGGGTATGTATATATATGTATATATATATATATATATATATATATGTATTATCTTGTGCACACATATATGTATATATATATGTATTTATTATTATCATTTTTATTTTATCTCTTTTCTCTTTCTCTCTCCCCCCCTTTTTTTACGTTCTTTTTTTTTCTCTCCCCCCTTTTCTCTTCCCTTTTTTTATTTTTTTTCCTCTCCTTTTTCCTTTCTTTCTTTTCTCTTCTTTTCCTCTTTTCTTCCGTTTCGTATAAAAGGGGCGGGGGTGGCGTGGCGAGCCACCCCCCTTCTTTCAAATTCTCCCTCTCTCTCTCTTCGATGGACGAACACCCCCCCTTTCTCTATCTCTTCCTCTTCTTCCCCATCAGCGGATGCCACCGCCGTCGAGCGCCGTCGTCTTCTCCGTCGCCGGGGTGAGGAGGCCTCCGAGGAGGGCTCTCTCCTCCCTTCCCCTTCTCTCCGCTTCTCTTCCTTCTATTCTCCCCCTCTTCTCCTTTTCTTTCTCTTCGCCCCCCTTCGCCTCCCTCTCCGTTCGGGGAATGGTGGAAGCCTAGGCTCCTCACCCCCCCTCTTTCCTTCACTTCTTCTTCTCCTTCTCCTTCTCCGTTCTCTCTTCTGCTCTCTCCCTCTTCCTTCTCCTCCTTCGTCTCCGGCATCGTGGGCAGCCACCGGTGAGTGGGCGTGGGGGAGCGCCGGGGAGGGGGCGTCGGAGCGTGCCGGGGGGAGGCTCATCCGGGCGTGCCGGGGAAGTGCCACAGGGGCTGTGCCGGTGAAGGCTATCTGGGGTGTACCGGGGAAGGCACTGAGGGCGTATCGGGGAAGAGCCACAGAGGGCGTACCGGCGAAGGTAGCTCTAGGGTGTGCCGGGGAAGGCACTGAGGGCGTACCGGGGAAGCCCCCCCACAGGGTGTACCGGCGAGAGGGAGAGGCCTATGCCTGTGTAGCTGAAGACTTCTGGTGTTGCCTTTCGGGGCCCACCGTGACTTTGTTGGGGCCGTCACTCCTTGTGGACGTGCACCCGTATTTACCCTTACGCCTCTGGCCTAGGGGAAACTCTGCCGAAATTTCGTCAGAAATTATCGGCATCTTATTTGTTTTAGTTGTAGTAGGGGCCCTTTATATTTTTCATTTCTCTTTGCCCGTGGCTTGTTCTGATCTTTTTTATTGGTTGTATTTTGCAGATAGAAGGCTGCCCCAAGTGGTTCTTCTGTTCCTACTGCCACTGCCGGTGCCGACCTTGTTCCCCCGCCTCCTATGCCAACTGTCACATGGCTTAATGTGGAGGAACTAGACAGGGAGCACGCCGAAATAGCTACACTGGCCGAGTCTTCGGACTCTGAGACCGAGACGATGGATTATCATCGGCTTTCCCGAGTCGAGAACCGCTTCACCTTTGACTGGGCCGGTGAGTATTGGAGGGACTTCCCGAAGGATAAGCATCTCATCCGATTTCTGAAGTACTTCCGCTCCCGGGAGAGGAGGGAGCTACGGGCCGTGCGGGAGGTCGAGCAAGTGATCCTCCAGGCTCGTGACAATTTGTTGTACAGTGTTCCGAGGAGCATCCCAATGCATTTGGTGGGGGAGGCCCGGGAATGGAAGCCTGTCCTGGGGATCGAAGGGGTGCTGCTGGCCGAAGACGGGTTGGTGTGATCGCCTCAATTCACCCCGGCGAAGTGGGACATGTCTGCCGAACGGGTACAAGGCGAGCCGCCTCGCTTTGGTTTATTCTTGGCTCCCCTGAAGTGGGGCTATAGGGAGGAGCCATTCATCCTGGATTGCCTGGCCGTCCGGTTCAAGCACGAGCTGGCGCTGGGCTGGTTTGGGGAGTTGAAGCTCCAGGATGCTCACACATTCAGGGAAGGGGCAGTAGAATTCACGGAGTACGTGTTGTTCAACTATGCCCCATTGCTGGTCCGGGCTGGAATTTACCACAGCGTCTACGCCTCTCGGTACGGCTATCCCATCTCCAAGGGTCTCTACTGCGGCATGATAGAAGTATTCAGCGCGGAGACCAATACTTTCTATACAGCGGAAGGCGAGACTTCACTTGATTTGTGGAGCCTCAGTCAGCTTAGCGGCTTGCCCATTGACGGGGAGCCTTATGAAGAGGTATGCCTTCCCGACCTGATCAAGGATGAGACCAATGGGGACGGCTACTATACCCTTGGCTACTCATACCGGTATCTTATGAAGGCATACCGGGAACTATACCAGCTGGCACACGGCGGGAAACTGCCCCCCCCCCCCCCCCCCGTGGAGACCGGAAGAGGGCCCGCATGAGTCTGTGGCTGCAATATTTCTATGACGGGCTGAAGCAGTATGAGGAGTTTCCATGCGTCGGCACCGCCGTTGCTCGCAAGAAGCGCGCCAAGCCCAAGACTGATGTAAAGATCCCTTCTAGAGGATGCCGGAGTGGCCCCAATCCGATGGGGGTCGACCCGCTGACACACTGCGCCACGTACCTGACATATTGGCTGTGCTCATTTGCCATGCCACACGGGGATGAGACCGTCATCCGGCCGGACGCCATCTTCCCAGCATGCCAACTAGCATGGGGGATCAAGCTGTCCTTGTGCCCGGACACTCTTTGCTTGATATATAAGGTGCTGGGGGACATCAGCACTCATCAGTTCCCGAGGCAGGCCCGGTACATGTGTCCACTACATTTCTTCAACGCGTGGGTTTGCTCATTATTTCCGGAATTCGCCCCGCGCGCTCTTCAGGACTGGGGGCTGGTGCCGAGGATGTTGGAGTTCGCGACCGCGGAGCCAGGCTCCACTTCCCAGCGGCTATATGATATTCGGGGATGGCTGACGACGGTTCCGCGGGACGGGGCCGGCACCATCCACTTCTGGACGTTGGCCGCACATTCTAGCCCTCTGGTGAATAATAAGAGGGAATGCAGAGATGATCAGGCGGAGAAGTACGTCCACCCAATCAGCCAGGAGAACGTGGTCCACCCGTTGCTAGAACCCGAACTCAGGGACTGGGCGTTATCCATTCGCCCGAGCGTGCTGGCGTTCAGGAAGGGGGATAATTTGCTGCTGGAACCATACTACCCCTTCCGGTTCTGCCGAAATTTTGGATATGATCAGCATATCCATGTTTATCATGCACAGTTCGGCCTGCCTTCACGAAGCCTCTGGGGGAGTACGACCGCTCAGCATGCCAGAAGCTGGTGGGACTTCTTCCATCGGGCAGATTCTGCGGCTTTCAGGGTACCAGCCCCCGACCGTATTCCCCGGGTGACCCCAGAGTACATAAAGTGGTGGAACGCCCGGACGGCCTTCTATCGGTTGCACAAGATCAATTGCTGGGACGGGGCGGAGAGGAAATTTTTGAGTAAGCAGTCGGTACCAGTGCTCGATATTGACCCGGAGCATCTCCTCCGGCTCAAGAACAGGCAGGAGAAGGAGGTGGCGGCATATCTGGCCGCTCGCTGGGAAGCTCGGGAAGCGAGGCCGACACCACGAGCGAAGCTGCCCCCAGTGGCCAAAGATGATTTTAAGAAGACCATGAGGGATCTTTGTTTATTAAAGGCAAACCATTCTGGTTTTCACAATGGTCGATGAACTTTAATCCTGACGAGGACTCCCCTATTGTTCCGGTGTGGCTTGAGTTCCCTGGTTTGCCAGCTAACTTCTACAGTGAAGGTTTGATTCATTCTATAGCTGTCAGCATTGACCCTGTTCTCCAAGTAGACCGCAACACATTATACTTAACTCGTACTGATGCTGCTCGCGTTTGTGTGCAACTTGATGTTTCTAAGCCACCTCCCAATCGTGTCTAGATTGGTGCTGGCTCTACTGGTAATTGGCAGCCGGTGGTCTACCCTTCTCTGCCCCTCTACTGTTCATCCTGCAAGCGGCTTGGCCATTCGTCCTCTAGATGCAAGAAAAAGACTCCCGATGGATCCATTGATATGGCTGCTACGTCCTCTGTCTTGGCCAGTGACACTACTCTATTTTGCTCATCCTGTAAGTGTGCTGGCCATTTGGATTCCCAGTGCAAGAAGGCAATTGCCCCTGCATCTGAGCTCCCTATTCATATAGAGCCTGCCCAGGTTAGTGGGACCATTGATGCTGCTCCGGCCCCTCCTTTTCAGCAACCCTCAAAGGTTGCCAGGCGAGCATGGCGCCCACTAAAAGCCTATGTCACTGTTTCTGATGTGGATCGCCCGCCCTCACTTATGGTGCCTTCAACTGCTCAACAGGTCACTGTGAATGGTATCAACCATGAGCATCATGGAGACCCTGCAACATCTCAGGGAGATGATCTTCGGCTAGAGCCCCCTGGACTGATCACTATCCTTGAGAGCCCCACTGATCTCTCCATTTCTCAAACCGATGGGCCCCTTTTGGCTGTTGCTTCTACTGTGCTCCCTGGTGCTGTCACCTATGATGAAAAGAACTCTCATTTACCTTCCGGTGTTGATGCTATCATTAAGGATCATATGTCTGTTCTTTCTGCTGAGGATAAAGACAGTGATGTTTCATCCCCTTCAAAATCTCAAATGAGGAATGGAAAGGATTCGATGTCTGTTTGTCAGATGGTTAATGTGACTTGTAAGCAGTCTCTGCCTAAGTCTACTGCTTGCAATGAAGAAATTATTAATTCCTCAAATGCTCAAGTTTTGATGCAAACTGCTCTAGTTTCGTTGCATAGCTCACCTTCAGAGCTCCCTTCAAACCAAAAATTCCAACATGGAACTCTGGTCCCTGTCCCTGCAATTTCCTTTGTCGATAACCAATGTGTTTTGGTTTCACAGGAAAATGTCTCAAAGGCCATTAGCCCTATGCTTCACTTGCAGAATACAGACATAGACACTAGAAGAAAGGCTATTACTGCAACTGCTACCTTTGACAACATGAGAGTCATGCCTGCTGATCGCACGGGAATCAAAACTAGATCCATGACCAAGTCAGGGTCTGTTGGTAATATTCCTGATATTTTTCCTTCAACATGAATTTTATCATTTGGAATATTAGAGGGATTGGAAATGACATTTCTATTGGTCGGGTAAAATATCGGCTCAAGAACCATCATATAGACTGTGTTATCTTGTTGGAGCCCAAAATTAATGTCAATAAACTGGATAGTATTTGTAGAAAGTTGGGTATGAATAACGCCTTTGCCAATAATGATGATTCTGCACACATTTGGGTGCTATGGAGGGACCCTTTGGCTTTCTCTATTATGAGCAGAGATGATCAGCAACTAACTATATTTCAAGCTAATCCTGCTTCTCCTGTTTTTCACTTAACCTTTGTCTATGCTAAATGTACTACTGTTGAGAGACAGATTCTGTGGGCATCTCTGAACTCAATACATTCTCAAATCAATGGACCTTGGCTAGTTGCTGGAGACTTTAACTGCATTCTCCACACTGCTGAAAAGTTGGGTGGGAATTCCCCCAATATGAGTGCTATTTTGGATTTTGCACAATGTGTCTCTGATTGCTCTTTGATTGATGCTGGGTACATGGGATCAAAATATACTTGGCACAATAATCAAGCTGGTAGTAAAGGTATTTGGGCCAGGCTGGACAGGGTGCTCACTAATTCTGATTGGCTGACTGTATATCCTTTTTCTGTTGAACATTTATCCAGAGAAGCATCAGATCATGCCCCTTTACTGGTAAAGACTCTTACCCAGGTCCACTTTAAGAGCAGATTCCAATTTTTTAAAATGTGGACCTTACATGAAAAATACCTTGGGGATATCAAATCTTGCGGGCATAACAGCCCGATGGCTTCTTCACCAATGACAAATTTATACTTGAAGCTTAAATACTTAAGGAAAATGCTCCGGAGCTGGAACAAGCATACTTTTGGGAATGTGCACTTCAACTTGATGGCAGCTGAAGATGATGTCCTCAAAGTCGAGCAGGCCTATGATTTAATTCCATCAGAGGCTAATCATGCAAATCTGGAAAAAGCTAAAACCACCCAATCCACAAGACTCCTTCAACAGGAATGCTTCTGGAGACAAAAGTCTGGACTCCGTTGGCTTCTAGAAGGGGATAAAAATACAAAAAAATTTCATGCTTCCACCATGACCAAGAGACATAAACACAGAATTTCTCACCTTCGGAATTCAGCTGGTCTTCTTACCACTGATCATGATGAAATGAAAGATATAGCAGCTTCCCATTTTCAAAAGGCCTTCAGCTCACAACATCATTATATTGAGGAGTCTTCTCTAAGCTGCATTCCTAGACTTGTTCAGCAGGATGATAACAGGCTGTTATGTGCTATCCCCTCTGATGATGAGATTCAAAAAGATGTTTTCACTCTATCTGCTGATAGTGCTCCTGGTCCAGATGGCTTTACAGGCTCTTTCTATCAAACTGCTTGGCCTATTATAGGTGATCTGGTTGTCTGTGCTGTTAAAGAGGCTTTCAGTACTCAACTTCCCCTGCCCAGAAGTGTGACTTCTACTTTAATTGCTCTCATTCCCAAGAAATCAAATGCAACAGATATATCAGATTTCAGGCCAATTAGCTTATGTAACTTTTTCTACAAAATAATCTCTTTCATTGTTAACAAAAGGCTGGCATCAATTCTTCCCAGGATTATCTCTTTGGAGCAGACTGCCTTTGTGAAAGGAAGGCATATCATTGAGAACATTGCCTTAGCTCAAGAATTGACTAATGAACTGGGAAGAAAAACAAGAGGTAAGATTATAATGTTCAAGCTAGATATGGCCAAGGCTTATGATAGACTAGAATGGGATTTTCTGTTTGTTGTCCTCCATAAATTTGGCTTTAGCTTGTCCTTCACCAATCTGATTGAGAAGATGGTTAATAATTGCTGGTTCTCAGTTTTATTAAATGGGGATACAGCAGGCTATTTTAAGTCCCCCAGAGGTGTAAGGCAAGGAGACCCTGTTGCTCCTTCTCTATTTATCATTGCTGAGGAATCTTTAAGTAGATCTCTAAAATAGGCCTTCTCAAATGGCAGTGTTGACTGGTTTTCAGGACCTCGAAGGTGTCCCCCTATCTCACATCTATTGTTTGCTGATGATACCCTTCTCTTCAGTAAAGCTAGCATTTCTTCAGTCAGGAATTTGATCAATGTTCTAAAAATTTATGAAAGGGCTTCGGGGCAGTCTATTAATGTCAGCAAAAGTGGTTTTTTTATTCATCCCAAGATCCCTTTGACAGTTGCCAACAGGATCCACACTTATACAGGTTACTCTCAACATACTTTCCCCCATAAGTATCTTGGATTTCCTTTGATGCTTGGCAGAAAGAAAAAAGTTTTCTTTGCTGGTATTATAAGTTCCATTCACAATAGAATCGCAGGCTGGAAATCATCTTTATTATCACAAGGAGTAAAATTGACTATGATAAAGCATGTTTTGTCCTCAATCCCAATTTACTCCCTTTCTTCTTCACCTCTGCATTCAGGAACTCACTCACTTCTTGCTAAATCTTTTGCCAATTTTTTCTGGGGCTCATCAGCAAATGGAAACAAAAGACACTGGCGCGGCTGGCAGACTATTTGTAAGCCCACTTCCCAGGGTGGCCTGGGCATTATGTCTCTCAGACTTATGGAAATTGCCCTAAGGGTGAAGATGCTGTGGCAAGCAATGCACTCCAATTCTCTGTGGGCAATGTATTTCAGAGCAAAGCACATCCGGCAGAAGCACTTAAGTGAGGTTCACTTCAAAACTATGAATGGCTTTGAAAGAAGAAGTTGGGTCAAGGCTAAAGCTTTCATCCTGCAGCATAAGAAGGTCGTAGTTGGAGATGGTAACAGCACCTCTTTTTGGTTGGACAACTGGATTGGGAATCAAAAATTGACTGATTTTGTCCCTGCCACAATCATCCCTAAGACTAGCATTACAGTCAGTGATTTCTTACTACAACCTAATAGTGAAACTGCTGCTCTTTTGGATGGCCTGGTTCCACAGGAAATCAAATCAGCCATAGACCATTTTTAACTGACTAATGTTCCTGATTTTCAGGCTTGGAGCTTAACCCCTTCTGGTAATTGCATTGTTTCTTCTATATATCAGACTATTTCAAACAGAATGCCCACCCATCTCCCTTGGACCCGGATCTGGTCTAACTGGCTGCCTACAAAAATTTCTGTTCACTTATGAAAAATTATTCACAATGCCTTGTGTAACGACCCGAGAATTCGATTACCGAGAAGGCCCGATAACCCGAGACTTGCACCGCCACCCACGAGCTCGAAGGCTCGGAAGGGTTAAAAAGGATGGTGTGGAGACTACACAAGTATCACAAATAATTGCAGAAATTAAACAGTTATAATATTAAGCAGGAAATAAATAACAATTTACATGGTCCACAATAAAATAACAACAACAGCAACAGTAGTCCACGACTAGTACAGTGACAAGAAGGAAAAGTACAGCTACACGGGGCATCCCCCGGCTCTGACATCTGGCACTACCTCGGGGCACCCGCACCACGCTGCACTCCTGACGCGCTCCCCGAAGGTGGCGTCTCACCTGAAACACGGTGAAAACACGCAGGGAATGAGTCTCGGAACAAGACTCAGTAGGGATCACTCGAACCCTACCTCGAAAAATGAGAAACCACTACTCTAGCGGTAGGAAAGTACCTCGGAAAGGAAAGCCCTGTACTCTACAGAACTAGACCCTACAGCCCGCAAACCGACACACGTGCCACGGTACGGGAAGACCAAAACTCAACGGTCGAACCGCCAAACCCGAAGGTCGGAAACACACGACTGACAGTCTGACACTCCGTACTCGACAGGAGTACCACCCACTAGAAGCACAGCCGGTAGCGTCCCCTGACGTCTTACACCGCACCGCAGGTGAACCGCCTGACGTGGTAGGTCCTACCCGAGGCGCAAACACCGTACAAGTAACCACAACAAGTGACTAGCTGGGGTCACGCCCGTCGACATGGGTCCAACCGCCCCCAACCACGTGTGCACACACAGACCACGCGTCCTAGGTCTGGCCCTCTGACCGGTTTTCCCCCGCAGCCAGACTCTGGCTAAGACGAAGGGCCTACGGTAACCGGTCCACAAACCGTCTCGAAAGGTGGGTGCCCGTACACCACTCTCAGGTGAGACCAGCACCTCGTACTGGTGGGCTGCGACTAGTGGAGGGTCACTGAAGGAGTAAACTCTCGAGTCAACGGAAAACGACTTCCGAACCCGACGACATGTGGGAATCACCCCACGCACTAGCTCCGTCAACGGGGCCACGGTCGGAGAAAAACGGACGCACCGCCCACGGCCAAACTCATGACCAAGGCAAACGGAACCTCCGGACACCAAAGACACGGTCACGGAACTCCACGGGGTGCCCGGGATGCACACACGGCCCAAGGGGAACACCCGATAACAGCCAGATCGCGCTAGGGATACCTAGCGTGACACGGAAGAACGCGCTAGGGAACCCTAGCGCAACGGGGAAGATCACGCTAGGTCTCCCTAGCGTGACAGGGACCATCGCGCTAGGGAACCCTAGCGCGACAAGGATGATCGCGCTAGGACCCCATAGCGCGACACGAACCGCCAAACTGTTCATCTTCTCCGATGAGCACGCTCGGTCGGGGCAGCGCGACCTCCAAGAACGCGCTACTGGAGTATAGCGCGTTCTCAGTCCGCGGCCAAAAACGGTAAGAATGCCCAAAAATTCTAACCACGCCCCCATGCCTCCAAAGGAGAGGGGGAAAACAAAGGGGAAGACCCCTGGGGACCCCTAGCATGATTCTAGGCCATCAAAACACGAAATCATGCATCGAATCCATAGATCGGGCGAGCTCTCCCCAAATCATGGAAAAACCCAAAAACGCTCAAACGATCCCCTCTCGGCCTCCCCGCGGCCTATAAATCACGGAAAAGATCGGCATGAGGCTAAGGAACGTCACCCTACCTCAATGGAGCGAATGCTCCGCCGGATCACCCACGAATCACGAAGAACGCTTGAAGCTTCACGAACTCCCCACGCTCCCCACGCTTGCCGCACGCCCACGAGATCGCCTCACCGTCGCCCACGCGTCCGCGCCGTCGCCCCGCCGCCGTCCGTAGCCGGAGAGGGGCTCGCCGCGTCCGAATGGGAGAGAGGGAGAGAGAGGAGGGCTCACGGTCGCGAGAGAGAGGAAGAGGAAGAAGAAAGAGAAAAGGGAAAAAGAAAAGAAAAATGATTAGGCTTTATAGAAAATCTGAATTTTTGGAAAAATACCGAAAAATAGAAAAAATACGTTTCCGGAATCCTCGGAACGCACCGATCGCAACGGTACCACTCGTGCCCAGGTGAACGGCCCAGTTAACCCGCAGCGAGCGTCCGAAGGAAAAGCCGAAACACACACCGGGAATCGGAAAACACACGCGGAAAAACCGCGGAACGCCTCCGGGCCTCCGAAACAACTCCGGATCGCGCCGATCCGAACACGAAAGGTGTCCGAAACGAAATTTCGGACACAACAGAGCCGGACGCTCCGAAAACCAAATCTGGGACCCACGAAGAAGGATCCGAAAGGTCCGGGATATTACAGCCCTCCCCCCTTAAGGAATTTCATCCTCGAAATTGAGAACAACCCAAGGGAAAAGAAGAGGAAGACTCACTCAAACAGATACGGGAACTGCTGACGCATCTCGTCCTCACGTTCCCACGAAGCCTCACCACCAGAGTGTCGTTGCCACACGACCTTTACCAAGGGAATGACATTGTTCCGCAGGCGCTGTTCTCGCCTATCCTCCACACGGATCGGAAACTCTGGGAGAGAAAGATCTGGAGTCACCTCAGGCCAAACGGAAAACTCGAGCACATGAGAGTCATCGGGCATATACTTCCGCAACATCGAGACGTGAAACACGTCATGCACCGACGCCAACTCAGAGGGTAACTGCAATCGGTAAGCAACCTCACCGATGCGCTCCACAATCGCGAAAGGACCAATATAGCGGGGACTCAGCTTCCCACGCCGTCCAAAATGCATCACCCCCTTCATCGGAGAAACTCTCAAGAACACACGATCGCCCACGGCGAACTCGAGGGGCTGCCTCCTACGGTCAGCATAGCTCTTCTGCCGACTCTGGGCCGCCAACATGTTCTGACGAACCAGGTGCACAACATCCACACATTGCTGCACCAATTCTGATCCTGTCAAAACACGCTCACCCACCTCAAACCAATCGAGTGGAGTCTGACAAGGACGCCCATACAGAGCCTCATAAGGAGCCATGCCGATGCTCGAATGATAGCTGTTGTTATAGGCAAACTCCACCAACGGTAGGTGATGAATCCAACTCCCCTGCCACTCCAGGCAGCAGGATCTCAGCATGTCCTCCAAAGTCTGAATGGTCCTCTCAGACTGACCATCTGACTGTGGATGATACGCCGAGCTAAATGCCAACTCCGTGCCAAGAGCTCGCTGGAAACTCCTCCAGAATCCAGAAGTGAAGCGCGGATCCCGATCCGACACGATCGAAATGGGAATCCCATGCAACGGCACGATCCGCTCCACATACAACCGAGCCAACTTAGACACGCTCCAGCTGACTTTGACCGGTAACAACCGCGTCACCTTCGTCAGCCGATCCACCAGCAACCAAATACTGTCCTGCCCACTCGGGGTCCTTGGCAACCCCACCACAAAATCCGTGGTCACATGGTCCCACTTCCAAGTAGGAACATCCAAGGGCTGGAGAGTACCGCCTGGTCGCTGATGCTCCGCCTTAACCTGCTGACAGATCAGGCACCTGGCCACAAATTCGGCAACATCTCTCTTCATGCCAGGCCACCAGAACTGCCTCCGCAAGTTCCGATACATCTTTGTCGCACCCGGGTGCACAGTATACCTGCTCCCATGAGCCTCGCGTAACACCGCACGATGAACCTGCTCCTCAGCTGTGACGTACAACCTGCCACGAAACCTCGCAGCACCGTCCTCGCCGAGCTCTACGTCAGCCATAGCCAGAATCCGGGGCAACTCAGGGTCCGCATGCTGAGCCTCTGTCACCTGACGACGGATAGCAGGAGTGACAGTCAGACTCGCAAGCACAGCCAACCCTCGCTCCTGGGGAATCTTGAGCCTAAAAGAGACTTCGGGCACCTGTTCCCAGAGCCTCCACCTCCGCAGCATCAAGGTACTGACCACAACCTTCCGACTCAAGGCATCGGCAAAGACGTTCATCCTGCCCGGCTGATAAGACAGGGTGAAGTTATAGTCCTTCATTAACTCCATCCAACGCCTTTGCCTAAGGTTCAGATCCTTCTGTGAGAACACATACCTCAAACTCTGATGGTCAGTGAACACCTCGAACTTCTCACCGTACAGATAATGCCTCCAGATCTTCAGCACAAAGATCACCGCCGCCAACTCAAGGTCATGGGTAGGGTAGTTCTCCTCATGGGGCTTTAGCTGCCGAGATGCATAAGCCACCACTCTACCATGCTGCATCAGAACAGCACCCAATCCGACCCCGGAAGCATCTGTACACACCACGAAACCTCCCGATCCCGAAGGTAAAACCAACACCGGAGCCGAGGTGAGCAATCTCTTCAGTTCCCTGAAGCTCTGCTCACACTCCTCGGACCAAACGAAAGGCACATTCTTCCGCGTGAGCCTCGTCATCGGGGTCGCAATGCGGGAAAAATCCTGGATAAACCGGTAATAATAACCCGCAAGCCCCAAGAAACTCTGGATCTCCGTCACCGACCTCGGCCTCGGCCACTGCATTACTGCGTCGACCTTGGCGGGGTCCACGGAAATACCATCACCAGAAATCACGTGCCCCAGAAAGTGCACCTCGCTGAGCCAAAACTCGCACTTGCTGAGCTTCGCATACAACTGGTGATCTCGCAACGTCTGCAGCACCACACCCAAATGGTACGTATGCTCCTCAGCAGACCGCGAATAAATAAGGATGTCATCCACGAAGATGACCACGAACTGGTCCAAATACGGATGAAACACCCTCTGCATCAAGTCCATGAAGGCTGCTGGGGCATTGGTGAGCCCAAACGGCATCACCAAGAACTCATAATACCCGTACCTCGAACTGAATGCAGTCTTCTCCACATCGGACTCGCGAATTCTCAGCTGATAGTAACCGGACCGCAAATCAATCCGCGAGAACACTCGCGCAGACTGAAGCTGGTCGAACAAGTCATCAATCCGTGGCAACGGATACTTGTTCTTAATGGTCACATCATTCAGCTGCCGATAGTCAATGCATAGCCGCAGACTACCGTCCTTCTTCTTCACAAACAACACGGGCGCACCCCAAGGGGAAAAGCTCGGACGAACATACCCCTTGGCCAGCAGTTCCTGCAACTGCGCCCTCAACTCCCTCAACTCAGCGGGGGCCATACGGTAGGGAGCCTTCGCCAAAGGCCCCGTACCAAGCACAACCTCGATCATGAAATCGATCTCCCGCTGGGGAGGTAATCCAGGCAACTCATCAGGAAAAACATCAGGAAACTCGCACACCACCGCAATGTCCTCGACATCCGGCTCCATCCGGTCTGACACAACCACGGACGCGAGAAAACCCTGACAACCGGAATCAAGCAATCGACGGGCTCGAATAGCAGAGATAAGAAATCGAGAAGAGGCGGAACGGATACCTTGGAAATAGAAGGTCCTCTTGCTCGGATGCTGGAAGTAGACCCTCTTCATCCCACAATCCACCACCGCTCCATGAGTCTCGAGCCAATCCATGCCTAGAATCAC
This sequence comes from Amorphophallus konjac, assembly GCA_022559845.1. Lineage (NCBI taxonomy): Eukaryota > Viridiplantae > Streptophyta > Magnoliopsida > Alismatales > Araceae > Amorphophallus > Amorphophallus konjac. The sequence continues at coordinate 63,919,666 of CM040128.1, read as the reverse complement.
ATCGTAATCCCGAAGCTGCAACGCATACAACCTGCCTGGCATACTCCGCCCATCGATCCACACCGGAACCTGATCGAAGCAATACGGAGTGACCATAAAATCACCCGAAGGCAACTCCACTGCCAAATCACAGGACAACTGGGTCACCGGCTCCTCGACGCTCGACGTGAAATCCTCTGAAATAAATGAATGAGACGCGCCAGAATCAAATAAAACCCGAGCCGCACAACCCAAAATCTGAACGGTACCTTCCACGAGCTGCGACGCCACTGCCTCTGCCCTGGTCAAGTGCGTGATCTGGCCCCGAGCCCTCTGCCTGCCTCCCACGCTGGCTGACCTGGGTAGCGGCGGATATTGTCCCTGCTGCTGCTGCTGCTGCTGGGGAACCTGCTGCTGCGGCGGCCTCTGAGGACAGTCACGCGCCATGTGCCCTGGCTGGTCACACCGAAAATAGATAATCGGCGCCGTGCACTGCCTGCCTGGGTGGGTCCCACCACACCGTGGACAAGGTCCTCGCGATCCACCCACTGATCCCTGACACTGCAAAGGAACCGGCTGCTGCACACTGCCCGATGAAGCCTGCCCCTGATCCTTGTGCTTCTTACGGGAATTCTTCTTCAAGAACTTTTTGACCTTCGAGCCAAAGGACGCAGATCCTGTCACCGAAGCTGCCGATGCCGGTACTTCTGAACCACCCGACGCATGCTGGAAGGAACCCTGCTGCTGGGTAGCCGACTGCTGGCTGCGACCTGACACAGACTGCCCCTGGCTGATCGGTCCTCGAGTCCTCTGCATATCCATCTCCAGGGAAATCGCAACACGAGACGCCATCTCTAGATCAGTGGCCCCATTCGCGATCAAATGGTGCCTCAGCTCCAGCCTCAAGTCCTGCACAAACTGCGTGGTCCTCACCCTCTCATGCTCCATGATGTGAGGTGCGTACCGACCCAGCTCGACAAATCGGGCCCTGTACTGCAACACGGACATGTCACCCTGCACCAGCTCCAGAAACTCCCGCATCCGCGGCGTGGCAACAAGATCTGGACAATACGTACGCTCGAAAGCACTGACAAAGTCATCCCACTCGATCTGCTCAAGTGGACGAAGCTGAAAGGACGTCTTCCACTCGGAAGACCACCACCTCCGAGCCGTACCCTGCAACTGGTTGTAGGCCAACACCACTCTGTCCTCGGCAGTACTTTTCGCAGAACTGAACACCCGCTCCATCTCATCAAGCCAATCACGAGCCGCATCAGGGTCTGCCTGGCCGCTAAAGTAAGGTGGATGGAACTGCATGAAGTCCCTCACTGCTCGGCCTGACCCACCCCTGACTGACGAGCCCTCAGCAGCCTCTCCGCCAAACTGCTGAGACATGAGATGGTACATGCCACGGAAGAAATCCTCGGCCCCCGGAGCTCTCGCAGCATCCGCGGCCTCGGTAGCTCCTGGAACTCTGCTATGCTCCTCCTGGTCCCTCTGGACCCCCTGCTGGATCTCCTGACCTCCAGCCGACTGCCCCTGCTGAGAGCGAGAACTCCTCCTCGGCGCCATCCTCGCTCCTGAAGCACAAGACAGAAAATACGGAAACGGCAATGTCAGAATAAAACACGCGGTGCCCAATGCCAGCGTCACCTGTACATCATCGCCATGGACTAGTGGACCACTACAATTACCTACGATTCTCATGTAATTCCACAACCGCGCTCTGATACCAACTGTAACGACCCGAGAATCCGATTACCAGGAAGGCCCGATAACCCGTGACTCGCACCGCCACCCACGAGCCCGAAGGCTCGGAAGGGTTAAAAAGGATGGTGTGGAGACTACACAAGTATCACAAATAATTGCAGAAATTAAACAGTTATAATATTAAGCAGGAAATAAATAACAATTTACATGGTCCACAATAAAATAACAACAACAGCAACAGTAGTCCACGACTAGTACAGTGACAAGAAGGAAAAGTACAGCTACACGGGACATCCCCCAACTCTGACCTCTGGCACTATCTCGGGGCACCCGCACCACGCTGCGCTCCTGACGCGCTCCCCGAAGGTGGCGTCTCACCTGAAACACAGTGAAAATACGCAGGGAATGAGTCTCGGAACAAGACTCAGTAGGGATCACTCGAACCCTACCTCGAAAAATGAGAAACCACTACTCTAGCGGTAGGAAAGTACCTCGGAAAGGAAAGCCCTGTACTCTACAGAACTAGACCCTACGGCCCGCAAACCGACACACGTGCCACGGTACGGGAAGACCAAAACTCAACGGTCGAACCGCCAAACCCGAAGGTCGGAAACACACGACTGACAGTCTGACACTCCGTACTCGACAGGAGTACCACCCACTAGAAGCACAGCCGGTAGCGTCCCCTGACGTCTTACACCGCACCGCAGGTGAACCGCCTGACGTGGTAGGTCCTACCCGAGGCGCAAACACCGTACAAGTAACCACAACAAGTGACTAGCTGGGGTCACGCCCATCGAGGTGGGTCCAACCGCCCCCAACCACGTGTGCACACACAGACCACGCGTCCTAGGTCTGGCCCTCTGACCGGTTTTCCCCCGCAGCCGGACTCTGGCTAAGACGAAGGGCCTACGGTAACCGGTCCACAAACCGTCTCGAAAGGTGGGTGCCCGTACACCACTCCCAGGTGAGACCAGCACCTCGTACTGGTGGGCTACGACTAGTGGAGGGTCACTGAAGGAGTAGACTCTCGAGTCAATGGAAAACGACGTCCGAACCCGACGACGTGTGGGAATCACCCCACGCACTAGCTCCGTCAACGGGGCCACGGTCGGAGAAAAACGGACGCACCGCCCACGGCCAAACTCATGACCAAGGCAAACGGAACCTCCGGACACCAAAGACACGGTCACGGAACTCCACGGGGTGCCCGGGACGCACACACGGCCGAAGGGGAACACCCGATAACAGCCAGATCGCGCTAGGGATACCTAGCGCGACACGGAAGAACGCGCTAGGGAACCCTAGCGCAACGGGGAAGATCGCGCTAGGTCTCCCTAGCGCGACAGGGACCATCGCGCTAGGGCACCCTAGCGCGACAAGGATGATCGCGCTAGGACCCCATAGCGCGACACGAACCGCCAAACTGTTCATCTTCTCCGATGAACACGCTCGATCGGGGCAGCGCGACCTCCAAGAACGCGCTACTGGAGTATAGCGCGTTCTCAGTCCGCGGCCAAAAATGGTAAGAACGTCCAAAAATTCTAACCACGCCCCCATGCCTCCAAAGGAGAGGGGGAAAACAAAGGGGAAGACCCCTGGGGATCCCTAGCATGATTCTAGGCCATCAAAACACGAAATCATGCATCGAATCCATAGATCGGGCGAGCTCTCCCCAAATCATGGAAAAACCCAAAAACGCTCAAACGATCCCCTCTCGGCCTCCCCGCGGCCTATAAATCACGGAAAAGATCGGCATGAGGCTAAGGAACGTCACCCTACCTCAATGGAGCGAATGCTCCGCCGGATCACCCACGAATCACGAAGAACGCTTGAAGCTTCACGAACTCCCCACGCTCCCCACGCTTGCCGCACGCCCACGAGATCGCCTCACCATCGCCCACGCGTCCGCGCCGTCGCCCCGCCGCCGTCCGTAGCCGGAGAGGGGCTCGCCGCGTCCGAATGGGAGAGAGGGAGAGAGAGGAGGGCTCACGGTCGCGAGAGAGAGGAAGAGGAAGAAGAAAGAGAAAAGGGAAAAAGAAAAGAAAAGGGATTAGGCTTTATAGAAAATCTGAATTTTTGGAAAAATACCGAAAAATAGAAAAAATACGTTTCCGGAATCCTCGGAACGCACCGATCGCAACGGTACCACTCGTGCCCGGGTGAACGGCCCAGTTAACCCGCAGCGAGCGTCCGAAGGAAAAGCCGAAACACACACCGGGAATCGGAAAACACACGCGGAAAAGCCGCGGAACGCCTCCGGGCCTCCGAAACAACTCCGGATCGCGCCGATCCGAACACGAAAGGTGTCCGAAACGAAATTTCAGACACAACAAAGCTGGACGCTCCGAAAACCAAATCCGGGACCCACGAAGAAGGATCCGAAAGGTCCGGGATATTACACTTTGCCTACTGATGCAAATGTCCAGCGAATTGGGGTGCATCTTTGCTCCAAATGCTACTGCTGCAGCTTGCAAAATGTGGAAAGTCTCAGTCATATTTTCTTGCATAGTGATTTGGCAACTCACATTTGGTCGTATTTTACCACTTATGGTCTGCTTTTGGATAACAACTCTCTGAATTCTTTCATATTTCAGAATGTTGTTAATCTTCACAATAAATCTGCCTACAGTCTATTTATTCTTGCTGCCATTGGCTATGGTCTCTGGGAGATATGGAAAGCTAGAAATACTCTGAAGTATGATGGCAAAGTCATCTCCAAGCAAAGCCTCCTCAGCCACATCATCTTTCAAATCAAAAACACTTGTGCTACTGCAAATCTCAAAGAGTCTGAAAATTCTAAGAGGTTTTTTTTGGATCAGTTTGGCATCAAGTTTCAGCTGACCGACAGCCCCCATACGAAAATCATTAAATGGGTTTGCCTTCCCTGGCCTTTTCTTAAGCTCAACACTGATGGTGCTTGTAAAATGAATGGTGACTCAGGTGGTGGTGGTATCATCAGAGATAGCAGAGGCAATACTCTACTGCCTTTTTCTCATTACTATGGAAAGACTAATAGTCTTATTGCAGAAGCCCGTGCCTTACTTGATGATCTCAAATACCTGCAAACTATTGATGCTAAGCCAGTGCATATTGAATGTGATTCGAACACTCTTGTTAGTATTATTTAAAAGGATATTCAATGTCCATGGTCCATCCTCTCTTATGTGAGGGAGATGTGGAGAATTCTTACTCAGAATGATACTGTTGGCCATATCTACAGAGAGGGAAATAAAGTTGCGGACTCTTTAGCCTCCATGGCCTGCATTTCAAAATGCAATGCTTTCTTTTCTTATGATGAGCTTCCTACACCTATAAAGGGAGCAGCTCGATTAGATAAGCTGGGTATGCCCAGTATTTGTTTGATGTAATTGTATCTCGTTCTGATCAGTAATACAATTTACCCCCTAGTGTTTGACTGGTGGAGTGGCTTTCTTTTTACCCTTGGTAAAGGGTGCACTCTCCCATCAAACCCTAGGTACGGTTTTCTCCAAAAAAAAAAGGGATCTCTGTCGGATCGGGTGCGACCGCCTGGAGCTTATCAATTATCCACTCCCTATGGAGGAAGAGGGCACCCCCGCGAAGAGCTGGCATCCGGAGAGGGATCCGATCTGCCCGTACCGCACATTCATGAGGAGGGAGGAAAGGAGGCCCGAAAATTATAAGGACACCACATGGCTATATGTCCTTCTCCGAGTGAATGGGCTGAAGATCGAGGATCAGACGGCCGCCATCCTGGGCAAGTGCCTGCAGGTCTCATATTATTACGCCGACGGGTGGGGCATGGACCACTTCAATCTTTTCTGCCACCTCTCGTCGAAGAGGCATGCAGACCTAGCCGCCCTTACTGACCGCTGTCAGAAGATCGAAGACGTGTGCTGGCTGGTCCGAGAGGCGGCGCGTCGAGACAAGGAGCCGTCCCTGAGCTACTGGCTGATAACACTTCGGCTGTATACTGGCCCCCATGGTATTTGATCTTCCCTCTTCCTTTTATTCTCCTACATCCTTGTTGTGACCTTTACAGGGTATCGGATGCTAATCATATATATATATTTCTAATAGACCACCCCGACAGCGTACAACTGGCGACGTACCGAAACTTTCTTCGGCTCGTCCAGAAGCCCGCCTATTTTGACACCGCATTGCCGGCCTCGACCACGACCCCCTTGCCCAAGGTAGCGAAGAGGCCCCGGGCTAAATCGCCGGTGAAGAAGGCAGTAGATGCTGCCAAAGCGGCCAAGTAGCGGGACGCGAAGCGGTGAAAAATAGAGGCCGCTAAGGCTTCAGCGGCCGCTCCTCCGGCGTCGTAAATTCCATCCTTTAAGGAGTTTGAGGTTGCCCGGACTGAGCCGAGCCAGCCCACTGGTTAGAATCTCCAACCATTAGTGTGCTTTCAGGTCTGTCTCCATTTCGAGGGAAGGCCTTGACACATGAATGTCTCTTCTTCTTTTTATCTCAGCTGCTGTGGAAGAGCCTGCACCCACGCCCATTCCTGACGCGGAGGAGCCCGCTCCTGTGTCCATTCCCGATGTGGTAGGGCGAACATCAGCGCGCATTCCTGACGCGAGGGAGGCCGTGGTTGCAGCGGGGGAAAGTTCAGCGCCGACTCTGACTCCCCGACCACGAGTCAAGGAGAGATCCCGGGCTAAGTCGCCCGTTAAGAAAGTGTTGGCCGCCGCCAAAATGGTTGGGCGGCCGGAGGCAAAGCGAAGGAGGGGAGAGGTCTCCCTGGCTTCGGCAGCTGTCTCTCCGGTGGCTCCCATTTTGTCATTCGAGGAGTTCGAAGTCGCTCGGGACGAACCAAGCCTCCCAACCGGTGAGACTTGTTGACCGCTGACATTCCTTGGGATTTATTTGTTTCCCGGGGGTAGGGCTTTCATGCACACATGACATGTGTACTTCTTCTTTTCAGCTAGTACGGAGGAGCTGGTACCTACGCCGATCCCGGGCGAGAGGGAGGCTGTGGCTCCTAAGGCACCCTCACCTGTCAAGGAGGCCCTTGAGCCGCCTCGTGCTGTAGAAGACGGAGGGGGTATTTATCTTTGCCGACCTAATTGACTTCTTTCGTCCTTGGGGACCCACCGGCCCCGGCATGACCCACCCTTTTCTTTTATGTGGCAGGCACTGATGCAGCAATTATCGGGCCATTAGGACCCCGCCTACATCTCCCGGCGACGCACATGTACATAAGGAAGAGGTTGAAATGTGGCGTACTAGCCTCACCCAGCCCGCGGGAGGATGCGCCGATCATCGACCTCGAAGCAGAGGCCCCCTCGCCAGCAAGGGCAGAACCCGTGGCGGTCGAGTCTTCGTCGGGCGAAGAGGTAGATTATGATTACTCCTCCGATGAGGTGGCTTCTGGCGAGGGCGTATCTGAAGTATCTGGGCCGCCCAAGCTGATCTTTAAGGCTCCCTCACTCGCTAGCTCTCTGAGCCTAATGGAGGAGGCTGCTGTAAGTGTGAGCTTGTTCGCACGGGACCTCCCTCGTGATCATCCAGTGACTTTCTTCATGTTACCCCTTGATTTTTCAGGAACCAACTGAGCCGGAGGCCGTGGAGGGGGCTACCCCGGCCGAATCGGTCGATCGCTCAACAGGAGCTGATGTGGGCCTGGGTAAGCTGGCCCCCTTGTTCGAGGCTTTGCGGCAGGAGTCCGTTGCGGAGACTTCGAGTGCTCCTGGAACGGCGGACGAGCCCTTGGAGGAGGGGGAGATCACGCCCGAAGGCAGCATCGTCCCGGTGGCCGAGGTAAGCACGTGGGCCTTATGATCCTTCCCTACCTTTTGACTCCGCCTGATTCATTTTAGGCAGCGGATGGCTAACTCTGCTCCACATGGTTAGGTAATGCCGACGCCAGGGGAGACGCCTGCCCGTGTCCGCAAGGCCGTCGATAAACGGAGGTCGATCGCCGGTCCGATAGCAGTAGAGAGGCCGGCTTCGGTCTTGGCCCCGGGGGCGGGTATCCTCGCAGTACTGGTGCAAGCGGGAGGCAGACCTTGGCTGATGATCCCCCTTCAGCCTTTCCCGAAGATCCCGGCTCAGGTGGAGAACTCGCTTCTGAAGAGGATATTCGCGGGACTCCATGCGCATCTGGAGGGGTCCCAGGCATAGGAGAGAGGTCGATCGGCGATGGCTTCGGGCCCGACCTTGCTCGAAGCCCCTCCTTTGGTTGAGGCAACGACGCTTGCACCCCCGTCCGGCAAACTGGTGGCGGAGACGGATCGGGCAGAGGAAGAGGAGGTAGGGGATCGCCGAATAACGGCGGCGTCGAGTGACCCGGTGGCGATCTTGTCCACTCTCCTGGCGGCGGGTGGCCGGGAGTCTTCCGTCGAACTCCGAGGGCCAGGCGACTTAACTCTTGCTCTTCCATCCTCTTCGGCCGTGGTGGACGCTGATTTATGGGCGAAGGTGGACAGCTCTGTAGATTTTGCTCCTCCGATAGTGCCTTCCGTTAGCCACACTTCGTCAGGTGCGCCGGTCCGACAGATGCTGGTGATGCTGCGGACGATGCTCTTCGCCGATCTTTCCTTGTCATATCGGGAGGTGTAGAGTATAGTGACACAGCTGACAGGGGCACTGCAAGTGCTGGGATGTCTGCTGGGGGAGTGGTCGCGGCGAGTCTTGTTGCTACTGAAGTATGTTAGACGTCACGAGCTCCTCGAGACCCAGGTTCCCGAAGAGCGCGCCGCTCTCAATGCCCAGGCGGAGGAATATTTGCAAGCCCTAGAGGCACGGCGGAGTAATGAAGAGCAGCACGAGAAGGCTTTGGAGGAAGGCCAGGGCGACGTTCGCTCCCTCAGGAATCAGATCGCGAAGCTGGAGGGCTACCTTGCCATAGCCAGGTCTGACCTTGCCAGGGCTGAAGGAGCGATCTAGAGGGAGAACGAAGCGCTTGCCGTCACTCTGGGCTGAGACAGCGTCTGTGGAGACTGGGCTCGCTCACCTCAAAGAACGGAGGGGCCGACTGCACGACATAACAAACTTCCCTTGCGTCGAAATTCTCCCTCTTGAAGACATCTTCAGGGGCATCGACTGAGCGTGACGCCCCTTAGCTTTCTCCCCCCTTTTTTTGAAATGTAACACAGGGGTATGCCCTGAAGCACATGCCATTTTAATCCTTTTTTGAATGGGACAGAACACTTACGATTTCTCGTGTCCTTCCAGTGTGCGTGGCATTCGCCCAAGGGGGATCTCTTTTCTCCTTTCTTTTCTTCTTTCTCTCCCCCTTCTTGTATGTATTATTTTCTTCTTCCTCTGCCCTCTTTTTCTCTTTTCCCCCCTCTTTCTTTATTCTTGTCGGCACACACCGGTGGAGTGTAAGTCCTTGCGGCAGTCCGCTCCCGGGGAACCAGGCAGGGACCCATGTTGGGCGCGGGAGAGTGCTCGCCCTCCCAAGGGAAGGACGGGGGGACCAATCCACCATGCCAAATGGGTGGACCACCGGTCTCTCCCAGCGTCGGAACTGAGCACTGACCCCGGGCAGGGGGGCCTTGGTAGGGAAATCGGCCCCTCCCCTCGTGGGTCGGAGGGGCGGTGAACGGAGACTTGCTTAACCAATGATCCCGAATGGGAGGCCCAAATCAAAGGGAATACTCACTGCCCGAAGGGAACGGAGAGAAGAGTTTGTTTAGTCAATGGCTTGGACGGGAGGTCCAAGCCAAAGGGGTACTCACCGCCAGGGGAGGACGGAGAGAAGAGTTTGTTTAGTCAATGACTTGGACGGGAGGTCCAAGCTAAAGGGATATTTGTCGGTGTTAACAAAGCGGCAGGGCCGGCGTGGTCCATTTGCCTCTTAACATCCCCGTCGACGCGGGGGGATGATTCAGGATGGGGGACTGCCCCTCCCTTCCTTGTTTTTTTTTCTTCTCTTTTCTCTTTTTTTTTTTCTCTTCTCTGTTTTTTTTTCTTCTCTTTTTTTTCTTTTTCTTCTCTTCTCCCTTTTTTTATTCTTCTTCTTTCCCCCCCCCTTTTTCTTCTTCTTCTTCTTCTCCTTTTCTTTTCTTCTTCTCTTTTCCTCTTTTCTTTTCTTCTTCTCCTTTTCTTCTTTCTTTTTTTTTCTCTCTTTTTCTTTCCTTTTTTTTGTTTGTTTGTTTGTTTTTTGAAAGCATGAATAGCGATCAAGTCATTCGGACATCAATCGTGCAAATTCGCCCGAGATGGGGCGAAGGATGATATTATTGATTAAACGGGGGCACTGGAGCATGGTATAATCTCAAGTGCCTTCCATTAAGAGGCGGGAATTGAACTTCCCCGCAGTGGTTGACAATTACATAGGCTCCACCTTCGTAGACCCTTTTGGACTACGTAGGGTCCGAGCCAGTTCTCATTCAGCTTGCCCTTAGGGTTGGCGGCCATGACATCTTTTCTCTTGACCATGACAAGGTCACCTTTCTTGAATTCACGTTCCTTGACGAGCTTGTCAAAGGCACGCGCCATTCGGGTCTGGTAGACCTGGATGTTCTGTTGGGCCTGAAGCCGCTTTCCTTCCAAATTGGAGAGCTCTTCGAGTCTTCACTCGCCATTGGTCTGCCCTTCCTGGACAAGCCCGTGCTGGATGGCGACCCTGAGGGAAGGTACCTCCAATTCGACGGGGACAATTGGCTCCGAGCCGTATACTAGAGAGAAAGGCGAGCAGCCCGTTGGGGTCTTGTATACGGTCCGGTATGCCCACAGCGCCTCATACATTTTCTCTTCCCGGTCCCTTTTGTTAGAACTCACAATCTTGGCCAGGAGAGTGCAGAGTGTTTTATTGAAGGCTTCAGCCAGCCCATTAGCCTGTGGATTGTAAGGAGTCGATGTCCTCCAGTCAATTTTGTACTTTTTCACCAGCCGGAAGACCTTTTGGTTGTGGAAGTGGCTACCGTTGTCTGAGACAATCCGGTCGGGGGTGCCAAACCGGAATATGATGTTACGGCGGATAAATCTGGCCACGATCTCTCCGGTAACCTCTCTTAGGGTGACGGCCTCTGCCCAACGGGAGAAATAGTCAGTTGCCGCCAAAATGTATTTGCAGCCGGTGGCTGATGCGGGTAAGGGACCCACGACGTCTGTTCCCCATTGGGCAAACAGCCAACTGGGCACCGTTGGATGCAGCTACACAGGCGGCCTTCTGGGTATGGTGGCATGTTCCTGACATTTCTGACATGACTTAGCATATTTGCAGCAGTCGTCGAACATTGCCGGCCAATAGTTGCCGAGCTTCTTTATTTCAACCTTCATCTTCGGTCCTGCCTGATGTGCGCCAGCTGTCCCGGCATGGACTTCCTTCATGACCCTCCAGGCTTCTTCAGTGGACAAGCATCGGAGGAGTAATTTTCGTTTGGCGTCGGCCACAATCCGAAATAATATTCCGTTTCGGAGCTCATAAGAGTCCTTGGTTCTTATTAGCTTGATCTTTTCTTCTCTTTGCTTGGGCAGTTGCTGGTATCTGAACCACTGCATCAGAGGCTCCCTACAGTCAGGTAGGATGATGGCTTCTGCCGTGGTGACTTCCAGCTCCTCCTCTTCTGGTTCTTCTTCTATCACGCTGGGCACTTGGCGTTGATTCATTACTTGAATATTGAGAGATCCATCTGGCGGTATTGCCAAAGATCTCGCTAGCTTTGCTAGGGCGTCAGCCTGTGCATTATCTCCTCTGGCAAGATGGTCTATTTCAAGGAGATAGAACCGCTCCATGAGCGCCTTTGCCTTAGTATAGTAAGGGAGCAGCTCGGGCTTCCGGACGTCAAACTGCCCCTGGACTTGCTTGACGACCAGCAGTGAGTCACCGAATACTTGAAGCATTTTGATCTCCATTTGGAGGGCCACTTGGAGGCCGATGATCCAAGCTTCATACTCCGCTTCATTATTTGTGTAGGGCTTACTGATACAGTAGGAAGTGTGCACTACCTCCCCCTCTGGGGATTTGAGGACGATGCCGGCTCCGGCCCGTACCTTGGTGCGTCCGGACGGGGTCGCTTCTATTCTCGAGGCCCCGTCAAAGTATAGCTGCCAAATAGGTTGTTGAATCTGGTCCACCTCCAGTGTTTCATCCTCGGGCAGCTCAGTGGCCAGCGGGGAGTCTTCGGGCACGGGATGCGCTGCGAAGAAGTCCGCGACGGCTTGCCCCTTAACGGCCTTCTGCGGCATGTAGGTGATGTCGAACTCCATGAGCAGCATGGTCCATTTGCCAAGGCGCCCCTGCGGGACTGGCTAGGAGAGAATGTGCTTGATGGGATTGGCTCCGGATATCAGATTCACCTCGTGAGACAGCATATAGTGCCTCAGCTTCTTGACTGTGAAGATCAAGGCAAGGTAAATCTTCTCAATCGGGGTGTATTTGGCCTCTGCTCCCACCAATCTTCGGCTGAGGTAGTAGAGAGCATGCTCCTTCCCTTCATCATTATTCTGGGCAAGCATTGCCCCCAGTGAATATTCAATAGCCGCTATATAAAGAACAAGCGGTCTACCTTTGACGGGTGCCCCCAGGACTGGCGGGGTCTTCAGGTATTCTTTTAGTTGGTCGAACGCATGCTGGCATTCGGGACCCCAGCTAAAGGGTGCATTCTTCATCATCAGCTAGTGAAAGGGTTGGCAGTGCCCCGACAGGTTAGAGATAAACCTGCGGATGTAGGCTAACCGACCTTGGAGGGACCTCAGCTCCCCCAGGTTCTTCGGAGGAGGCAACTCCTGGATGGCTTTTATCTTGAAGGGGTCAATCTCGATCCCTCTGTGCCGGACAATGAAGCCGAGGAACTTCCCATTGGAAACGCCGAAGGCGCACTTCATGGGGTTCATCTTCAGCCCGTACAGCCGGAGCCTCTGGAAGACGACCCTGAGATCATTCAGGTGATCGCCCCTTTCCTTGGTCTTGACGACCAAATCATCAATGTAGCATTCGACTCTGCTATATAGCAGCTCGTCGAATATCTTGGTCATCGCCCGCTGATACGTGGCGCCGGCATTCTTGAGGCCGAAGGGCATCCTCTTGTAGTGGAATATCCCCTTGGGCGACCTGAAGGCTGTGTGAATCCGTTCATTGTCAGCTATCCAGATCTGATTGTAGCCGGATGATCCGTCCATGAAAGACAGGGCCTCGTGGCCAGTGGTCGCATCAATCATTACTTCGGTGATGGGCACCAGGAAGTCATCTTTCGGGCAAGCTTTGTTCAGGTCGCGGAAATCCACGCAAATCCTGATCTGCCCGTTCTTCTTCTTCACCGGAACAATGTTAGCCAGCCAAGTAGTGTATTGGTTTTCTACCACGAAGTCCACGTCTATGAGCTTGTCAACCTCCTTGCATATCTGGTTGATCAATTCCGGCCTCATACGCCGAGGAGACTGCTTTACTGGCTCCGTCTTGGGATCAATGGCCAGAGCGTGCTGAGTCACTTCAGGGCTGAGTCCCGGCATCTCTTTGTAGTTCCAGGAAAAGCAATCCCGGAATTCTTGCAGTAGCTTCACATATTGTTCCCTCTCCTGTAGGGGTATAAGAGCACTCAGGAAGGTCGGCCTGGGGTCACTTTCCGTGCCGAGGTTGATCTCAATCAGTTCATCGACGATGGCCTGGCCGCCATTTTCACTCTCCGGCGGGGCTGGCGACAAATCAACAAAGCCTTGATCTTCATTGTCCTCGGGCTCGAGGACGCCATCCTCCTCTTCTTATTCCTCGTGGTTTGATGTGGAGGCTGCGTTCACCTCGCATCCCTCCTGGGCCATAGCCGGTGGGTCCACAGGGATCCCTGGCGTAGAAAGGCACAGGGTCGCCTCGGGGCCTTCTGTGTACTCGTCATAGACAACCTCGGCGCGGGTCGAGGCAGCTGCATTTTCAGGGGCCTAGTACTTGACAGATATTGTATAGGCCCCTTTTCTGGGGCTGCCCGTCGCGTGGGGGCGCGGCGGGGCTACCACATAGTCTCCCATTCTGAGCTCATCTCCGTCAATGAGGTCTTGAGCAATGTCTTTGAAGACGTAGCAGTCTTCAATGGTGTGACCCAGTATTTGGTGATAGGGACAAAACAACGGGTCCCCACTTTTTCGGACATCTTGCGGCCTCTTGGACCTTGGGAGGGAGACCTTGCCATAATGGCAGGCCCAATCAAAGATACCCCGAGTCTTCTCTCTTGGGAAGGAGTAGGGCTTCTGTAGCTTCTCTCGGAATGTCAGACCTCGCCTGGCTGGCCGCCCGGTTGAAGGGCTCGCCGTATTTCCTGCTTCCCTCCTTGACCAGACGGAGGCGTCAGGACTGGCGTCTCGGGACCGGGACACGTTGCCACCCCACGGGTGGAGAGAGCTTTGGATCAGGTTGGCCACTAGTGAGGTTAACTCAGCCAGTCGTGCCTTTAACATCTCGATCTCTCGCTGATGCCTATGGTATAAGGCGTACATGACGGGGTCGTATCGAGGAGAGTCCAGAGCACGGCCCATGCTACTGCTCCTTGCTTCACCAACAGGCCGGGGTGAAGGTGCCCCGGTGGTGTGACCCTTCGAGGTCGACCCCTCAGAAAAGGAGGAAGTCTTCCCCATGCAGCTGCGGCGGGGAGGGTTCCAGAGGAACACTTCTTCATCTTGCGCCTCCTCAGTCAAAGGTGTGGAACATTCATCTCAACGGACTTCCCGCGAGTTTGCAGCTTCAGCGGGTCCTCGTCGGACAGGGTCGAAACTGATATAACATCAGTTTCGTAATAATCTTCTAGTGAAAAGCCCAGGCCGGGGTGCTTGGTAATCTGCAGCAGCCGCCGATCCAGGTTTGGTGGGTTCCACATCCTTTCGAACATTTCCTTCCGGCTGGAGGGTTGGTAAGGAGGAATCTTTTGCTTTCTGACCACTCCGACGGCACGATCGGTCATGTGAGGAAGTCTCGCGATGGGGACGTGTGGGTCGTGCAATTTGTCAGGGAATCGGTAATCATCGTCTTCCCTAACTGGCTTTTCTCCGGCAACATAGAAGATAGTGGGTGGCTCCCCAGGGTTAGGCACCTCAAAAATTCTCAGCTGCTCGGTTGCTTAACAGTCAATTTTTATTATGGGCTTGATGATCCCCGGTGGGACTCTGACATCCTCCAGCAGGTCTTCGAGGCAAGGCGCCCCTGGTGTGGGATAGATGGCGAGATGAGCTGCCTTGAATACCCCTCCTTCTTGTGTAATGCATGGTACATGTGGGGGAGCCATATAGCCTGGGGGTGGTGGAGGAAACCAGCCACCCGACTCGACCTTCCTCTTTCCCTTGTCTGGGGCGGCTTGGGGAGCTTGCTTCGCCTTCTCTAAGTATAGATTGGCATCTGACAAATGACACTCGAACACCTCGAACGGGTGGAGATCGGCTGAAGATTCTGACTTCCTCCCCTCGCAAGGGTACTTAATGCATTGGTGCAGGGTGGAAGGCACCACTCTATTCTGGTGTAACCAGGGCCGTCCAAGCAACGCCTTATAGGAAGTGTTGGAGTTGATGACGTGGAACTGGACCTTGGTGGTGAAATCATCAAAGGCCAAGTTGAATTCTGTGACCCCCATAGGCACCTCGGACTTCTGTTTAAAACCAGCAATCTTGACATTCTTGACCTCCACCAGGTGTACGTCGAAGTAGTACTTTTGGTACACCCGATAGGGGAGTATATTCACTGCCGCCCACGGGTCAATCAGGACCCTGTTGATAGGTTGCCCATTCAGCTACCCTTTCATGTAGAGGGGTCTGTTATGACTGCAGGTGGGCAGGAGCATGTCATCTTCTGTGAAAGCCACAGCCACTTCATGTGATATTTCTGCCAGACAGGCTTCAAGGTGTGCTGGTGTCTGGAGTGCGGCAATGATGGCTTGCCGCGTTTCTTCATCCAGAGACAGCATCTCCCATACGGTAAATCGGGCCGGGATCTTCTTGAGGTGTCTGACTATTCGATCGGCAGCCTGCACCTTGAGTAACTTCATCTCTTCGGGCTTGCCGCGCCTGCCCCCACCTTGGAGCTGGGGTGCTGGGTTAGAGGGTGCCTTCTTTGCGGGTTCTGACGCAGCCTGTTGAGCTTGTGGGGCCTGCTGGGTTTCCTCTCTTTCTTTCATGAATTCGGCAAGGTTTGGGACGCCGTCAAATTCCTCCTCTGGCTGAGGGAGGGTTGCCGGTGGCGGAGCTTGGGGACTGCCTGCTTCCTTGGTCGAAGGAGACCCTTGGGAGCGTGCCTGCCTCTCTGCTCGGGCCAATAGGAATTCGGCGAACGAAGGGGTGCCCCCGTTTCTGGACTCTTCGGGATAAAGACCCGATGGAGGAGGGATCTCGATGCCTCGAACCTTGAGCTCGGGGACTTGATATGGCTGCTCTCCCCTGAGCATGATGTTGAGATTATCCTGAGGAGGGCGCCCCCATTTCCTTCCCGACCTGGTGGCGTGATGGAAGTGGATGCTTCAGCCTGGTTCACCTCAGTCGGCTCATGGGGTGGCTCTTCCTCTTTTTCTTCCAGGGAGAGGGCGGTGTCGAACAACGCCGAGAGGGTGTTGCAGGCGACGACGACCTCTTTTTTCTTCTTGTTCCTGGGTCTTCTCTTCTTCTTTTTCTTTCCCGCTGTAGCCGGTAGTCGCTCTAGAGGAAGTTCACCCCTCAGGGAAGGCTCTTTCTCTACCTCAGCTTCCGCCCCTGGAGCCAGCTCGAGTGACTCGAACTCCTCCCAGGGGACATATTCTTTCAGCTCCACTGGCTGGATTTCAGTTTGTTCATAATCTTCGAGCCCATCAATAATAGCCTGGAGTCTTTCAACCGCGGGCTGGTCTCCTTGTGCGTCCGCATTGGGATGTGCTTCTTTTTATTGTAGGTGGGCCGTCTCATGACTAGCCGGGGGGCCGTGTCATGCCAGACTGGGTTCACCGGGGGCGGTGCTGGCCGGGGTGTCACACCCCTCACATGGACTTCTGGGGTGGGCCGAGGGACCCATGCTATTCTATTCTTCCTGGGTACAGTCTGCCAGCCCTCTTGGTCTTGAACCGGTGCCATAATAAAAGTTTCATAGGTGGCGCGGGTGCTGGCCTCTGCCCACTCTTCAGGCAACTCCTGGTATAATGAGACCATGTTGACTGTGGAGGTTATGCTGGGCAACTCATGCGGCTGCGGGGGGTCTACTTTATGCTCCCCCATATCCAGCTCCCCGATCTTGATTAAGGCCTCAATGACGTCTTTGAAGACGTAGCAGTCCTCAACAGTGTGCCCGAGCATCCGGTGGTATAGGCAGAAGCACGAGTCGTCTTTCTTCTTGAGGTCACCGGGCCTTTTCGGTTTTGGCAACGTGATTTTGTTGTAGCTAGTTGCCCACTCGAACAGGAGCCGGGACTTGTCTCAGGAGAAGGAATATAGCTTGTTTCTCATCTTCTCCCTCAGTGAGGGGTCTTCCCGCCGTTCTATAGTTCTGGGCGGGGGAGGGTTGGCAGCCCCTTTGGCTTTTTCCTTCTGTTTCTCAAAGGCCTGGAAATCTAGTGTATGCACCTCAGGGGGAGCTGGCTTCTTCTCGGCCTATCTGGCTCTCTGGCTTGATATGGCTGGAGTGGAGGAATATCGAGCCAGAAATGCTTCAATCTTGGCCACTATATTGTTCAGGCGGTTGAATGTCTTGACCTCAGTGCCGATCATTCTCTCCAAGATTTTCTTTTTTAAATTCTATTTACAGATCTGCACTGCGTCCTCCTGATGCGGGGGACGCCTACACCTCATGCTGAGGTTTCTCCACCTTTTAATGTAGTCGAGAGCCGACTCATCACTTCTCTGTCTTGTGGAATAGAGCTCTGCCACAGTGACCTCCCGCTCGACAACGTAGAACCTTTCTTTGAACTTCTTCTGCATGTCGGGCCAATCAGTAACAGACCCGGGCGGTAGGCTGGAGTACCACTCAAAGGCAAGCCCAATGAGTGTCGAGCCGAAAAACTTTAGGAGGTAGGCCTCATCGGCAGCCAGATCTCCCATAATGTTCACATAATAGGCAACGTGCTCCCTGGGAGACCCCTGCCCGTTAAACTTTTCAAATTTTGACGGCTTGGTGACGCCAACCGGCAGCTTCTTCGAGGCATAATGGGCTGGGTAGGGCACCCGGTAGACGTCGAATGGCGTCTGATCCCCATCGCTCCTTTCCGCCAGCTTCATGTCTATCATCTGTTCAAGCATCAACCGGATGACTGCTGCCGGGTCGACCGGATTTGGATACAAGTGGGCGGGCTGCGCACTCGGGGAAGTCAGCACAGTCGCCTGAGGGGCCATGGGGGACTCTTGGGAAGGCGGGGCCCGCAGCGGGGCCGGTGCTGTGTACTGTGCTTGTTGCAGGGGCATGCCCCCAGGGAAGCCAGGAATTACCGGGGAGGTTGCAGCTTGCAGAGTTGCTTCCGAAGACTGCTTGTTTGATGGGGACATCACCGGCGATCTCATTTGTTCGAGGATCCTGATGCTTGCCAGTTGTACTTCATCTTGTTCGTCACTTTATTTCGAGTCATATGATGTAATTTTTATTTTCTTATCATGTAACTTTCCTTTTATTTAAGTCTAGTACCTAGGTTAATGAGTCATTTACCTAGGTCTTGAGTCATTATGTTGGTTTGATAGGTTAATGGGCCCAATTCAATGGGCTAGGCTCATGGGCGCCCCCCCTTCCCCTTGGTTTCTTGTCATTAGTGTAAAAGTCATGGACTTATTGTAAATTGTGGGATCCCTATAAATAGGATCCCATTTCTTCCATTTGAAGCTAATGAGATATTGAGAAAAAATTTGAATTCCCATAGAATTTTCTTCCTTGGAGTGAGAAGCTCCCTCCCTCCCTCTCTCTCTCTCTCTCTCTCTCTCTCTCTCTCTCTCTCTCTCTCTCTCTCTCTCTCTCTCTCTCTCTCCAAAGGGGGCGAACCCCATTCTCTCTCCTCCCCACCCCCAATTTTGAAATTCTCTCTCTCTTGTTGGATACGGACTGAATAGATCTAGAGGGGGGGTGAATAGATCTTTCCCCCTTTTTGATAATTTACTAACTATCGTCCAGATGAGCTACTGGTAATTAATGAATTATAGAACTAATGCGGATAGTGAAGATGCAAGCATACGTATAGGAAATCAAACACACACAAGCACACCACAAGAGAGGATTTTTAAGGTGGTTCAGTCTCTTCCTGAGACTTACATCCACCCCTTGCTTAACTCAAGCAAGGCTTCACTATGAGAATCTCTGATCTCAACCAAAACACAGCTGACACACAGCTTGTACCTGCTGACACACAGCTTGACTCTGCTGCCTCACAGCTTGACAATAATTGTAATCAGAAATGAAAAGATGATAAGAACAGGTGATGAAAGACAGGACTGAATATTGGCGTATGTAGAAGAATAGGTATTCAGCCTGGAACTTGATCACGCTTATGAAGAAGCCTAGACTCCCTGTTGATCTTCCAGTCAGTTGCCTTCGATTGTTCTGCTGCTGGAGATCGCACAGTCTTGAGCTAAGTCTTCCTTCTGCAGCAACGAGATCGCCTTTAACCTTTCTGCAGATTTTTGATTGATGGAGAGCTCCTTCTTCCTCTTCTGTGTATATCTTCCTTGGCTTCTATTTCGTGCTCTCTCTCTGCTCCCTTGTTCGTGATGTATTTTTTTCGTTTTTCATACAGCCCTTTTATCAAGAGTAAAACTCTTCCCGCTCAATTTTCAGATCGAGCGCCAATCTGCTAGAAAACAGGGATCTGTTTAAATCCAATCGTTAGAACGAGTTTGACCACTTCTAAGCAAGATTGTTTCCTTGATTCCCGTGCAGAATCTTATCTCCTGAGCAGCCCAACAACCTGCAACAACCATTTGCAGGTTTTAAGGAACCAAAACAGAATTCGGTTAGAGTTCGGTTTTGGACGATATATAAACCCGTGGTCGACCATGACCCTGTCGCTGGTCGACAATGGGCAGTCCCCAGACGGCCGATTCTTCTGGCTGAAACTCACGTCGCCCGTTGGTCGACCACAGCCTGGTCGCTGGTCGACAGGGGGCAGTTTCCAGATGGCCAGCAGTTCTGTCTGTTGCTTCTGTCTTTTCTGTGGTCGACCAGAGGCGGGGCTTTGGTCGACAGCCAAGGTGCTTCCAGAAGACAGATGATCTGATTCTTTTCTGGTTGAGTTCGTTGGTCGACCATAACTTCTTCAGTGGTCGACAGACAGTCTTTCACGCTTATACTGATTTGTTGATTCCACTTGGATTTCAGTGAACCTGAAATTTGTTTAACTTATAAGATTTGACTTGAAGTTCCAAATGTATATAAAAGCATATTTGTCATCATCAAATAGGCATTAATTCAATGCACTATCTTTACACAAATAACCAAACCATTTGCTTTAAGAAACAAGATAGAACTTAGATTAGTCAAACATATCCTATTGTCATCATCAAAACCAAGGGATGCACAACATTCTCCCCCTTTTTGATGATGACAACCATGAGTCATTGTGACAAACAACAGATTATGAAATTCATTTGATATTGCATGCAAGGCTATCATAGCACAGATTTCATTCAGACAATTCGTTTGATGTGGCTTTCAAAAACAATAGCACTAATTACATGAGAGACTCAAAAAAGGATAAAGACACTGAGGACACGAAGACAAAGTAAACTTGACATCTAGACACACATCTATCTAGACACACATCTAGACACACATCTAGGCACACAATGACACATAAGCTTCTCTCTCCCCCTTTGTCAATAGCAAAAAGTGGATCATTCAAACAATCCTTCTGAGGAGGATGAGGAGGTCTCTGGCTTCACGTTCTCTTCCATGCGATCCAGCTTGTCAACAATGTGGGCATAGGAGAGCCTGAGCTTCTGGATCTCTGAGATAGTATCCTTGTGATACTTCTCATTCTGTTGGGTTGTGATCTCGATACGGATTCCCATCTGATCGGAAACTTCACCGAGAGTCCTTACTAGTCTGTTGAACCGAGAACTAGCCTGGTCAGAGTGTTCCTTCTGCTTGATGAACCTGGCCTCCATCTGTTGTTCCAGCCGTTGGACTTTCTGCTCCAAGCGTCCAGTGGCAGCATTGACATTCTCTTGAAATGATTGGAGTTGGGTGGTGAGAGAAGATAACTGAGATGCCATCTGGAGGAGCACTCCATGAGATTCAGGGTGGAAGGGAAATGCTGGTGGTGGAGCAGAAGTAGAGGGAATGGAGGTAGGTGGTACTTGTGTGGGTTGAGCAGAATGTGATGGAGCTTGTGTGGCTAGAGCTGCGGATGGAAAATTTCAGGGACCCAGCCGAGACAATTTATAGGGTAGGGCATTAGGGCTGGCCCTTAATTTTTAGGGCAGTGAACCGTCGCGATGAAACAAACGAGCGGTCAGGATTTAATCAGCATAACTCATATTTTGGGAAATGGTTGAAGTGTACCCCCTTTCTTTAATAAGACATTTAAGTAACCTTTCCTCCCTTTCTCAAAGACCACCTTGTGACAAATTCGAGTGGGTCTTGTGGTTCAAAGAATTTGAAAGTATTGCCCCAATAAATTGACTCCCCATCTCCACTTTCTTACTCACGGCTCCTTAAACTTATAACATGGTTCATGAGATAATTTTACTAGCTGAACAAGCTGAACAGTGTTTTATGCCTCTATTTGCATATAGTGCATTAGGTCAACCATTTTATCTGCCTTTGATAACCTTGGATTTTACATTTTGAAATATTGAAGAGTTGTGATCAGGTTTATCACATGCCTTTCTACACGAGAAGACACGCTTTTTACACGCCAGTCACCCCGGCTACTTAGCATGCCTAACCATTCCACTTTTAACTGGGAACTACCTTTTATCCGTGAGGATATACGTTTATCAGACGCCAATATCCCCAGTTACTCAGTATTCCCAATTAATAATTTTGAGAGTGGCAGAGGTAGAATGAGTCTTCATGACATACATGTCTCCCACTTAATTTTTCAGCCAATTTTGCTTTGTGATAGAGAACAGTAGTTTCTCAGAACTCAGTCCATTGCTCTACCAAGAGGGCAGAATTATGGCGTATTCCATATACATTCATGCTATAGCAGCGTTTATTTTCATTGTCCAACACAGACACAGGTAGAGAAACAGTCTCATTACTAAAAACATAAGTTCTCAATAGTCTTGAGTCAGAGACATAGTTATGGTTTGAATTTATTGCAGTAGTACAGGTCAAATTCTCATTACTACACTTAACCTTTACTCTCATTGATGACTTTGGTGATTTTCTTGTAAGATATGGTTGGGTTGTTCAATGATTTATTAAGGAATGAGTTTACACTTTTTACTCCCCCTCAATTTGTGAGTCCTTGCTGAAGTTAAAAAACAATAAGTTGACCACAAAGAGATATTGAGACACAAGGAATGGGAAGTGTGAACAAGGATGAGTGAGTAAAGCAAAACTGAGCTCAGAGTCCAAAAAGTTCAGAAGATTTCCCACCAAAGCCAGCAGCTTGAATAGATCCAATTTCCCTTGTTTAGGTCCATTGTCGACCATGGAGTGGCCTGTGGTCGACCTCTGTGCTGTCACAGAACCTTCCTGTTGAGCAGACTGTGTTCTGTCAAACCTGTTGTCGACCATTGGATCGCCTGTGGTCGACAGCTGCGAAGTCCCAGAGTTAACCATTTCCTGTCCTGATGCCTTGGTCGACCAGCGCCTTGTCTGTGGTTGACCATGGGAAGTAATCCGAAGATAAACCAGAGTTCCTCAGAGCTTGCTGAAGTAGCACCCAACACTATAACCTCCAAATTCAGGACTTATCTAGTACTTAAGACCTAGTTGACACAACTAAGAACAGTAGAGACAAAGACTGTACATTGATCATAAGAATATTATTATTTCAAGAATTTTCAGAGGAGATTCTACAAATTCCTAACTCCCTTCTTAGAGTTGAAAATCTGTCATTGTTAAGGGGTTTTGTGAAAATGTCTGCCAGTTGTTTTTCAGTTTCTACAAAATGAAGCATGAAATTTCCTTTGGAGACCTCATCTCTTAGAAAGTGATGACGGATCTCAATGTGTTTTGTCCTAGAGTGTTGAATGGGGTTTTTAGACAAATTAATAGCACTAGTGTTATCACAGAAAATAGGTGCACATCCAAGATCTACATTGTAGTCTTGGAGTTGATGTTTTATCCACAAAACCTGTGTACCACAGCTCCCTACTGCGACATACTCAGCCTCAGCAGTGGAGAGTGCCACAGAATGCTGTTTTTTAGAAGCCCATGATATTAAACATCCACCTAATATTTGACAATAACCACTAGTACTCTTCCTATCAATTTTGCAACTAGCATAATCAGCATCTGAATATGAAATCAAGTCTAGTTTGCAGTAAGTAGGATACCATAAACCCAATTCTTGGGTACCGGCAAGGTAACGAAAGATACGCTTGACAGCCCCTAAATGTGAATCTCTAGGGCTAGATTGATATCTAGCACACATGCATACACTGAACTGAATGTCTGGCCTAGAGGCAGTTAAATATAGTAGGGATCCGATCATACCTCTGTATTTCTTGGCATCTACCATGTTACCTTTTACATCAGCCTCCAATGTTGCATTTGTCCCCATGGGTGACTCTATTGGTTTGCAGCTCTCCATGCCAAACTTTTTCAGCATCTCCTTTATGTACTTGGATTGATTTATGAAGTAGCCTTCTCTACATTGTAGAATCTGCAATCCAAGAAAGAACTGTAAATCACCCATTAAACTCATTTCAAACTCATTGGTCATTAGATTTGCAAATTCAGTACATAATGAAGCTTCAGTGGATCCAAACACAATATCATCCACATAGATTTGCACAATTAGTATATTCTTACCTTGGGTCTTGGAGAATAATGTTTGATCAATTTTACCTCTTGTGTAGCCCTTTTTGGTGAGGAATGAACTCAGTCTGTCGTACCATGCCCTAGGAGCCTGCTTTAAACCATACAAAGCCTTATGCAGTTTGAAGACATGATTAGGAAGATCATCATTTTCAAAACCAGGGGGTTGTTCCACAAAGACTTCTTCCTTTATAATGCCATTTAGAAAGGCACTTTTTACATCCATTTGCTGCAATTTAATTCCATGGGACGCCGCAAATGCTAACAATATTCTAATGGCTTCTAACCTTGCAACTGGAGCATATGATTCTTCAAAATCGACTCCAAATTCTTGGTTATACCCCTTAGCCACCAACCGAGCCTTGTTCCTCATCACAACTCCTTCTTCATTAAGCTTATTTTTATAAACCCATTTGGTTCCAATAACAGGATGAGATGAGGGTCTGGGAACAAGTTTCCAAACCTGATTTCTTTCAAATTGATTTAGTTCTTCATGCATGGCATTTATCCAAGATTCATCTCTTAAAGCTTCCTCTACATTTTTAGGCTCAACTTGAGATACAAGGGCTAGCTGATCTAGTTCATCAACTGTTTTAAGCTGAGATCTAGTTTTCCTCGGTTCATTAATTCCTCCAATGATGTTATCTAGAGGATGATCTCTGAGAAATCTCAGATTTTCAGAATTGTTACCTGGGATGATCTCTCCTTCGGGTTGATCATTGGAATCACCTTGCTTTGGTTCTGCTTCAGTCTCCATTGGTTCCTCTTTGCCTTCCAGAAATTCCCCATCTTCATCTTTGCCTACCTGTCCAGTTTTGTCAAAGTCATTATTTTCATCAAATGTGATATGTGGGGATTCTTCAACTAGCTGATCTTTGGTGTTGTAGACTCTATAGGCTCTTGATCGGTCAGAGTATCCCAAGAATATTCCTGGGTCACTCTTTGGTTCAAATTTGTCCAATGATCTCTTGTCATTGTTATGAATAAAACACCTTACACCGAAGATCCTAAAATGAGCTAGAGATGGCTTCTTACCTTTGAACACCTCATATGGAGTTTTCGCACTAGATGGTCTTACCATTGCCCTGTTTACAATATAACATGCTGTATTGACCGCCTCAGCCCAAAATCTTCTTGGAAGATTGGCTTCAACCAACAAGGTTCTGGCCATTTCAACAAGTGTGCGATTCCTTCTCTCCACCACTCCATTTTGTTCTGGAGTCCTTGGTGAGGAAAATCTGTGGGTTATGCCCTTGTTTCTGCAGAATAAGTCAAAGTCAGAATTTTCAAACTCTCCCCCATGGTCAGATATGATTGTACACACTTTGGACTTGCCATCCTGCTTCATTCTTTTGTAGAATTCCTGAAACTCAGAAAAAGCATCACTTTTATGAGATAGAAATATTACCCATGTGAATCTAGAGAAATCATCAACTAGTACATAACCGTACCTCTTACCACTAAGACTAGCAGTTCTTGTTGGGCCAAAAAGGTCCATGTGCACAAGTTCTAGTGGTCTAGAAGATTGACTTTCAGTTCTACCTTTGAATGATTTTCTTGTTTGCTTACCTTGGGTACATGATTCACATACTTTGACATTTTGAGCAAACGAAATTTCAGGTAAACCAGAAACCATTTTATTCTTAACCAATTTGTGCAGCACCCTGTAGCTAACATGCCCTAGCCTTCGGTGCCACAACCAAGTCAGGTCCTCCTTCTTGGCGGTGAGGCACAAGTTGGAGTGGGCTGGATCATCCAAGTCTATCATGTAGACATTATTTACTCTCTTGCCCATAAACTTAACTTTAGCCGAATTCGGTTCAAGAATTTTACAGATCTTAGAATCAAAGACTACTTGATGGCCTTTGTCGCATAGCTGACTGATGCTTAGAAGATTATATTCCAGGCCATCCACTAGCAGTACATCTTCAATGCAATTTGTAGATGTCTTACCTACCTTACCTTTCCCAATGATCTTGCCTTTGTTATTTCCTCCAAATGTCACATGTCCTCCATCTTTTGAGTTTAGCTCGGAGAATTTTGCCTTATCCCCTGTCATATGTCTTGAGCAGCCACTATCTAAGTACCACTTGTTGTGTATAGCTGCCAGACACACCTGCATCACAAGTTACACAGTAACTTTTGGACCCCAATGGTACCCGGGTCCAAGATAGCTTGTGAAATTATGAAATTGCTGCAGTAATCCTTTGGGAACCCAGATTCTGTTAGAGCAGTGTAAATTTTTATTTCTGAACTTGTTCAGATTGGGTTGCTTTTGTTCTAAAGCTTCTTTAATCTGAGTCCACCTTTGTGTATTCAAGTTTTCATTTTGTTTTACCCGAAAAAAACTGTGATTTCTGTTTGCTTGTCTGGCCATGGTCGACTTTTGGTATGTCTGTGGTCGACCATCGCGTCTCCAGAACTCAGCGTCTGTTCTGGCAGCACCTCTGGTCGACATCTGGTGTACCTGTGGTCGACCACTGCTTCTCCAGTAACCAGCGCCTGTTCTGGCAGATCCTCTGGTCGACAGATGAAGGGTCTGTTGTCGACCAGCCTGTCTCCAGACATCTTGTTTTCCAGATTTATGTCTTTTAACTTGGTTTAGTCCTTGGTTTGTTTGGTGATTTCTGTGAATTTGGGTTTCTTGTTTATTATTTTGAATCTTATATTGATTGACTGTTTTCTCTTTAAAATTTCTCTCTTCCTTGGTGACATTGTTCCTTTTGGAGGAGCATTCAGCTACATCCTCTTGTTTATCTTGGTATAGATTAATCAGGGGCCTTTTTCCTTTTGAGTCAGCAATCCCAGTTGCGGTTTTTATTTGGAATTCCTTTTTAGCCGTAGGATTGTATCCTAACCCTTCTTTTTGAAAGTTTACTTTTATTCCCAAGACAGCATTTAAGTTTTCTTGACCTTGAGTCATTTTTTCCAAGGTCTCCTGTTTGTTTTTCAGGTCACTCTTAATTCTTTCTATTTCTCTTAGGAGTTGGTTGTTCTCTTCCTTGAGTGAATTGTTTCTTTCTTGACTTAACTTAGTTTCCTGTTCATATTCTTGAGTCTTTAGTTTTAACTCATCAATGTCGTTTTTTAGCATTTCATTCTCTTCGGACATTCTCTTGTGGTTTTCTTCATCTAAGTCCATTTGATTCAGTTTGTTTTTCAGTGACTTGATTTCCATTTCTAGTTCAGTTTTGTTATCCATTGAATTGCTGTCTTTATTCAGTTGACTGATCTTCTTCTTCAAATGTTTATTTTCCTTTCTTATTCTTTCATAAGTATCAAGCAATTCTGAATATACTGCTTCCCAATCCGAACTAGAGAAGTCTTGAAATGGGGAACTTACCTCAAGATCACTGTTGTCTCCCTTGGCCATCAGACAGAGCTTTCCTTCTTCTTCCTCGGAAGTTGTTTCCTCTTCACTGCTCTCTTCCTCCTCACTCCAAGTGCTAATCATCGCCTTGGGTTTCTTGCCTTTCCACTTGAAGCTTGATTTCTTAGGAGCTTCTGGACATTCAGCCTTCATATGTCCAGGCTGCCTGCAATTGTAGCAAATGAGTTTGTTAGAAGGAGCCTTATGTTTATCAGATTTAAACTGGGATGACTTCCTTACCATGCCCTTTGGATTTCTGAATCCTTTACCTTCCTTCCGCAGGAATTTTTTAAATTTTCTTGTAAGCATGGCTAGCTCACCAGATTCTTCACCTGAGCTAGATGAGTCATCATTGTCAGACACCTCAGAGGTGCTTGTCTTAGTCTTTAGGGCAAGTTGCTTCTTTTTCTTGCCCTCATCTTCCTTTCTCTTCAGATTGACCTCATAGGCCATCAGGGATCCTACTAACTCATCCACTGTCATTGTTGTGAGATCCTTTGAGTCCTCAATGACTGTGGCCTTGGTATGCCACATCGATGTGAGAGACCTTAAAATCTTCCTCACTAATTCCTGCTCTTTGTATGTCTTCCCTAAGCTCTTCAAGCCATTAGTCAATTGTACTAATCTGGCATACATCTCAGAAATACTTTCATCATTTTTCATCCTAAACATCTCATATTCTGAGACTAGCATATTTGCTTTTGTCTCTCTTACCTCGGAAGTACCTTCGTAGATTACCTTTAGACGATCCCACATTTCTTTGGCTGTTGCGCATTGGGAAACTCTTGAGAATTCTGTGGGGTGTAGTGAGCACTGCATCACGTTCATGGCTCCCCAGTTGACAGTTGATTTCCTGACCTGTTCTCTGGTCCAGGTTTCTTCATCTTCCGGTAGCTCAAAAGGTCCGCGGCTCACTACCCTCCACATCTCGTGGTCTTGCGCACGTAAGAACACCTGCATACGATTTTTCCAATAAGAATAATCAGTTCCATCAAAATATGGAGGTCTAGTTACAGAGTGCCCCTCAGCTATGAGGCTTTTAGAGTTCAGTCCGCCCGGTCTCTCCTGGTTGTTAGACCACATTTTTGGAGAACCTGCTCTGATACCACGTGTTGGATACGGACTGAATAGATCTAGAGGGGGGGTGAATAGATCTTTCCCCCTTTTTGATAATTTACTAACTATCGTCCAGATGAGCTACTGGTAATTAATGAATTATAGAACTAATGCGGATAGTGAAGATGCAAGCATACGTATAGGAAATCAAACACACACAAGCACACCACAAGAGAGGATTTTTAAGGTGGTTCAGTCTCTTCCTGAGACTTACATCCACCCCTTGCTTAACTCAAGCAAGGCTTCACTATGAGAATCTCTGATCTCAACCAAAACACAGCTGACACACAGCTTGTACCTGCTGACACACAGCTTGACTCTGCTGCCTCACAGCTTGACAATAATTGTAATCAGAAATGAAAAGATGATAAGAACAGGTGATGAAAGACAGGACTGAATATTGGCGTATGTAGAAGAATAGGTATTCAGCCTGGAACTTGATCACGCTTATGAAGAAGCCTAGACTCCCTGTTGATCTTCCAGTCAGTTGCCTTCGATTGTTCTGCTGCTGGAGATCGCACAGTCTTGAGCTAAGTCTTCCTTCTGCAGCAACGAGATCGCCTTTAACCTTTCTGCAGATTTTTGATTGATGGAGAGCTCCTTCTTCCTCTTCTGTGTATATCTTCCTTGGCTTCTATTTCGTGCTCTCTCTCTGCTCCCTTGTTCGTGATGTATTTCTTTTCGTTTTTCATACAGCCCTTTTATCAAGAGTAAAACTCTTCCCGCTCAATTTTCAGATCGAGCGCCAATCTGCTAGAAAACAGGGATCTGTTTAAATCCAATCGTTAGAACGAGTTTGACCACTTCTAAGCAAGATTGTTTCCTTGATTCCCGTGCGGAATCTTATCTCCTGAGCAGCCCAACAACCTGCAACAACCATTTGCAGGTTTTAAGGAACCAAAACAGAATTCGGTTAGAGTTCGGTTTTGGACGATATATAAACCCGTGGTCGACCATGACCCTGTCGCTGGTCGACAATGGGCAGTCCCCAGACGGCCGGTTCTTCTGGCTGAAACTCACGTCGCCCGTTGGTCGACCACAGCCTGGTCGCTGGTCGACAGGGGGCAGTTTCCAGATGGCCAGCAGTTCTGTCTGTTGCTTCTGTCTTTTCTGTGGTCGACCAGAGGCGGGGCTTTGGTCGACAGCCAAGGTGCTTCCAGAAGACAGATGATCTGATTCTTTTCTGGTTGAGTTCGTTGGTCGACCATAACTTCTTCAGTGGTCGACAGACAGTCTTTCACGCTTATACTGATTTGTTGATTCCACTTGGATTTCAGTGAACCTGAAATTTGTTTAACTTATAAGATTTGACTTGAAGTTCCAAATGTATATAAAAGCATATTTGTCATCATCAAATAGGCATTAATTCAATGCACTATCTTTACACAAATAACCAAACCATTTGCTTTAAGAAACAAGATAGAACTTAGATTAGTCAAACATATCCTATTGTCATCATCAAAACCAAGGGATGCACAACATCTCTCCTCCCCATTCACCTCTCATTAAGGCCCCTCCCCCTTCCCCATACACTCATTCAATTCCCCTCCAACCCCTAGGTGGAATTCCCCTCTCCTAGGCACCTCTCCATTCTCCCAAGCAACCCTTCCTCTTCCCCAAGCAACCATTCCTTTCCCCAAGCCACCCGTCTGTTGAGTTATGATTTTGATGATTGTTGGCATTATGGTTTTGATGATAACTAAACTTAATGTGTGATTGAGTGATGATAACTAAACTTATGGTTGATTACACATTCATGTTTAAATATGTTTGAGATTGCAAATGGCAATGGTACATGGTCTTGATTCATGCTTGATTGATTTGTTTTTACAAGAGGCAAGAGGTTTCATAATCTCTTTAATGTTAACAAGCATTGTATTAACCTTAACTATCTTGCTTGCAGGATCAAACACATGGCAGTCACCTGGTGAACTAAACTTGTGGATAAGCACCATGCTCCTCTATAATCCAAAACAGGTGGTATATGTCATTTACTATCAAGAACTATTGGTGAGACTCTTACCTTGTGTATCTCATGCTTAGCATCGATCTCACCTTGTGTATCTTATGTATACACCTCATTCATGCACATTCAACATGAAACCCTTCTGGCCATCGTGCGCCCTCGCCCGCGGATTGACCTGCCCGGTCAGGTCGCGGGGGTCAAGGGGGCAGCGCCCCTTGCGGGGGTTTCCGGGGGCGGAGCCCCCGGAACAAATTCTGATTTCATAATCAATGGTTTGCATGGAGTTTATGGATTTATCATAACAAATTCTGATTTCATAATCAATGGTTTGCATGGAGTTTATGGATTTATCATAACAAATTCTGATTTCATAATCAATGGTTTACATGGAGTTTATGGATTTATCATATGGATGTTTGAGCTATAATTCTAATCAATTATCCATGTGTTTGCAGGTCCATATACTCAGTACAAATCCTCAAGGTCGAAGGAGTTTGATGCCACAAACGTAAATGAGCTGCTCAAGGGTTTAAAGGGCTGAACGGGAGAAACATGGGGCTTCCCCTGCCAGCGGTCGACCACCGGTCCAGGACCGGTCGACCGCCAGCAGTGGTCGACCGCCCAGACAGGGGCGGTCAACCATTTTTCCCAGCAAGCAACGGACTGAAACCTGTAAAATTCCGGTCGACCGCCAGCCCTCCATCGGTCGACCGCCAGGCCCGAGGCCTACTTTTGTTGACTTTTGGTTCAAGTTCGAAGGGTGGTCTTTTCACCCATTTCTTTAATCCTTTTGCCCCCAATTACACCAGATTTCGTGGATCTGGTCTGGGGCTTGTCCAAGGGCCATTCAAGAGTTATAAAACTCTCATTTGGTGCTAAAAACCCTATATATCCAAGAGGGTTTCAAGGGAGATTAAGAGGAGGCTGTCCAAGGTGAAAGGAGAGGGCACTGTAGCTCTGTGAATAGTACTTCGTGCAGCAAGATCTTCATCCATCTCCAAGGTGTTTCAAGCCAAATCTGAAGCTAGCAACCTCCAAGGAAGAGTAGAGCCAAGGAAGCAATCAAGGATTCCAAGAAGAGTGCCTAAGGGAGAAAGAAGAGAAGCCAAGCAAGCAAGAAAGAAGAAAATCCAAGCAAGCACGGATTGAAGCTCCGATCAAGTGAAGATATGTTCAAGATCTGCAACATGCATTCAAGGGGAACCCAAAACATGAGTTTTCTAAACTAAGCCTCATCGTCCTTATGTTTTGGGTATTGTAATTGTGTTTATCATAAACTGCAAGAACTTGTGTGTGTGTGTGGATCATTGTTAGATCCGTGGTGGTGTGTATGTGTGTTGTATTTGATTCGTGTGTGCGTGGATCTTCCCAGATCTGCGTTTGTGTGTGTGGGTCTATTTAGATCCGTTCTGTCTCGTGTGTGTGGATTGCTGCACTTGTGGCAGCGTGTGTGTGTGTTTGTGATCCGCTTGTTGGATCGTGTTGGAGACCTTGTCTCCGTGTGTGTGTGTGTTTTGGGGTGCGTCCCCGTGTGTGTGTGCAGGTGTCGTCCTACGTGTGTGGTTGGAGCGTCGTCTCCGTTTGGGATTTCATCCCCGAGTGAAGCCTCACCGGGTTTGGTGAGGGGTGGACGTAGGATTGCCGTCGTGCATCCGAACCACCTTAAAAACTACTGTGCATTGTGCTTGTATTGTGTGGTTTGCTCCATTTCCTCTATCTCCATTCTACATAAACGTTAGTTTAAATTGTTGTTCTGGATTTATCTTCGTCTATCTTGCTTAATCTACATGTTATCATATAAAGTTCCTTAAATCCAATTTGTGTTCAAATAGCTTTGAATCTCCTAACTAGCTTTATATCACATATTTTATAAAAGGCCAAAAGTTTTCTTAAAATTGGTAAACAACCAATTCACCCCCTCTTGGGTGTCATTGATCGCGGGACTTCACCCTTCCCTTCCCCAACACACCTCTCCATCTCCCAACACACCCCCTCCCCTTCTCAAGACCACCATTGATCACCCACCATTAAGACCCAATTCAGACACATCCTCCCTCCCTCAAGGGTCACTTGTGCCCCTTCCTCTCTCCCAGCCCTAGCAGATTTTGACCCCATCTCCCTCCTCTGCTAACTCCGCCCCCTCCAGCCTTCTCCAACCTATGGTGACCCTCCCCACCTCCCCTCCCAACCAGGGAAAGCCCACAGCCCCTTCCCACCCGTCCTTCCACTCCTCTCCCACTTTATCCTTCCCTATCTACCATTGCTACCTAGTCCAACAGCAGAAGCAGAAGTACCAGCGAATTGCAGAGCCTGCTCTGGAGTCATCACACATGTTCAGGTGGCGTGCCATACATTTCTGAAAATATTTTCGAGGCAGCTTCATAGGCGAGGTGGTTTCTCCGGCATCCGATATTTCTGCTGCCCAGAGGAGCCATTCTCCCCTAACTGCGCAAAGCTGCTCTGGCAGAGAACCTGAGCCCAAGTGCAGACATGACCACGGCTTCTACAGGATGACTTTGGATGTGATTTTTGGATGAGGCCTTCTCCTCCAAGACCTCTGTCAGCACCAACAAGAAGGGAGCCATTTGGATCTCGGACCATAGAGTTCCATTTTTTCTCCCCGAGGTGCGCAGGACAGTCCAGTCATGGCCTGAACTGACCCACCTTCACTCTACGGGCCCTATCTCCCTGCTCCGACCTTCTCTGGTGGGCTCCTTGGTTCCTACTCGAAGAGGATCCTCCCACGGTCGTGTCAATATAAGCTACGTCACCTTTGGAGCTCAGGAGTGTTTGTGGCGACTTCTTCATCCTTCTGTAGAGTTCTGGAGTCAATCCGAGCCAGAACAGAACAGTCCAGTTCCAGATTTGGCCCCAGCCGTTGGCAACGTCCATAGCTCACAATAAAATTCAGGAGTTATCCTGGACCAGTCAGTGACAATTTGGCACTGGTTTCGTTGGCTTCTGAGTTCGGGAGCATCCTCGGCAGCGTCAACAGCGAGCACCTATCAGACGGGTAGACAGGCGGGCAGCACCGACGGTGGGATCAATCGGCCACTTCCTTAGCTATTTTCCCTTCCCTACCTGGCCGGCTTAGTGCCCCTCCCTACGTGGAGGTAGTGTTTGAATGTAACCTCTATTTTCGCCACCCGACGATCACCCTCTTGCGGGAGGAGTAGTTTTGTACTAGCAGGTCTTCGGTCGAAGCGTCATCGACGCGGCGTGTGGGTAGCCCACGCTTCCCCGCTCGCCCTCGTCTCCGACCGGGATCGGTGTCTTCACACCGATCAGGTGAGCTTTGAGCCCCCATCCTCTGCTGGTTTTACTATTGCTTATCTTAGTATCGTTTCTAGTTGCCCGTCGGCGGTGAGGCGAGTGCCCGATCTCAAGTTGCCATCTAATTGAGTGCCACCGCGGAGCGAGTTGTGAGAGAGCCACTACATCCCACACCCTCGGCATGCCGGCCGCCCTTGAAATTAGGCATCCCTAGCCCATTGGGGTCCATCCCCATCCATCCATACCCTTGGAACCCCAAGGTCCAACCTCGGACCCTCACCATCATCGCCGGTCCGCCTACGAACCCGGGTGCGTGCGACGCGGGTGAACCCGCTTGTGAGATATCGCCGTTCGGTCCGGTTGCTTGCAAATTCAGGTCCAAGGGGTTGTGTCACATCAAATTGGTATCAGAGCAAGTTCTAGACTTGTCTCTACTAAGTCTTGTCCTAGGGCCATTGTATGCATCACCCTTGTCCACCATCATGACTACCTCATACTTGGCATATTCGCCACTCTTAGGCCCATTAGAAGCCTTTGTGTTTGACGGAACCCACCCTAGTATATATCTAGAGTGGGAGGACTCCATAGATCGACACTTTGGGTGGTTCACTCTACCAGGGCCTATGCAAGTCAACTATGCCAAGAGTTTGCTCTGGTGCCAAGCTAGGAAAGAATGGGAGAACCTTGTAGGTTTGAGAGAAGCCAAAAGGGAAGCACACATTGAATCTTGGGATGAAATGAGGGCCGATCTTAGAAAGATCTACGCACCCCAACCCAAACCTCTTCAACCAACCGATCTTCCACCCCCGACCCCAACTCCAACCCAAGAACTTCCCCGACCAAGCCCAACCCATGTCCACCCATGTTCACCACCCCGAGAGTACCATGCACTTACCATTATCACTCCACCCACCATAGACTATCCTACCCCATTATCCTTGGAAGTTCTGGCCCACACACATATCCAAGTGGAGATGGATGCCAATCCGGGTCCACCTCCCACCATAGAGAACATCCTAGACCCCCCACTTCCACCCACCTCTCCTAGTCCGGGTCCTCATGAGCGGCACACCGTCACCATAGATGAGTCCATACTCCAATGGCTCAAGAAAAGTCCCACCCTCCTGAGCTCACCACCATTGGGATATCAATCCCAAATTGTTCCCACTCGGTCTCCCCATGTCACTTTATAAACCTTCTACTTCGCGGGAGACTTGGGAGACCTTGTGGATTGCCTATATTGGCAAGTCCACTTGACCGGCTTGCTTGCCATGGGACATTCAGAGCCTAGCACCATTACCTTTGCCCACCCCACCATTGGCTCCATCACTTCCGTTTGCACGAGTGGGCATTGCACTATTGAGATTCTTCTATTTCTCCCAAAGGATGAGAAACCCATCTTGGCCCACTCCTCACCCATTAATGTTTCAATTGATTTGATTGGCCAACCCACTAGAGACCTTGGCCCAATTACCTTGGAGGAGGATGACTCACCATTTGGGAATCTTGAAGACATGGAGTTCCTCTCTCTAGGTGGCCCATTCCTTGATCCCTTTGACCCCTTCCTTTGGGAGCTTGAGTACCCATGTGACCCACCCACATCACCCACCACCCACCCTTTCCTACCCACACCCACCATGTTGGACCAAGCCCACCTCAACAAAGACCCAGGTTACACCATAGGAACCATGACCTTAGACAACACCCGCCTAGAGATCGAGGAAGTACCCCACCCCATATCCACCTTCCTAGGTCCCTTCGACCCTTTCACATGGAAGTTCAAAGGCTGTCCCACACCTATTCACAAGGAAGTCACCTTTGGGATAAGCGTGCATGTGTCTAGGCTTACCACACCACTTGGCATGAACACTATGTTGGGTCCATTCATTCATATCACCCATATGCCAAGTAGGAAGCATGAGTGGTCCATATTCGGATGTAATGGTCCACCTTTATTCATCATGGGTCTTAAGCATAGTAGGAGCATTCACAGATGTCCGGGACCCCCGGCATTTGCTATACCCATGCGCAATAGATTCCTCTACGGATGCCCCGGCCCTCCAACCATTGTTATGAAGTCCATGCATGATAGGGCCACTTATGGCTGCCCCGGTCCACCTAAGTTCATCAAGGTTCACATGGCATCAAAGCACGATAGGTCAATTTATGGTTTCCCCGGTCCACCTTTGCACACTACCCACTTTCACAACCACTCACTGCATCATAATGCATGGCATGAGCATACACGCAAGCAAATCGCAACGAGCGGTGAGGTTCACAAAGAGCGGGAAAAGGCTCGCGAGTGCCACTTGGAATTCCAGGTAGGCAACCTATCGATGGTGGCATTGGAGTGGCTCTACCCGAGAGTCACCTCCAACTTGAGGGCATGAGGACTTGGATCTTGCCAAGTTCCGAGTGACTTTGGCAACCCGGCTTATGGGTTGGACTTACGAATGGGTTTTGGGATTCACCCCATTTCCCACGTGGCGGATCCGGCACCCTATATGGGCACCACGGTGGATCCTAGTGAGTACCTTGAGCCTATATATTTCCTTGTGAGTGATACCCTCGGAGAGCCACCAAAAATCAGCCTGAGAGCCTGACGTGTGCACACGGAGGCAATACTAGGGAAGCAGGGTTCCATCGCCAGCAAGAGGGTGTGCCCAAGCCACCGTGAGAGGATGAAGGACCGTCCCCTGGTTGCGGACGCAGGGTTGAGTTTGGAGGTTGAGGTTCACCCCGAGCTGCTTTAGAGGACCACTTCCCCAGTGGACCCATACTCGACGGAGTCGAGTTCTCCGCACCTCGGGGGTATGATGGGGACATCACCGGCAATCTCATTTGTTCGAGGATCCTGATGCTTGCCAGTTGTGCTTCATCTTGTTCGTCACTTTATTTCGAGTCATATGATGTAATTTTTATTTTCTTATCATGTAATTTTCCTTTTATTTAAGTCTAGTACCTAGGTTAATGAGTCATTTACCTAGGTCTTGAGTCATTATGTTGGTTTGATAGGTTAATGGGCCCAATTCAATGGGCTAGGCCCATGGGCGCCCCCCCTTCCCCTTGGTTTCTTGTCATTAGTGTAAAAGTCATGGACTTATTGTAAATTGTGGGATCCCTATAAATAGGACCCCATTTCTTCCATTTGAAGCTAATGAGATATTGAGAAAAAATTTGAATTCCCATAGAATTTTCTTCCTTGGAGTGAGAAGCTCCCTCCCTCTCTCTCTCTCTCTCTCTCTCTCTCTCTCTCTCTCTCTCTCTCTCTCTCTCTCTCTCTCTCTCTCTCTCTCTCTCTCTCTCTCTCTCTCTCTCTCCAAAGGGGGCGAACCCCATTCTCACTCCTCCCCATCCCCAATTTCAAAATTTTCTCTCTCTTCTCCTCATTCACCTCTCATTAAGGCCCCTCCCCTTCCCCATACACTCATTCAATTCCCCTCCAACCCCTAGGTGGAATTCCCCTCTCCTAGGCACCTCTCTTTTCTCCCAAGCAACCCTTCCTCTTCCCCAAGCAACCATTCCTTTCCCCAAGCCACCCCTTCGCTTCCCCAACACACCTCTCCATCTCCCAACACACCCCTTCCCCTTCTCAAGACCACCATTGATCATCCACCATTAAGACCCAATTCAGACACATCCTCCCTCCCTCAAGGGTCACTTGTGCCCCTTCCTCTGTCCCAACCCTAGCAGATTTCGACCCCATCTCCCTCCTCTGCTAACTCCGCCCCCTCCAGCCTTCTCCCCCCCTTCTCCAACCTGTGGTGACCCTCCCCACCTCCCCTCCCAACCAGGGAAAGCCCACAGCCCCTTCCCACCCGTCCTCCCACTCCTCTCCCCCTTTATCCTTCCCTATCTACCATTGCTACCCAGTCCAGCAGCAGAAGCAGAAGTACCAGCGAATTGCAGAGCCTGAACTGGAGTCATCACACATCTTCAGGTGGCGTGCCATACATTTCTGAAAAGCTCGTCGAGGCAGGTTCGCAGGCAAGGTGGTTTCTCCGGCATCCAATATCGCTGTTGCCCAGAGGAGCCATTCTCCCCCGACTGCGCAAAGCTGCTCTGGCAGAGAACCTGAGCCCAAGTGCAGACACGACCACGGCTTCTACAGGATGACTTTGGATGTGATTTTTGGATGAGGCCTTCTCCTCCAAGACCTCTGTCAGAACCAACAAGAAGGGAGCCATTTGGATCTCGGACCATAGAGTTACATTTTTTCTCCCCGAGGTGCGCAGGACAGTCCAGTCAGGGCCTGAACTGACCCACCTTCACTCTACGGGCCCTATCTCCCTGCTCCGACCTTCTCTGGTGGGCTCCTTGGTTCCTGCTCGAAGAGGATCCTCCCACGGTCGTGTTAATATAAGCTACGTCACCTTCGGAGCTCAGGAGTGTTCGGGGCGACTTCTTCATCCTGCTGCAGAGTTCTGGAGTCAATCCGAGCCAGAACAGAACAGTCCAATTCCAGATTCGGGCCCGGCTGTCGGTGACATCCAGAGCTCACAATAAAATTCAGGAGTTATCCCGGACCAGTCAGTGACAATTTGGCACTAGTTTCGTTGGCTTCTGAGTTCAGGAGCGTCCTCGACAGCGTCAACAGCGAGCACCTATCAGACGGGCAGACGGGCAGAACCGACGGTGGGATCAATCAACTACTTCCTTAGCTATTTTCCCTTCCCCGCCTGGCCGGCTTAGCGCCCCTCCCTATGTGGATGTAGTGTTTGAATGTAACCTCTATTTTCCCCACCCCACGATCACCCTCCTGCGCGAGGAGTAGTTTTGTACTAGCAGGTCTTCGGCCGAAGCGTCATCGGCGCGGCGTGTGGGTAGCCCACGCTTCCCCGCTCGCCCTCGTCTCCGACCGGGATCGGTGTCTTCACACCGATCAAGTGAGCTTTGAGCCCCCATCCTCTACTAGTTTTACTATTTCTTGTCTTAGTATCGTTTCTAGTTGCCCGTCGGCGGTGAGGCGAGTGCCCGATCTCAAATTGCCATCTAATTGAGTGCCACCGCGGAGCGAGTTGTGAGAGAGCCACTACATCCCACACCCTCGGCGTGCCGGCCGCCCTTGAAATTGGGCATCCCTAGCCCATTGGGGTCCATCCCCAGCTAGCCATACCCTTGGAACCCCCAGGTCCAACCTCGGACCCTCACCATCATCGCCGGTCGGCCTACGGACCCGGGTGCGCGCGACGCGGGTGAACCCACTTGTGAGATATCGCCGTTCGATCCGGTTGCTTGCAAATTCAGGTCCAAGGGGTTGTGTCACATCACTGTTGCCCGCGGGTGCTTCGAGCGGAACCTCGGTCTGTCCGGACATCGAAGGTTGCGCGTTCCGCTCATTTAGTTGCTTTTTCAGCAACTCAATCTCTTGCTGAAACCGTTGCATAATGTACAACATTGCCGGGTCGGTTGTGGGGAGATTGGACATGCCCCCTGTCTCTTCGGCCGGGGCGTCCTCGGATGATGTGGAGGGTCCGCCGCTCATGTCGCCGGTGGTGACTACATTGGCCGTGAGAGCCACGGGAGGTTCTTCGTGAGAGGTCTCTTCGGCGCCCGTCCGTGCCGCTCCGCCTGCCGCTCTTCCCCTTCTAGTGAGAGGTCCTGGTCTGGCGGCGAGCCTAGCCACTTCTTCGGGGTCGGTGTGTAGGGCCCCGTACCGACCTGAAACTCCTGCCATATTGCAGGTGAAGATTCTCCAGCTTCTATTTCTTTTTGTCACTCTCCGGGATGACGTTCCCGGGAATACCAACCTGTCAAAGACCGATCGTCGAGGCGGCACTTCCTCCCGAAGAGGGGACTGGCGCAGCCCCTCCGACTGATTTCTTGATTCTGCGCTGGGTGCGGGTTGGGCTTCTTCTTCTTCTTGGAAGGCAGAGGTCACTGCCCCCAGCAATCTCTGGCAACCCCAGGGGGTGCTGTCCAGACCCCGGAGGTAGCTTCTCATGGCCTGCTCAATCCCCTCCCACTCCTGGTCGTGGAGAGTAGCCGGTGGTCGTGTGCCGATGGCAGCAACAGGAGGGGTGTAGACCCTGGGTGCCGGGCGGGCAGCCTGGTGTCGGCGTCCACGGTGCCGGTGGCGGGTGCCTTCGGGCTGCGTCGGCATGGCAGGTGCTGGCTGGTAAGTCGGGGTCGTCATTTCGACCCTCTCATCTTTTCAGGCCCTCCTCGGGCGGAAGGTGTTGGGTCCCGCCGGGGCAGGTGCAATGGGTTGGGCCTCCTTGGGGATCCAGACTTGTTTCAACTTGGCCGGCCTGTGAGCCGACGCACTCTTCGGCGTCATAGCCGGGGCGGCGGGCGTCACCCTCTCCTTCAGCTTCTCCAGCCCCTGGAAAGAGTTCCGGACTGGGATAGTCGGGACGACGCGGTCCGGTGTCACCTGGGACCTCTGCCCGTCCAAGCGAACTCGGAGGGTCCCGACGGTCATAGATTTCCCGGAGTTAGACATGCGGCACCTCGAGATGACGCCAGTATTATTCCTCTAGAGCCTCCTCTGGTGAGATGCCGATCCTTGGTGGAACGGACCGGCCGTTTGGTGCGAGTGGTGCACGTTGCAGGTTAGCGTCGTTGTAGGGACGCCATTGTTGCCCTCGGCCACAGCTCGGCCGGCGGCAGCTTCAGTGGCCCCCTGGGTGGGGGCGTTGGTCTGGGCCCCTCAGGCGCTTTCACGTCGAGTATGTCGGCAAAGGCCACCCCCAAGAAGTTGGGGGAGCCCACCGTGGGAGGGAAGCTCCCGAAGCTGATAGGGACTGCCAGGTAGCCGCCCCGAACATGGTTGTCGATGACCTGAGGGCCGCAGGTAACTGCCATCGTTGGCAGCATAATGTGGTTTTCCTGCATTCACCAAAGTTGTTCAATTAGTATTACAAGAAGGGGGCCGTAGGGCCCCTTATTTCGGCAAAGAGATGAAGGGTGGATCGTGTCCCACCGGGCGTGCCAGACTTGTGGACGCACTTTTGATTTACATCTTAGTTTATTCATTTATTGGGTTCGTTCATTGGTATATTAAGTGCGTGGGCGTGCCAGTCATCGGGGTGACAATTTATGTGGACTCCGAAGAACCCATGGTGCGCTCGATCTGACTTCGTCAGATGATTGTGTGGTTCGTGTCAAGGCCGAATCCCACCGTGTCATAAAGGCCACGCCGTCATTTACATTCCCCATACGAGGGAACACCCTTCATTGATTACCGAAATTAGGGACCCTGCGGCCGAAAGGACTAATACTAACTGCGCGAGAAAGAAGCAGGAACAAATCACATTAATATCTGCATCGGGGTACGGGCCACGGGCCGTGTTGGTTACTCATGGACATTTTTCATGTTCGAACGAAGGTCCGTAATAGAGACGCGGTGGAAGTCGAGATGAATCCGTTCAAATGTTTGCCGAACGTGCGGTAATTTTAGTGGCGGCTCGAAAGGGATCCGACCTGAGAGACGAGTCCGGCTCAATCGGAATGTTGGCCCAAAGCGAGGTCAGGTCATGGCCATTTCAGGATAATTCCCAGGGCTCAGGCCCGGCCTGCAAAGGCGGGATTATTGTTCCTTCAACATCGGGTCGCGGGAGAGACGGGGCTGCAATGTGGGTTTTACCATTTTTTTATCTCGGCTCTAAGTTATATGCATATATATGTTTTATTGCTAATTTCCCTTTAATGTATTTTTTTTGGATGATTTATCCCCGTTGTCCGTTATTATTATTATTGGAGATTTCTCTTACCACTATTATTATTATTCCATAATTTTTGTTTATTATATATATATATATATATATATTCAGCTTCATTTGGTCATCATAATTTTCTTGGATTCATTGCTATTATTATTATTATCATTATATGTTATATCACACACATGCTTCTGGGGAGAGAACGGGCCGCTCAAGAGGCCAAAAGGGGACTGAAGGAGCGTGCAGGCGAGGGCAACGGGTAGCGTGCCGGCGAAGGCGGCGTGGAGCGTGTCGGAGAAGCCCACAGATAGTGTACCGGCGGAAGAGGTGGGTGGCGCACTAATGGGGGCATCCAAAGGCGTGTCAGCGAAGGGGGAAAAGGAGTGTGCCGGGGAAGGCACCAAGGAAGGTGTGCCGACGAAGGCTTGGCCAGGTGTGCCGGCGAAGGGAGAAAGTGAGCGTGCCGGGGAAGGCACCAAGGAAGGTGTGCCGTCGAAGGCCTGGCCAGGGGTGTACCGCTGAAGGGCCCACTCCTCCTCCACTTCCTTTAAGGCTTTTCTTTTCTTCTTCTCTTTGGTTTTTATGCAGTTTTATACAAGTCTTTCCTCCCTTTCCTCACAACCTGTTCTTTATAGATTGGGCATTTAATCTACCACACAATCATTCAATCCGATTCTTCTCATGTCGCCCGCAATGTCTTATTCCGGTCGGAGTGTTTTATCACCGATCGTTCCACTCGTTCGTTATTTTTCCTTTGCCCTTTAATATGTTGTTGTTCCATTTGTTTGTTGCATCCTTTTGTCTTTTGATGTGTATCACTATTTCTCATAAAAATTCGGCAGCATCTCCCCTTGACCCGAGCGTAAGGGAGATAAAGGGAACGCGCCCACATAGAGTGGCGGAACCCGACAACTCGAGGTGGGCGCCCGAGGGCGGTAGCACCTTTAATGAATCCTCGGAAAACCTGAAAACAGTGATGGGCAAAGGGGAGAAACCCTATATAGCCACTCAGGGGTGTGCCAGGGAAGGGAAGGCCGAAGGCGTGCCGACGAAGGCCACTAAGGCTGTGCCGGGGAAGGGAGGCCGAAGGCATACCGGCGAAGGCCTGATGGGGGTGCCGCTGGGAGCTGGGTGGCTACACTGGGTACCCGTGGACCAGTGGAGGGCTGGGCAGAGGGTGAAGGCTGAGGGTTAGCTAGGTGGGCGGGAGTTGAGGAAGGGAGGAAGGCCAAGGAGGCTATTGGTAGCTGGGTGTTCAAGATAAGAAGAAGGGCCTCTCCCTTCAATCAAACGGGTGAAGTTGGAGACCGTAGAGGGGGGCAATGAGCTCGTGAGGCCAAGGATCGTACGGGGGACCAACATCGACATGGAGTCTCCAAAACACCGGAGAAGTGGAGAAAATGAAGAACACACCATGCACACTGGCATAAACCAACGGAAACAGCAAGAAACCCAAGAAGGGTGATTTTTATTCACGAAAAGGAATGACCACAACCGGCCACATACATCGCAAAGCACATGGACAAGCGAAAGGAGAAGACCCTGGAAACGAAAGAGGAAGAAAGAAACGGGGGGAGTGCTGGGGCCGAACAGGGGTGACTACTCCCTGCCCTTCCCCACTCCCTCCTCTACATCATAGCTCACACTCCCTCTCTCTCCCTCTCTTCCTTACCCTCTTTGTCCCGGTGGTCGTCAGAGGGGAACCCTGCGGCGTAGCTCCCTTCTTCCTCTTTCTCTTCTCTCCTCTTCTTCCTCTGTGGCAAAGTTGTTGTTGCTCTCTGCAGCTGTCTCTCCCTCTCTCTCTGTCTCCTTCCTTCCTCTCTCCCTTTGTGCTCCGAAGAAGAGGGGTTTTATACCCTACACAGCGGGAGCGTTTGAACATGGTAGTCGGAGGCGGGAAGCGGCGTGTCATGATGGGTTTGACCTTCTTCGTCCTCGGTGTCAGGGGCGGTAGCCTGCGTGGCCCAACCCCCGTCCGACACCTCGGACAGTCCACTGCGTGCCGAAGATATGTAGGGCATGGGCGTCACATCGTTCTGCCGGACGTGCCGTTGAAAAGCCTGAAGGTCGTGCCGCTGGCAGGCCCAACAAGTGTGCCGCTGAGAGGGCCAAATAGGCGTGCCACTGAGAGACACAGCGAGCGTGTCGCTGGAGAGCCCAAAGTGCGTGCCGCCGAAGGGCTGCCAAGGTGCACCGCTGAAGTGCCAAAGGGGGCGTGGGCTGAAGGGCGTGCCGTTGAAGGGCCGCCAGGGCGTGCCGTCGAAGGGCTGCCAGGGCGTGCCGCTGAAGGGCTGCCAGGGCGTGCCGTTGAAGGGCTAAAGGGCGTGCCGCTGAAGGGCTGCTAGGGCGGTGCCACTGAGAGGGGCCAGGGGCGTGCCGCTGAAGGACCTTGGAGGTGTGCTGCTGAAGGCCCAAGGGCGTGCCGCTAGGAGGGGCCAGGGGCGTGCCGCTGAAGGACCTTGGAGGTGTGCCGTTGAAGGCCCAAGGGCGTGCCACTGAGAGGGGCCAGGGGCATGTCGGTGAGAGGGGCCAGGGGCGTGCCGTTGAAGGGCTAAATGGGCCATTTTGAGCCCATTGCGAGCACTGAGTTGTGGCCCATTTGATTCTCTTTGAGGCCCACGGATCGTGGGGCTCTTGGGGGTTGATTTTTCTTCGCTGTCGTGACTCCGGAGATAGCTTCACGGCAGTGTGTGCGTGTTCGGGGAGTCCGGATGGCCCTCTTCCACGTAGTCTCTTCAATTGACGTTGTTGTTAATGCTGGACTAGTAGGGACGTGCGGGCGTGCAATTTTGCATGTCCACACTGTCTCATTCGGCCGAGAAAGGAGAGAACAAAGATTACGGCTTTCCTGGGGACCTTCGAGTATGGCCCC
This sequence comes from Amorphophallus konjac, assembly GCA_022559845.1. NCBI lineage: Eukaryota > Viridiplantae > Streptophyta > Magnoliopsida > Alismatales > Araceae > Amorphophallus > Amorphophallus konjac. Next base: position 63,875,932 of record CM040128.1, on the reverse strand, counting down.
ACAATAAGCAATACGACCAATTTTTTCGGCTAAAACAGCCGCGTGTGTGTGTTGCCTTCTTTTAATGGGCGTAAGCCGACATGACCGGACATGAATCTGCGCGGTTCTGGCGAGCCAAGATCCGCGACCTACCGAGCCTTAATGGGTCCTAACCTACATGAAGGACAGATGCAAAGACTTGACTGCATGATGAAAACTAGGCACTATTTCTCTTTTTCTTTTTTTTGTTTTTTTTTAAATTCCCTTGAGTTCCGCTTCGTTTGATCCGAAAAATGGTGTGTGAGAGTGTGCGCAGTTTGACCCTGAGTTAGACTACAAAGACCAAAGAGTGGCTTTCCAACTCCGATGGTCCTCGTACCAAGCCAGTTGTTACACTTATCTAAGGGTAGTATTCCTTAAGTTAAAGTCCATTCCAAGGGTGGGATAACTCGGTCCCTTCGGCATTGACTAGCTTGTAGGCGTTGCCAGGGTACACGGTTTGAATCACATATGGTCCTTCCCAATTGGGTTGAAGTTTAGAACGCGGCCCTCCAGGTTTGACAAAAATTCTTTTTACGACCATCTCACCAATTTTGAATTTTCTCTCAATGACCTTCTTTTAGTAAAAGCGAGCGAGTCTATTTTGATAAACACGTGCATGCTCGGCAGCGGCCAGCCGCTTCTCATCTAAGAGTTCCAACTGGGCATGGAGTGAATTACGACGTTCGTCGAGGGGAAATTCCTCATCCAATTGTACCCTGAGAGAAGGGATCAGAGTCTCGTACGGGACTACTGCTTCCATCCCATAAGTAAGGGCAAACGGAGTCTGCCCGGTGGGGGTACGGATTGAAGTGCGGTAGGCCCATAGAGCTTCGATAAGCTTTTCTGGCTAGTCTGAGAATTTACTAGACTCGCAGGTTTTCTTGATGATTTTGATCAATGTTTTATTAGTGGCCTCTGCCTGGCCATTCCCTTGTGGGTAGTAAGGTGATGAATGATGCAATGCAATTGCATACCTTTTGCAGAGGTCCTGAAGATCCTGAGAAATGAACTGTGACCCATTGTCGGTGACGATTGTGCTTGGGACGCCAAACCTAGTGAGGATGTTCTTCACTTGCAGACTATTGACGCCTTGATTTCTGCGTAGGCTTCGGCTTCAGCCTATTTGGTGAAGTACTCCGTCGTGGTGAGGATGAAGGATTTCTGCTTGGTGATGGAGTTGGGATCACCTAAGGGACTAATGATGTGGAACGCCCACATGGAGAAAGGCCATGGGGAGGATATTGGATGAAGTGAGGAAGATGGTGAATGAATCTTGTCGGCGTGAAGCTGACACTTGACACACCTACGGACATAGATGGCACAATCCTCTTCCATAGTGGGCCAGTAAAAGCCTTATCGGATGATCTTCTTAGTGAGAATTTGGCTATTTACATGGCCACCGCACACACCTGAGTGTGCTCCCTCTACGCACTTCAAGACCTCATTGTCATCAAGACATCTTAAGAGAACACCAGTGAGGCCTCTCTACAACAATCCTCCAACTAGGGCGGTTTATTTTAAATAAGTGGGGATAAAACCAGATTTCGGTGAAAGATACCTAGAAGAATTTACAGGATGAGAAGAAATCAAAGAAAACAGTAAGGACTAAAGCCTCGGAAACAATGTGAGAATGGGCAGGTGCCTGAGGAAGTTAATGTGGAAGGAACCGGGTCGAACCCGGGAGCGGGATCGGGAGGAATCAGAAATTGATGAATCGAGAGAGGCGGATCCGAAGGGTCCGGACGTAAAGGAGGAGAATCATGGGGAAATGAATCTGGAGGTTCCGGAGGAAGAAGATCATGAGGGACATGGTGCCCTGGGAAGTATGTAAAAAGGCAATTCAAAGGGGTGAAAAGAACGAAGGACGCGATGACTTGGAAGAACAAAAGGATAAATCGAAAGAAGGAGAGGCCCGGAGGTTCCGGATGGATATGGGAAGGAAGGGCGCGATGCCCTGAGAGAGATGGAGAATAAGATAAGAAATCTGGAGGTTCCGGATGGGGGTGAGAGATGGATAAAGACATGGAATTAAATAGGGAGGGGTCCGGAGGTTCCGGACAGGGATGAATGTAGGGGTCCGGAAGCTCCGGACAACAAGGAATGTGAGGGTTCAAGTACCCTAGAGCAGAGGAGCTTGATGGCTTAGATTTAGATGACGGAAGGTGTCTCCTTAACCAATGGACTGCCCATAAAAAGAAGCTGAATAACAGCATGAGCAGTGATGGACTGGGATAGGAAGTGGATGAACTGATGTGGGCTCCTTCAACAAGGGATTTATTGTCCTTAAGCTTCACTTTATGCTTTTCCCTCTTCTTGGTAGATACTCTCTCATAGTGCGGCCTCTCAACCTTCAACATGGCTTTTTGGCCTTGCATGCTCTCTCCAATGAAGAGACGGCCTAGTCCTTCTCTGACCAACCAGTCCAATCAATGCAGTCAGTGTTGTGTAGTGGACAGCGGATCTAGAGGGGAGGGGTGAATAGATCTGCCCTTCTTTTCGCAATGCAACCCCCTATATAGCTATATGAGATAAATTGCAGCGGAATATAACTAGCTAAATGAAGGACACACCGATTTGCTTAGCAAGATGATTACTAAAATATCGATTCGACCCTAAGCATGCACTTAGAACGAAGCAATCACACGAACAAACCACAACACATGAGATTTTAAGGTGGTTCGGACTGAATCCCTAGTCCAACGTCCACCCCTCACCAAATCCGGTGAGGCTCTACTAGTGTTGTAGATGACAAAATAGAGTGTCATCCACCCTCGTCCAAAAAGGTGTAGACGGCGAAAGAGTGTCGTCCACCCTCGTCTGTCCTAAGAGATGGAAATGACGAAATCAACTCAAGAAGAGAAAGAAAATAAAGGAGAGAAAGGAAAGAAGGATGTGAAACGAACTCCGGTACGTGGCGGAGATAGGGGTCGGAAGATCCTCTCGCGTAAACTGACCCCTTCTCGGTAAGCGTGACTTATCGTTCCACGAGCAGTTTTTCATATACCGAAAAATCCGAGCATCTAAGTAACAGAAATGGGGAGGCACGAAGACTCAGAAATTGCAACGGAATATCATGCTCCAGACAATTACAAGGACAATATGAACCAAGACGCACCACCACAGGACATTGGTCTTTGTGGGGTTCTAACAGCAATATAATACTATCAGCAATAATGAATGTATATGTACATATTAAGACCACCGCAAGACATTGGCCTTACGGGATTTTTATTGCAGCATAAATAATAAATATTATATGTACATATGTAAGACCACCGCGAGGTATTACTCTCCGCGGGGTTTCGACAGAAATTAAAGGGATAAAACGACAGAATGAAAAGGCTTCGCGAGGAATTACTTCCGTCACGTGCACCTTCGCGAGGAATTACTTCCGTCGCAGGGTTTAGACAGAAATTGAAAGAATAGAATGACAGAATGAAAAAGGCTTCGCGAGGAATGACTTCCGTCACGTACACCTTCGCGAGGAATTACTTCCGTCGCAGGGTTTAGACAGAAATTGAAAGAATAAAATGACAGAATGAAAAAGGCTTCGCGAGGAATGACTTCCGTCACGTACACCTTCGCGAGGAATTACTTCCGTCGCAGGGTTTAGACAGAAATCAAAGGAAAAAAAAATGACAGAATAAAAAGGCTTCGCGAGGAATGACTTCCGTCACGTACACCTTCGCGAGGAATGACTTCCATCGCAGGGTTTAGACAGGAATTAAAGGAATGAAATGACAGAATAAAAAAAAAAAGGCTTCGCGAGGAATGACTTCCGTCACGTACACCTTCGCGAGGAATGACTTCCGTCGCAGGATTTAAACAAAAAGGAAAACTGACAGGAAAGAAAGGGGGAAGGCGATGTGATCGCCAGGGGTTGAGAACCCCACAGGAAGTGTTCTGATCGCGTTTGTCGACAGGGCGGGAGCAGAGCGCGTTCTCTCTTCCTCTTCTGTCGGTCGGCCGACGAAGAGGGCTTCCTTCGGTTACCCTTAGACAAAGAACAAACATAGTAGAACTGGTTGGTGAGAACGACGGTGGTGTAGTACCGATTCTTTAGAAAATGACAATGAAAATAGCATAGACGAGTACGCACCTGGTTGGTGGTATTTAAAACCCCTTTTAGACACGAAATGGTAGATGAACAATATGATGGATGAATAATTAAGATTCTATCTCGGAGAGAAATGTTCTGGGGATGGCAAATGATGCATGCATGCAGCTAACTGAATGAAAATGAGACAGCAAAGAGGGGGAGAAAACTTATTCAGATATAGATGATGGGCTCGAGGGTGAGCTCCTTCGGCAAGGTGGGAGTGAAGCAGGCATGTAGCGCAGCAGAACGACTGTCCTAGTACCCTCGAACGGCCAGAAATTCAACCTTCTTTATTTCACGGGCTTCAACACTGGTTGGATCCAATTCTCTCTTTTCCACTTTGAGTCGACACGTGCGTGCACTCACAGACACGTACCCCTACACGAACACACACATACACATATACATGAACATAAACATATAGATGCCATATATACGTAAATAATATATATATACATATATATATCTAATAGGTGCAGAAGAGGGAAGAAAAAGACAGAAAAGGAGAAAAAGGGGGAGATGGGCAGAGAGGGAAAGAGAGATGTGAGGCCGGGAGGGAGGAGAGAAGGGAGAACAGAGAGAAAAGCAGAGGGAAAAGAGATAAAAAAAAGAAAAGAAAAAGAAAGGGTGAGAGGAAGTAGAGGGGAAGTAGAGGGGAAGAGAGAGAGAAGAATTAAAGAGAGAAAAATGTGTACAAGAAGAGAAAGAAGGGGTCGGATGGTGAGAGAGAGAAAGAGAGAGAGAATAGTAAAAAAAGATAAAAGAGTGAAGGGGAGACGGTGAGAGAGAGAGAGTGAGAGAAACAGGGAGAAGGGGAAAGAGAGAGAGTCAGAGAGAGAATAGTAAAAAAAGATAAAAGAGTGAGGTGGAGACGGTGAGAGAGAGAGAGTGAGAGAAACAGGGAGAAGGGGAAAGAGAGAGAGTCAGAGAGACGGTGGTGAGAGGGAATAAAAAAAGAAAGAAAAAAAGTGAGAGAGGGAGATCGAGAGAGAGAGAGGGGGAGAGGGAGAGTGAGAGGAGGGTGGTGAGATGCAGAGAGATGAGAGGGGGAGAGAGAGAGAGACCCGCGGTGGGGGGAAAAATAAAATAAAAAAAAAGAGAAGAAGAAGTGAGAGAGATCGAGAGGGAGAGAGAGTGAGAGCGAAAGAGGAGGGAGAGAGAAGACGGGAGAGAGAGAGAGAGAGAGAGAGACGAGTGAGAGGGAGGGAGAAAAAGAGAAAGAGAATAGAGAGAGGGGGAAAGAGAGATAACGAGAGGGGGGGAGAGATGGTGAGAGACAAGAGAACAGAGGGGGGGGGGAAGAGAAAAAGAGAGAGGCCGGCGTGAGAAAGAGAGAGAAGAAGAGAGGGTGAGAGGGGGACCGCGACGGGGGGAAGAGAGAGAAGGAGGGAAAGAGAACGGCGGGGGGGGAGAGGGGCAGAGAAGAGAAAGAGAGAGAGAGAGAGCAGGGAGGGGGAGCTCGAAGGCGGGGGCCGCGGCGGTGCACAGCGAGCGGGGGCGTCGGCGGTGACGGGGCCGAAGGTGGCCGGGGCGGAGACGGAGCCGGAGACTGGAGCGGCGGGCGAGCGGGTGGCGTCGCGAGGGCGCGGGCGGGCCGTCACGGCGGTGGCCTGGAACGGGCAAAGGTGCTGGAGCGGCAGGGGGGGCAGTCGGGGGGCTGGGCGCAGGCGGCGGCCGTCGGGGCGGGCCGTGCGGAGGAGTTAGAGTGGGGCCGGAAGGCAGGGGGAGCAGCACGGGGGGCTGTGGCGGCAAGGCGGCGGCGCGGGGCGGCCGTGCGGAGGAGTTGGGGAGGCGGGGCCAGGAAGCTGGGGAGCAGCAGGGGGCGACGAGAGCAGCGGCCGGAGGATGGGCCGGAGGCGGGGCGGCGGCCGGTGCAGAGGCCGTTGCGGCCCTTGTGGTTCAAAAAAGGGGGTGCATCGGGCGACGACGGCCCCCCCTGCGAACAAAAAAAAAACCTTTTTTTTTTGAAAGCTTCTTAACGCAGAGACGAGAGAGAGAGAGGTTGAGGGAGGCAAGAGGAAAAAACGGAGAGAGGGGAAGGGAGTGAGGGAGAAAGGAGGCTGAGGGAGAGAGATGGAGGGGGAAAGAGAAGGTGGGGGTGGCGGTCTCAGGAGGAGGGTGGCTGTTGTGGGGAGAAAAGAAAGGGAAGAGGGAGGCAGAGGTGGCAACGGCGGAAGTCCAGAGGGGGTGGCTTCGTGGGTGCATGCAAAAGGGGGGTGTGTGTGTATTGTCAGGGGATTCGATGGGGTGGTGGGTTACGGAGGAGGTGAGAAGGGGAGAGAGAGAGAGTGTTAAAGAGAGGGGGGCAAGATCCTAGAGACCCGGGAGGGGAGTGAGGAAATAAATTATGTAATAAAAGATGGGGCCATGTCCATTAAATTTTATTTATTTTTTAGAACAAAAGTGGGCCAAGCCCATTAGCACACATCTATATATATATTTTTTATTTTTGAATAGGAATGGGCCAAACCCATTAGCACAAATGTTTTCTTTTGGTATATTTTTTGAATAGGAATGGGCCAAGCCCACATGATGAACCTTCCCCCTTTTTAGGATTAAAAAGATGGACCAAGCCCATTAACACACATTTTTTTGTTTTGTGTAGGAATGGTCATAAGCCCATTAACAAGAATTACTATTCAAGAAGCCACAGATTATTAGATTAAATTAGAGATTACTCAACTAACTTAAACGTGCGAGCTGCTTTGAGGCGTCTTAGTGTAATACGGGATCTGCTCAGCATAATGCTAAAATGTCGTGTCTACAGCTGTCCCGGCTTGGCGTCTGCTTTGCAGGGGAATGACACGGAGTGGAATGAAATAGAAGTGTAATGAAATGGAGTAGGGAGTGGACTGAAAAGTGGATGCCAAGGCGTGATGAGACACGTTTTTAACACTACGTGATTGGAATCTTTCTTGAGTTTCAACAAAATAACCTTGAAGAAGGTCCTCCGAAATCAACGACTGTTTGGCTGGACATAACAAAATACTAACAGAAAGAGGGACCAACTTCTCGGCGTGGAAGTACCTGAGTCGTAGACCCGCAGGTTTCACCTTGGGGAGCGGTTACCAGCCAATGTGGAAGTGCTGCGACCAAGGTGGGTCCAATAGAGTAAATAAAAAGGGTAGCTGATAAATCCAAACAAAGGTCTCTTTCAGCCAACCCGCCCAAGATGGTTTCACAGAAACTCAGTACTTGATTCAGAATGGAATATCCCGTATTAGTCAAGAATTTAAGCACAGCGGCCCTCACAATCGAGTTAAATGAATGATCTTCCACAGTGATATCAAAGTCCTACATGAATGCATGCTGGGTTTAAAGGAAAAATTAAAACAAACTAAAAGTAGAAAATAGCCAAGGATAATATTGTTAAGTTGCTTAGGACGGGTTAGGATACCGATTCGATGAGCCGATACTGAGCCAGGGGCCCGTTTATCCACGCACCGACTTCACCGAATGGAACCATCGTCCCCGAGCTATCACAACCTAATGGCCTATCCTTATGTCCTGAACTCCTCTGGAGTTATCACTATTTTTGTTAGAGGGGAACTCAAACTCCAGATTCATCCAAGGTATAAGGTCCTTGACGTGCTCTAATAGCGTAGATATCATATAGTATGATGCATGACACAGTGGGGTCAGTCACCGGGGTGACTGATGGTGGGACATGGTAGGGCAAAGGCGCCCTCTTGCTTTCTTATTTTGTTCTTGGAACCTGCACCGAACAGCAAGCAGTGAAGAATGATTTATTTCATAAGAAGTAAAATTACATTCAACTGTACAGGACCTCCGCACATCAATACAGGAGCAGGGGAAAACACGACACAAATCAGACAAGATTTATTCGGTTAAAATTCACCACAGTAACTTGTCATAAATGCTTTACACTTACCTTTTTACCCCCCTTTTCACTATAAGTACCCCTTTGCTCCTTAGCAAAAGATCATCCATTGGTGATTCGGGGAGTCAAGCTCTTTTTGAGATGGGAGAGAAATCCCGCCCTTTTGAGATGGAAGGTGGGCCTTCCCGCCCTGCCAAGAGGAGCAAGTTCGGCCGCGAATTCAGGAGGTTGACCGACATTGAAGGCCATCTGAGCGAGAGGATTCTTTCACGGGCGGTAAGTTGGTTCTTTCTCCTAGTCTCCTTCATAAGTTCTCCCTCGCTTTTTTATTCTTTTCTTTTCCTTCCTTTCAACCGTATCCTCTTTTCCCGGGCCCGAGAAAATTCTCAAAGCTGCCCTGGCTATCGAAGCTTACGTCCAACATCACTATCAGTATGAGGGACGTTATTTTAAAATGGCACCTCCAAGGGTTGGTGATCCATGCCAAGCATTATGACAAGATTTACATGGATTGGGCGGCCCTGGGTGCATTGGCGGAGGTTTGGCATCCAGAAACCCACACTTTTATCTTCCCTACTTTTGAGGCAACGGTCCTCCTCGAGGAGACAGAACTTCTGCTAGGCTTAAGAAGGTTGATGAAGGATGACAGGATAAAGGTTTCGCGGATGCGGAAGAGGGTGTCTACCGAGGAAGTTCTTGGAAGCTTTATGTCATCCGGAACCATAAAGAGCGTTCAGACTCAGAACGGAGTCAACTTGCAAAAGCTCGCAGCCTGGACCGTGACTGCCTTAGAAGGGTTGATAGATGATGAGCATTTAGAAGGGCTTATGAAAGGGTTCACAATTTGTTTGGCCGGAGCTCTCCTCTTTCCTTGTACTGACAACATCGTAGAGGAAGACCAATTAGGAGCGATTTGTGGACTTTGGGAGGGAAGGAGAGTGAGGCCTGCTGTCCTCGCGCATCTTTACAGTGGTCTCACGGCTTCCAGCATGGGTAGGCCTCCTCACGGGTGCATGCTTCTCCTCAACTGCTGGATTGATCTTCACTTCAAATTTCATCACTACGAAGGGGTACAGACCGCCTCCAGGATTTTCGAACAAAGCCCCCTCCATTACATGGCCGATGTGTTGGGCTTTAGTGGGAAGGTGGCCAATCGCATGCCCTGTCTGAAGACACGCGGTGACTGGCGTACTCACTTCAGCTCCTTGGCGCGAGAGATGTTCACTTGTGTGCCAGCATGTTTACTTTCACGTAGGCTTCTCACGCGATCTTCTCCTGATGCGGAACTCCATCTTATCGGTGCAACCAAATTTGTTCTTTACAGCTTGCACCGGTGCTGCCTGTAAATTGGCCTTCCTCGGCACTCTCTTCCCATGCCATCCAACCTTCCTCTGATTAAGGAGAGAAAGCTGGGCACGGAGGATGATGCGAAGGATGTGAAGGCGATCAAAGCTTCGTGGAAGGCAAGCATTCCGAGGAAGGTGACGGTATCTGTGAGTGAGGATCGAGAGCTATGGGAGACTTATGTAATGGAGCTCAGGAAACTGAGGCCTGAGGTGCTCAAACCCTGATGTATGTTATGTTGTTTTGAAATAAATGCGAAGCCTTAATGCCATTACATGTTGTTTCAGTCTCTCCCCTCCTTTTCTTTGTGACCGGAATGGCGGACGTCGGGTGATGGTTGGCCGTTACCGAATAGGATCTGGGGGACTGAGGCAACTACAGTATGCGGAGGTGCCCAGAGATGTCATGGAGCTAAGGATTTATCTTCAGGTGGCGAGGAGAGAAGTAAACTGGGAGAGAATGGAAAAGATGAGTGGATAAAGCGACATCGGGATCGAGACGAGAGAAGGGCACGTGAGGCCCAAGTGATGAAGCTCCGGAAGACACAGCGCTCGGACATGTCACTCCTTCAGAGTCACTGCCGTTTGGAGGAGAGTTGGAGCTGACGGTAGAGGAGCTCCTGGGGTTGGTGTAGTCTCCATTGCAGAGTAGGGGGCGGCTCAGCAAACAGCCTCGGGTTCAAGAGCTTCGCAGCCGTCGGGGTTGCGAGAGAGGCCAGGGGAGGGCGACGAGCGCTACCAGAGAGGGTGAGAATGCGTGATACGATGTGACAATTGCAACGTCGCAGAGCTCTAGATGACCTCCCAGTGACCTCCCTCTTAGGAAAGGAGAGGGACGACCAAGGGGGTAGTGCGAGATTCGGCAAGTTGCTCATACACCCGCTCTCTTCTCACGGTGAACACGACAGTTTATATAGATGTATGAATGGAACGACATGCTCTCATGTGATGGGTTTGCCCGCCATGCGTTCCTTCTCTTCTACGCCTCTTCTTTTCATGCCGTCCTCATGTGACGTGTTTAACAAATCTCCCCTGAGATAACGTATCATGTCTCAGACTCATTGGGCATTTCTTTCGGGAGAATCCATCACAAATTTTAATGATGTACCACCGAATTCAAAGATGCCAACCGCCCTCCTGTCCTCTTTCCATGTAGACGAGTCCACTCCCAGATTCAAAGATATCGACTCCCATTGTCCTTTCTGCTGTGGATGAGTCCACTCCCAGATTCGAAAAGGTCGACTTGCATTGTCCTTTCTCCATGTAGATGACCTCATCTCAGATTTATTTGAATCACGATGAACACAGGGAACCTAGAGGTGTAGGATGTGAATCAACCAGCTACGCCCCCCGACCTTGTTCACTTCGAGTGAAAGATGGGTGCTTTGTTACAAGGCCCATTGCAAGAGGAACTGAGACAGAGCTGGATCATATCCCTTCAATCCTATAAATACTCCCCCCGCCTGCTTCACTTGAAAGCACGGAGTTGTGGAGGCTGGTTAGAAGAGTGAAAAGTCGACGGGAGTAAGAGTTTCTCATTCTCTGAGATGGAGGGAGAGTCCAGTTTCAGGGTGGAGGGCGAGTCTTCCCGCTCCTCAAAGAGGAGCAGATCTAGTGGTAGTTCCAGGAGACTCTCCGATGTTGAAAGGCCACTCAGTGAGAGGACCCAATCGGAGCTTGTAAATGAGCCAATTCTTTCCCATATTTCTTCATGATCCCTTTCTTCCTTTCTCATTCTCTTTCTATTTTATTTCAATGATGCACTCGCTTCTCACTTCTTGTGTAATCCACAGAGTATGACGAGGTCACACATCTCATGGGAGTTAGTGGTGGCCGCCTATCGAGGCTTGCCTGACTTCCAGAAAGCTCGACTAGATGCGATGGGGTTTGGTGCATTCCTCCGGATCGAACCCATTAAGCTCGACCTCGCCCTCATCCAAGCATTGCGCAAGAGATGGGACCCAGAGAGTCGTGCCTTCTTGATGCCCTGGGGGCACATGGTGCCCAGTCTCGAAGATGTGGAGCGAATCACCGGCCTTAGAGTGGATGGTGAGGCGGTGACCGGGGTCACCTACCCCGATTATCGCGAAGTGGCTCAGAAGCTTCTTGGTCTGGAATTAAAGGACCAAAAGAATAGGTCAATAGCCAAGGCATCTATCATGGAGGCACTGGGGCTCACTGACACTCGTCACCGTGATAACGAGTCCTTGGAGGAGTTCATGGAGAGAGCGGAAAGAGGGTCCCGCGCTGTGTACTGTGTGGATGCCAGTAGCTGGGAGAGATCAAACATGGACTTGAGGATATTCCTCCTCTTCCTGCTGGGAAAATTACTGCTGGGTTCCAAAGGAGACGACATCCATTGTCGTTTCCTAGAATTTTTGGTGGACCTAGAGAGGGTAGGGTAATATGCCTGGGGAGCCGCCGTGCTGGCGCATCTGTTCGCAAGTCTGTCCCAAGGGACAGATCGAGAGGTGACTGTGAGTGGCTTCATACCATTTCTCCAGGTAATTATTTGTTTATTTATTTATGCAACTAATCTATTTCATGAAATACTGATGACATGTGACGACACGGGTATGGAGTTATTACTACATCCCAATGGGGCGAGCTCGACAGTGGCGTGTAGCTGTGGCACCACTAGCTCGGCGGTGGCAACCCATTATGAGCACAACCTCTCTATCTTACCAGCTGATGGTATTAAGGCGTGAGCTGCAAGAGTTCCCCGCAGAGATGGTAGGACTCCATTTTTTGTGTCTTTTCTTTTGTCTCTTTTTTGTTTTTGGTTCTTTTGAGTGATTAAGGAGACATACGCATGCCAACGTAGGTGATCTGGAGGCCTTATTCGGGCTTGGTCGATGTCGACCAACCGTGGGTCATCGCAGGTTGCCCTCGATTTGGTCGGGACCTTTGGGTCCACTGCCTGAATGAAATCGAGCCGCTCCGGCTACGATTGGTCATGAGGACTCTAGGGCTTGCCCAGGAATGGGTAGATATGACCGCACCACCCCGCGTCGGGAGGAAGACACGTGGGCCGGTAACCTGTGTCGACTGGCGGGTGCGCTTCCCCGAACAATATGAAGATTGGCAGCGGGGTGGCACGCTCGTGGAGTCGCATGCCCGGGATAGTGAAGATTACCTACGTCTCTATAGGGCGATGTATGCAGAGCGACTCCATCCTGAGGGACTTGTGGAGGTATATCTCCTTTCTCATTTTTTGATCATTTTTTTTATTTATTATTATTTTTTATATCATTTTAAATGTAATGCTGACTCTATGACATGGGTTTAGGATGCCCGTGATACCATGATAGCGAACTTGCGGGCTCGATTGGCGGACACGGAGGGAGAGTTGGGTGACATCCGTGAGGCCTTACATGTCTCGGTGAGTATGTATGCAAATGCATATTCCTAATTATACCCCTAGGTTTTGGTGTTTAGCCACTCACTGTCACTTCTTGCCATCATAGCGCGCTCGGCTCGACGCAACCCTACCAGCAGTAGGGGCAGAGGGTGCCTCTTCCAGTCTATGGATTCCTTCGTCGGAACTAGATTCGCTCCATGAGCAGCTTGCCCGTGTAACACAGCGCGCCGCGGAGGCAGAGGGAATGCTTTCCGTGCAGGTGAAGGTTCCTCTTATCCGAGCTTCTCTGTTTATGTCTCATCACACCCCTGAAATGACGGATATGGCAGGCCGAAGAGATGCAAGAGATGTTTGCTCATGCATCACAAGGGAAGGCCAGGATAGCGGAGCTGGAGGAGGAATTGCAGCGTCGCTCAGATGACAATTTTTCTCGGGACGCCATGGAGCTGAGGATCACCCTTCAGCTGGAAAGGGATGACAGAGAGAGAGAACGTGCTGAGAGGGAAAAGGACAGTGAAAGAGAGAAGGCCAAAAGAACAGTCGAGAAAGAAGAGAGGAGGGCCCTGGAGGCCCAACTATTTGAATTAAGGACCAGTCTCGGCCTCGCTGAGCAGTGGCTGAAGGACGGTGAGGAACGCTACCGAAGATCACGAGAGCATGGCTTTCGTGTTAGTAGCTTCTTTGCTGCTCCCTCAGATCGACATCGGGGAGTGGAGATAGAAAGAGGACCCCAAAGCGGTAGAAGTACCACTTTTCATGGTTCGATAGCACCTTCTAGAGTTTCTCGTCCAGAAAGGGGCGAGACGAGTAATGTAGAGAAGGAGGGTGGGAGCTAATGTAGGCTCTCTCTTGTTGTTCATTTTTGTTGAGTGGGAGTGGAATAAAATATTTTGTGCTTGGTTCTCTGCTTCTTTCTGTTCTCCCGAATCCCTGCATACATCTAAGCAAACAAGTCAGTATTTCTGTTCTGACTTGCCCCTTGCTCAATGAGCAAATATGATGAAGAACCATTCTTGATAACGAGTCAAGGGGCAAGCCTTTATTAACAAAGGTAATAATAAAGGATAATGAATGCGACAGACAAGCACACGGATGCAAACGAGAATTTAAAATGAATGGTGCATACAAATGCGATCATGCGAAGATGTGCTTTTCTTTGTTTTTGTAGGTGTGTTCATTTTTTTGTATTTTGTTGTTTGTTTATTTTTTTTGGTCTTTTATATTTCCATTTTTTGTGCATGTACATTTTTTGCTTCTTCTTTTTTTTGGATTTTGGATTTGTTATTTTTATTTATTTTTGGTTTGTTTATTATTTTTTTTGTTTTTGCTAATGCATGATGACCACTTGATATAACATCTAACCTGCATGAGAACGAGGGCTTCTTGCTAACCTCCCAGGCATCCTAAGTGCACGTCTAAGTTGATTTGGGCCTCTAGACTCCTCGAATGATAATCCCGCCGGCTAAGACTTACCCTGATGATAATACCGTCATGCCATGCTTAGGCTCCCAGTTGCTTCCGACCATAGGGATTCACCCAAAAAGTGTTCAAGGTAAATGATTTGCCCGACCCGGGTCTATTTCCTCACAACTCTAGACGATATGTAATGGAACACCCTGGAACCCAAATGACCAACCGCGCGACGCTGACCCGGAATCAGACGCCGTCGCACCCATAGGTGACGCGCTTGCATTGGTCTAAGCCCGAGGTTAGACTTAGAAGACATTAAGATGGTAGATAAGGGTCCTGACCGGCCAGAAACACAGAGACTCTGACAATGACTTCTGCTTTCCAAGATGGACAACCATACGTTTGTGTCGAAAGGTGGTTGCAGACTTTGGTGAGTTTCACCCTTCAGGAACTCCATTGAGCCTTTATCTTCAGGGGAAGAAGGAAGAGTATTAGGGGCAAACCTCCTGAGAGGACCGACAAAACCGTTAACCCAGCGAGCCAGTAGGGGCACACTTAACTCTCCCTTTCGGACAACTTCAGACCAAATCTTGAGCATTTACATCTCATGGCCCCTCTTGTATAGAATTTGACTTTCAGTCAAAGGGGTTCCATTTGTGGGATCAGGCCCGGTTACGACCAGGCTTTTCACTTGACTTTGATTTTGTTCTTTTTTTCTGATTTTTCTTGACAGATTTTTGCGAGGGACATAGTATCTTGACATCATGGAATCCCTCTTGGATGTCTGCGGGGACACTGCCCTCCTCTCGTGCTCTGACCCATGCTCGAAGAATTGGGCCCTACTCTTGCCCTGGGGGTTGTGTTCGTATTTTCCATGCTCAGCGTTTTAAGGGCGCCGGCTGTCTCATTCGGTCGAAGAGAGAGAGAATAAAGATTTAAGCCTTCTGGAGACCTTCTGGGTGAGGCCTCACCATGAGCGATGCTACCGATCTTTCATAGAACACATGTGTACATGTATGTTGCCCCCTTTTGAGGGGGGCATAAGCCGAACTAGCCGGACAGGGATCCCCACGGTTCTGGCAAACCAAGACCCGGAACCTACCAAGTCTTAATAGGCCCTATCCCAACACGGAGGTTGAATGCAATGACTTAACTACATGGTGATCTCCGGGCATTAGCAATTTTGAATTTTCTATTTTTTTTTCTTCTTTTCATTTTCTTCTATTTTTTTGTCTTTTGTTGTTGTATATATACATATTTTTGTTATTTTCATTGTTTTCTTTTTTTTTTGTTTCATCATTTTTTGACACTATGTACACCTATCTAAGGGTAGTATTTCTTAAGATAAAGTCCATTCCAAGGGTGGGATAACTCGATCCCCTCAGCATTGACTAGCCTATAGGCGTTGCCAGGATGCACAACCTGAATCACGTACGGTCCTTCCCAATTGGGTTGGAGTTTAGAACGCGGCCCACCAGGTTTTACAAACATTCTTTTCACTACCATTTCACCGACTTGAAATTTCCTTTCAATGACCTTCTTTTGATAAAAACGTGTGAGTCTGTTTTGATATACCCGTGCGTGCTCGGCAGCGGCCAGCAGTTTCTCATCTAAGAGTTCTAATTGGGCAAGGAGTGAATCACGACGTTCGTCGAGGGGGAGATCCTTATCCAATTGTACTCTTAGAGAGGGGACCAGAATTTCGTACGGAACTACCGCCTCCATCCCATAAGTGAGGGCGAACGGGGTTTGCCCAGTGGGAGTACGGATTGAAGTGCGATAGGCCCATAGAGCTTCAATCAACTTTTCTGACCAATCCGAGAACTTGTTAGACTCGCATGTCTTTTTTATGATTTTAATCAGTGTTTTATTAGTGGCCTCTGCTTGGCCATTACCTTGTGGATAATACGGTGATGAATGATGCAATGTAATTTTATACCTTTTGCAGAGGTCCTGAAGGTCCTGAGAAATGAATTGCGGTCCATTGTCGGTGATGATCGTGCTTGGAATGCCGAACCTGGCGATGATGTTCTTCATGATAAATTTGCAGACTGTTGATGCTTTAACCTCCACGTAAGCTTCGGCTTCGGCCCATTTGGTAAAGTACTCCGTTGCAGTAAGGATGAATGATTTTTACTTAGTGAGGGAGTAAGGATTACCGAGAGGACCAATGACATCGAAAGCCCACATGGAGAAAGGCCATGGGGAGGATACTGGATGAAGTGAAGAAGATGGGGAATGAATTTTATCGGCGTGAAGTTGACACTTGACACACCTACGGACATAGACGGCACAATCCTCTTCCATGGTGGGCCAGTAAAAGCCTTACCGAAGGATTTTCTTGGCAAGCATTTGGTTGTTCACATGGCCACCGCACACACCAGAGTGTGCTTCCTCGACGCATTTCCATACCTCCTCTTCGTCGAGACATCTTAGAAGAACACCAGTAAGACTTCTCTTGT
Organism: Amorphophallus konjac; assembly: GCA_022559845.1. Taxonomy (NCBI): domain Eukaryota; kingdom Viridiplantae; phylum Streptophyta; class Magnoliopsida; order Alismatales; family Araceae; genus Amorphophallus; species Amorphophallus konjac. The sequence goes on along the minus strand of CM040128.1, from coordinate 63,859,395 downwards.
ATAGCACTTCTCCGACCAGCACGTACCTCTGTGCCACCCTCCTTATGGCTTTTCTATCTTCCGATGTGGCTTCTTCAGGGTAGGATTGATCTTTGCAATACTTGGCAATTTCGTAAAACCATGGCTTCTCCTCATCAGCCAATTCTTCTTCTAATTCTGTCAACATAATTTCCCTTTTCTCAAGGATTTCTTCCTGTAGGGACTTTCTTGCTATCCTGTCCTTGATATTTACGTATGAAGCGTCATCGATTGCAGGGGCGTGACGCTTGTAGACGTGAATGGTATCAAACCATCTTCCTAGAGGGAACCTTAGAGATGATGCCAATGAGGCGAGAGCATCGGCCAGAATGTTCTAATGATGAGGGACATGGACAAAGATCAATTTGGCGAACAATTTGGCAAAGGCAGCAGTGAGTTCTTGGTATGGCTTGAGCTTGGGATCGCGAGTGCGATATTTGGTGAGCACCTGGCGAAGAATGAGTTGACTATCACCTATGACTCATGTTGTGTAGTGGACAGCGGATCTAGAGGTGAGGGGTGAATAGATCAGCCCCACTTTTCGCAATGCGGCCCTCTAAACAGCTAGTTAAAATGAATTACAGCGGAATAGAAACTAGCTTCCAAGAATGCTATGATTCACTTAGCAAGATAAGCAAGATATATAATAATTCAATCCTAAGCATGCACCTAGAACGATTCAATCACACAAGCAAACCACGCTAGACAGGATTTTTAAGGTGGTTCGGACTGAATCCTCAGCCCTACGTCCACCCCTCACCAAAACCCGGTGAGGCTTCACTTGTGCAGCGCACCAAACCGCAAATCGGAAACCACCGATTGCCTTCCTACTAACCAACGGTAGGGACGTCAACACCGCAGATCGAAAACACCTCCGATTGCCTTCCTACTAACCAACAGTAGGGACGAATCACAACTTCAATGTTTAATCAATATTGAAAGGAAAACAAATGTGAATGAACTAAGACAAGAAATTGAGTTATGAGTAGAAATGAATTGGCCCTTGTATGAAATGTTGATCAGCAACAAGGCTCCTCTTAGCTTCAACTCAATCTTCTTGATTCACCCTTGATTGGATGAATGTTCTTCACGGAGTACTGTTCACGTGAACAGTACCTCTTCCTTCAATTCTTCTCTCTTGATCTTCTCTTTGAATTTCTTTGAATGAATGAAGGAGATGATGAAGCTACCTTGAACCTTGATTACTTCTTTAGCTTCTAGGAGTTTGAATGCTTGAAATATCACCTTGGATGAGCTTGAAAGAACTTGAATGGATGAAGATGATTTCCCTTGATAGTGAGCTTCAATGGATCCCCTTGAGATGATGAAGAGGATGGATGAAGATTTGATGAAGAGCTTCTTCCCGGAGTATCTTGATTTCCTTCTTGAAGTATACTCCTTCTAGCTTTCTTTGATCACCCTTCTTGCCCTTGATTGCTTCTTGCTTTGTAGGAGGTTGCTTGGCTTCAGATCTGAGCTTGAATCACCTTGGATGGATGAAGAACTTCCTCCCGAAACACTGTTCAACTAGGTGCTACAGTAGCTCGAAAATGGGCTCCCTTGAAGGCTTGAAGCATTAGGGTTTTCATCCCCTCATGTGTTGGTTTTATAGACCTTGAATGGTCTATAGACAAGCCTCAGACCAGATCCACAATTTGTGGGAGATTAGGTGACATTTGGATTAAAGAAATCAAGGTTGAATGGCCCTTTTCGAAGTTGGAAACAAAGTCAAAAATGAAGGCTCGGGGCTGGCGGTCGATCGGAATTCATGGGCCGGTCGACCGGAACCTGCTGCAGCCAGAAAGTTTCGGCTCTGGCAAAACCGGTCGACCGGACGCCTGGGGGCGGTCGACCGAAACCTATAACAATGTCAACATTTCAGTTCTGGGAAAACCGGTCGACCGGAAAAGTAGGGGCGGTCGACCGAAATCTGTAATTCCTGGAGTGTTTCGTTTCTGGAAGAACCGGTCGACCGGAAAGGCAGGGGCGGTCGACCGAAACCTGTAAAACGTGGAATTCTTAGGCTCTGGCAAATCTGGTCGACCGGCCAAGGTGTGTAGGTCGACCGGAAACACCTATACCTGTAAAAATGAAGTGTTAGACCAATGAAACATGTTCATAAGTCAAGATATTCATGTCCTCATCAATGTCATGAATTTTGGGATTGAAATCAACGTAGAATATGCTTTGAGCATTTCTAAATTTTTTTCCGGGGGCTCCGCCCCCGGAAACCCCCGCAAGGGGCGCTGCCCCCTTGACCCCCGCGACCTGACCGGGCAGGTCGATCCCCGTGCGAGGGCACAACATTGAGCTTTCATGTGCATATCTGTCATAAACACAACAGAACATATGTCAGTCATATAAGAGTGAAAAACAACAATGACGAATAGTGTTTAGCCATTATCAAAACCAAGAATATCACAGAACACATATGACCATAGAATGATGTCGAATGACCCAAGTGACCATATGAAACTCAAATAACCACAGGGGCACAACATTCTCCCCCTTTTTGATGATGGCAACACTGTGAGTCATTATATGGCAAGGTGTATGACATATGCAGCCTGTGCAGCTCAAGATCCATGATATTGAAATATGTGAATGCGGATATGTATATATGAAGGATCAAAGCATGTGAATAATGCATGTGAATGCTATGCACAAACCCACTACATGGGAATGTAATGCACAAACCCTTATGATAGATGAAGGTTCTCTCCCCTTCTCTCCCTCTTTGACAACATACAAGCACACAGCTCCTATAAAGGACGCCCACAAAGAATTTATGATACCACTTACAAAGGACTCACACAAAGAATTCTCCCCCTTTGCCAACAGCAAAAAGGAGTGAGAAAGTGAAATGTATGTGAGACCAGAACTGAAAGAAATGAAGAGCAAGCCATTATATGCAAACCTGAAACATGCCGTGAGCAACATATATGGTTCAAAGCTAATGAGATCCGAATTCATCAATAGAGTTCGAAAAGCAGCTACATTCAAGATGTAATAGAAATGAACCAAAAGATGCATGTCATGGCAGTGCTTAACCTTCCCTTGTCTTATATATCCACATTCCATAACCACAAAGGGAATAACACAAAAACTAGTATTGAGGCTAAACAATCATGACTAGAGCATGGAGTTGGATGATTGAAGCAAGAGGTTTCATATTTTGATTTTCAACATCTTTAGTATTTGAAGGCACATGACTCATATTTTACGAGCAATCAAGTCTAGTACATGCCTCCTAGCCGTAAGAATACACGTTGTTTAGACGCCAGTATTCCTAGGTATTTGGCAAGACTGACTGTCATGCTGCAAGATGAACAGAGATAGCAAAGTCACGTCATGACATATCCAAACTCATTTCATTGATGAGAAGATATGTTTCTCAGCAATTATGCCATTGCTCTGCCTAGAGTCTAAAAGTTTTAAGACAGAGATAACAGGGGCACATCATGACATATGCATTTGTCACTTGATTTGATGACATGACATGTTTCTCCGTGCAACAATATCATTGCTCTGTCAGAATGATTTTCAGAAATTCCAGCTCATCAAGATGTTTAGAAACAATACTAAACTCTAGAGTTTCACCAAGATTACCATAAAGTCTGGATTTTCAGATTTCAGGATAGTCATGCAAAGCACAATATGCAATCGTTAGTTAAGGTCTATTAAATCCACATAACATAGATGATTTCAAAAGAAATATCAGAACTTCAAGGAAATCATTAAATCTGAACCATTGTCATTGAATGAACAATCATCAAGGCACATAATAGAAAGCTCTTACACCATATATTCGCTAGTCTCATGAGCTCATATTCAGACTGTGAGCCAAGAAATGTAGATTGCGAGAGGTTAAGAGATTCAACAAAACTCCCCCTAAGGATATGCAATGGATGCACGAAGGAGTGATGTTTGTAAGCACATGTAATGATAACAGTCAAGAGGAGAATGACCTGAAACATGCAGGGGTTGTCATGAATTTGGCAGAAATGATGTGCATGACCCAACACATGGTTGTACACTTATTAAATGCAACAGAATGAATTTGAAGCATATGCATGAATGCTGCACAAGGACAACTCCCCCTTACTATATGGCCTATATGCGACAATGACGCATGGTACTTGGCGGAGGTGAAACCTCACGCATATTGAGTGCTTCGTGACAAGCATAACTTGCCCTACCATACATCAACATTTGATATACCATTGCCATGCGAGAATGATGCTATGTGACACCATATGCAACATAAACCGTATAATGCATTATGAACATGAACTCAATTCATTATTATGCATCTACATGCAATGCGACACCATATGCAAGATGACATATAAATAATGCATGGACAAATGCAACAACACACAACTAAATGAAACAAGATTATCATATCAAGGTTTGTTAGCCTGAGGTCGGCAAAGACCAAGCTCCCTTCTGAGTGTTGAAAACCTGTCATTACACAAGGGCTTGGTAAAGATATCAGCAATCTGATTCAATGTATCAACAAAATGCAGTTCAAAGTTTTTCTTACCGACCTCATCTCTAATGAAGTGATGCCTAATCTCAATATGCTTAGTCCTAGAGTGCTGGACTGGATTTTTGGCAAGGTTGATAGCACTAGTGTTATCACACAAAATCGGGACACAACCAAGATCCACCAAGTAGTCTTGGAGTTGGTGTTTAATCCACAACACTTGGGTGCCACAACTCCCCGCAGCAACATATTCTGCCTCCGCGGTTGAGAGGGCAACCGAGTGTTGTTTCTTGGAGGCCCAAGAAACTAAACACCCGCCTAGAAACTGGCAATAGCCACTAGTACTCTTGCGATCCAGCTTTCATCCAGCGTAGTCCGCATCAGAATAAGATATAAGAGATAAATCACATGATGACGGATACCACAATCCCAAATCTTGAGTGCCGGCAAGATATCGAAGGATACGTTTGACGGCAGTCAAATGGGATTCTCTAGGACTAGCTTGAAATCGAGCACAAAGGCAAACACTAAACTGGATATCTGGTCGGGATGCAGTCAAGTAAAGCAAAGAACCAATCATACCTCTATAGACCTTTGCATCCACCAATTTACCATTTTCATCCGAATCCAGTGAAGTTGATGTGCTCATAGGAGTTGCAATGATTTTACAATTTGCCATGTCAAATCTTTTCAACAGCTCTTAATGTATTTGGCTTGATTTATGAAGCATCCGTCTTCTCCTTGGTTGACCTGCAAACCGAGAAAGAATTGAAGTTCTCCCATTAGGCTCATCTCAAATTCGCTAGTCATGAGGTTAGCAAATTCCTCACACATTTCAGATTTAGTAGAACCAAACACAATGTCATCAACATAAATTTGAACAATCAAGATATTTTTACCTTGCTTCTTGGTGAAAAGTGTTTGATCTACCTTACCTCGTGTGTACCCTTTTTCAATGAGGAATGAGCTTAGCCTTTCATACCAAGCTCTTGGTGCTTGCTTAAGTCCATAAAGCGCCCTGTCTAGCTTATATACAAAATCTGCATTGTTAGAGTTCTCAAAGCCAGGGGGCTGCTCAACATAGACTTCTTCTTTGATCAAGCCATTCAAGAAAGCACTTTTAACATCCATTTGATAGAGCTTTATTCTAAGGGAGCATGCAAAGGCAAGTAAAATTCTGATGGCTTCGAGTCTAGCAACTGGGGCATAAGATTCATCAAAGTCGACCCCAAACTCTTGGTTATACCCTTGAGCTACCAATCTAGCTTTATTTCGTATTATCTTGCCATCCTCACTTAGTTTGTTCCTAAAGACCCATTTAGTGCCTATGACAGATTGTGACGAAGGTCTAGGAACAAGATGCCAAACTTGATTTCTTTCAAACTGGTTTAACTCTTCTTGCATGGAATTTATCCAGTTTTCATCTTTTAAGGCTTCATCAATGTTTTTGGGTTCATGCTGCGAGACAAGAGCAAGTTGATCTAATTCTTCCACAATTTTAAAATGTGACATAGTTCTAGGTGGGTCATTCAAGCTACCAATGACATTCTCCAAGGGATGATCCTTAAGAATTCTATTATTTGTAGAATCGTTACCTTCTCCTGGAGCTTGATCCCTTGCATTGCTTGATTCGGCTAGGTCACCATCTTCTTTTATTTCTTCTTGTGGAGGATCACACTTGTCCTTTATGCTTAGGAATTCCCCATCTTCATCATTTTTCCTGCAAGAGTTATCATTGTTAGAATCATGATATTCATCAAAGGAAACATGGGGTGATTCTTCCACAGTTTGATTTTTGATATTGTAAATTCTATAAGCCCTAGATCTATCAGAATATCCAAGGAATATACCTTCATCGCTCTTGGGCTCGAATTTATCTAAGTCTCTTTTATCATTGTTGTGAATGAAACATTTCGATCCAAACACTTTCATATGTGAGAGAGAGGGTTTTTTACCTTTTAGCAACTCATAAGGAGTCTTTTTGGTGTGTGGCCTTACCATAGAGCGGTTGATAATGTAACATGCTGAGTTTATCGCTTCAGCCCAAAATCTCCTTGGAAGTTACCGTTCAGCAAGCATGGTTCTTGCCATCTCTACAAGTGTTCGGTTTCTTCTTTCAACTACACCATTTTGCTCCGGCGTTCTTGGTGAAGAGAATCGGTGTGTAATTCCTTCAGCCCTGCAAAGATTATAGAAATTAGCATTTTCAAATTCACCACCATGATCAGATTGAATCTTGGAAAGTTTAAACTCACCATCCTGCTTTATCTTCATGTAGAGTGCCTGAAACTCATCAAAAGCATCATTTTTATGTGTGAGAAAGAAAACCCATGTGAACCTAGAAAAATCTTCCACCAAGACATATCCATATTTTCTACCACTTAAGCTAGCAGTTCTGGTTGGGCCAAATAGGTCCATATGAATTAGCTCGAGTGGTTTGGATGATGTATTTTCAGATCTTCCCTTGAATGATTTTCTAGTTTGTTTACCTATGGCACATGCATCACACAATTTATTTTCTTGTTTAAAGGATAGTTCAGGCAAACCTTTTACCATTGAATGCTTCAAGAGTTTATGCAATACATTGTAGCTAGCATGTCCTAGTCTACGATGCCATAACCAAGCAATTTCAGATTTTGGTGCAGCAAGACAAAGGTTTAAATGAGCAGGATCATCTAAGTCAATCATGTAAACATTGTTAACTCTCTTACCAGAAAATTTTACCTTATCAGATTTTGGTTCAAGAATTCTGCATTCATGAGAGTCAAACAACACTTTGTGACCCTTATCACACAATTGACTTATGCTTAGTAGGTTATATTTCAATCCTTCAACTAGCAACACATTTCCAATGGAGTTGGAGAGGTTATTACCTACATTACCTGTTCCAATTATTTTTCCTTTGTTGTTTCCTCCAAATGTGACGTATCCTCCTTCTTTTTCCTCCAAGAGATAAAATTTTGATTTGTCTCCCGTCATGTGTCTTGAACAGCCGCTATCAAGGTACCACCTGTTATGCATGGCTGCAAGACATTCCTGCACAAGCAATTAAGCAATGGTGTTTGGAACCCAACCAAATTTGGGTCCCTTCAAACTTTTCAGAATTTCAAAACATGAAACCATTTCTTTTGGAATCCAAACCTTCTTAACATTCATGCTTTGTTTGCTTGGAGCAGGAAATTGGTTTTTCTTTTCAGCTTTGACATTCACATTTTGTTTAGAAGCTCTTTGTTGAATTTTGTGGAAGTTTAAAAAGGTTTGCTTCTTAAACCATTGAGGCCGTTGGTTGGTTTTGGGTTGAAAGTGATTGTTTTGCTACCTAGGGGATTGAAACTTATAGGATTGCTGAATACATGAATCACAATTTCCCCAAAAGTATGGTGGTGGCCTATATGAGTGTGCAATGTAATTGTGGTGAAATCTGGAAGGTTGAGCATGCAATGGCCAAGGAAGTGTTGACCTATGTTGCGGGGAAGGTCGACCTTTCTTAGGCTTTTGGATAGGCTTTTTAGGAATTTCAGTTACTACCTCTTCAATCTTTTCTTTTCCTTTGGATGTTATTTTTGAGGTTGAAGCATCAGAAGAGGAAACAAATGTGACTGTTTTTAACCCAATTGGCCTTTTGTTTGTAGGTTCAAAACCTAACCCTTCCTTGTTGAAGTTCATTCTAGTACCTAGCAATGCATCTAGGTTTTCTCTTCCATCCACAAATTTTTCTAAAGATTGTTGTTTATCCTTCAACTCTTTTTGTAGGTTTTCGATATTTTGAAGAAGTTGAATGTTGACTTGTTTGACAGCTTCATACTTTTCATTGCTCAATTTACTATCTTTTTCATAGCTTTGCATTTTGAGCTTCATGCCATCAATTTCATTTCTCAAATCCTCATTTTCAGTTTCCAAGTCAGCCATTTCTTTTCTTCCTTCCTCCAAATCCTCAATCATCTTCTTAAGATCTTCAATTTCAGTCTCAAGTAGAGCATTCTTATCATTCATATTATGATCATGCACAAATGAGTTAATTTTCTTTTTCAATGATTTATTCTCCTTTTTGTACATTTCATATTTTTCCATGAGTTGTATGTATGCATCCTCCCAATCATCAGTTGTATAATTTTCAAATGGAGAATTTACCTCAGTTTCTTCATCACCTTTGGCCATAAGACAGAAATCTTCCTTTTCATTTTTCGAGGAGCTAGTTCCGTCATCACTTTCCTCTTCATCGCTCCATGTGGACACCATGGCCTTGTTCTTCTTCTTGCCCTTCCATTTGTCGGCCTTTTTGAATCTATCGGGACAATCATTCTTGAAATGTCCTAGTTTATTGCAAGAATAGCAAATGATTTTATCAGGTTTCTTAAAGTTTTCAGAATTAGATTTGAAACCATTTCTTACCTTTGACCTTCCTCTCATGAAGCTCTTACCTTTCTTTCTCAGGAATTTCTTGAACTTACGTGTGAGCATGGCTACGTCATCCTCATCTCGCTCGCTTTCCGAATCCTCACCTTCATCGGAAGAGCCTTGACGGCTGGGCCCTGCTTTAAGAGCTAGGGACTTCTTCTTAGGTGCCTCAGCCTCTTTGTTCTTGAGGTTGATCTCATAGGTCATTAATGACCCAATGAGTTCATCTACCTTGGTGGTTGCTAGATCTCTCGACTCTTCAACCACGGTAGCCTTTGTGTGCCACGCTGTAGTCAGTGATCTGAGAATCTTTCTTATAATTTCCTGTTCTGAATATTTCTTTCCCAAATCAGTCAAACTGTTAGTAAGCACAGTTAATCGAGCATACATATCTTGAATTGATTCATCAGGCTTCATGCGGAACATTTCATATTCAGAAACTAAGATGTTGGCTTTTGTTTCTCGTACCTGAGAGGTTCCTTCATAGATTACCTCTAACTTATCCCACATTTGTTTTGCAGATGCGCAGGTAGCCACTCTTGAGAATTCTACTGGATGGAGTGAGCATTGCATAATGTGTTTAGCATTCCAGTTGACGGTTGATTGCCTTATCTGTTCTTTGGTCCACAAGTCTTCCTTTTCCGTAAGCTCATACGGACCTTTGCTGATCACTCGCCAAAGTTCGTAGTCTTGGGCGCGAATAAACACCTGCATGCGATGTTTCCAATAAGGATAGTTAGTTCCACTAAAGTAAGGAGGCCTATTCACAGCATGTCCTTCGGGTAGAAAACCCTTAGACGCTGATCCACCATTTCCCTCAAGGTCGTTGGACCCCATAATGAGAGATTAGGCTCTGATACCACTTGTTGTGTAGTGGACAGCGGATCTAGAGGGGAGGGGTGAATAGATCAGCCCCACTTTTCACAATGCGGCCCTCTAAACAGCTAGTTAAAATGAATTACAGCGGAATAGAAACTAGCTTCCAAGAATGCTATGATTCACTTAGCAAGATAAGCAAGATATATAATAATTCGATCCTAAGCATGCACCTAGAACGATTCAATCACACAAGCAAACCACGCTAGACAGGATTTTTAAGGTGGTTCGGACTGAATCCTCAGCCCTACGTCCACCCCTCACCAAAACCCGGTGAGGCTTCACTTGTGTAGCGCACCAAACCGCAAATCGGAAACCACCGATTGCCTTCCTACTAACCAACGGTAGGGACGTCAACACCGCAGATCGGAAACACCTCCGATTGCCTTCCTACTAACCAACGGTAGGGACGAATCACAACTTCAATGTTTAATCAATATTGAAAGGAAAACAAATGTGAATGAACTAAGACAAGAAATTGAGTTATGAGTAGAAATGAATTGGCCCTTGTATGAAATGTTGATCAGCAACAAGGCTCCTCTTAGCTTCAACTCAATCTTCTTGATTCACCCTTGATTGGATGAATGTTCTTCACGGAGTACTGTTCACGTGAACAGTACCTCTTCCTTCAATTCTTCTCTCTTGATCTTCTCTTTGAATTTCTTTGAATGAATGAAGGAGATGATGAAGCTACCTTGAACCTTGATTGCTTCTTTAGCTTCTAGGAGTTTGAATGCTTGAAATATCACCTTGGATGAGCTTGAAAGAACTTGAATGGATGAAGATGATTTCCCTTGATAGTGAGCTTCAATGGATCCCCTTAAGATGATGAAGAGGATGGATGAAGATTTGATGAAGAGCTTCTTCCCGGAGTATCTTGATTTCCTTCTTGAAGTATACTCCTTCTAGCTTTCTTTGATCACCCTTCTTGCCCTTGATTGCTTCTTGCTTTGTAGGAGGTTGCTTGGCTTCAGATCTGAGCTTGAATCACCTTGGATGGATGAAGAACTTCCTCCCGAAACACTGTTCACGGAGGTGCTACAGTAGCTCGAAAATGGGCTCCCTTGAAGGCTTGAAGCATTAGGGTTTTCATCCCCTCATGTGTTGGTTTTATAGACCTTGAATGGTCTATAGACAAGTCTCAGACCAGATCCACAATTTGTGGGAGATTAGGTGACATTTGGATTAAAGAAATCAAGGTTGAATGGCCCTTTTCGAAGTTGGAAACAAAGTCAAAAATGAAGGCTCGGGGCTGGCGGTCGATCGGAATTCATGGGCCGGTCGACCGGAACCTGCTGCAGCCAGAAAGTTTCGGCTCTGGCAAAACCGGTCGACCGGACGCCTGGGGGTGGTCGACCGAAACCTGTAACAATGTCAACATTTCAGTTCTGGGAAAACCGGTCGACCGGAAAAGTAGGGGCGGTCGACCGAAATCTGTAATTCCTGGAGTGTTTCGTTTCTGGAAGAACCGGTCGACCGGAAAGGTAGGGGCGGTCGACCGAAACCTGTAAAACGTGGAATTCTTAGGCTCTGGCAAATCTGGTCGACCGGCCAAGGTGTGTAGGTCGACCGGAAACACCTATACCTGTAAAAATGAAGTGTTAGACCAATGAAACATGTTCATAAGTCAAGATATTCATGTCCTCATCAATGTCATGAATTTTGGGATTGAAATCAACATAGAATATGCTTTGAGCATTTCTAAAAAATTTTCCGGGGGCTCCGCCCCCGGAAACCCCCGCAAGGGGCGCTGCCCCCTTGACCCCCGCGACCTGACCGGGCAGGTCGATCCCCGTGCGAGGGCGCAACATTGAGCTTTCATGTGCATATCTGTCATAAACACAACAGAACATATGTCAGTCATATAAGAGTGAAAAACAACAATGACGAATAGTGTTTAGCCATTATCAAAACCAAGAATATCACAGAACACATATGACCATAGAATGATGTCGAATGACCCAAGTGACCATATGAAACTCAAATAACCACAGGGGCACAACAACTCACAATTCAGTGATACGAAAAGAATGAGCGAGTTCTAGGCCAGCTAGAAGAGCTTCATATTCAGCTATGTTGTTGGTAACGGGGAATTTAAGCTGATATGCCAGTGGGAATGTAAGGCCTTTAGGCGACAGGAGGGCAATGCCGATTCCTTTCCCTTGGGAATTCAGAGCTCCATCAAAATATAACGTCCACATGCAATCATCTGATTGGTTGATGGATATTAGTTCCTCATCTGGAAATTCTGATTGGACAGGATCGAATCTGGGAAGAGGATGGTGAGCGAGATGCTCGGCTATAGCATACCCTTTAATCGCCTTTTGCTGGACGTAGACGATGTCAAACTGAGAGAGAAAACTTTGCCAGCGTGCTAATCTATCCGTAAGGACAGATTTTTCTAGAAGGAACTTGATAGGGTTCATTCGGGCAATCAGATGGACTTCATGAGCTAGAAAGTAATGTTTCAACTTCTGCACTACCCAGACAAGGGCGGCACAAGTTTTCTCCATAGCCGTGTACTTCTGCTCACAGGGGTTGAGGAGTTTGGACAAGTAATAGGTCGCCCTTTCCTTGCCCGCTTCATCGGCTTGTGCTAGGACAGCTCCCACGGAGTCTTCCAGGACTGAGACATAAAGGATTAAAGGTCTGCCTGGCGTGGGTGGAATTAGAACGGGTGAATTGGCCAGATACTCTTTCAATCCTTCAAAAGCTTTTTGGCATTTAGAATTCCAAAGGAATTCTACTTCTGACTTAGTTAACTCGTAGAAAGGTTTGCACCTTTGTGAGTGCTGTGACACAAATCGACGAATGAATTGCAACCTTCCAATCAAACCTCGAACTTCTCTCAGATTTCTCGGAGGTGGCATCTCCCTGATTGCTTTAGCTTTGTTGGGATCTATTTCAATACCCCTTTTACTCACCATGAAACCAAGCAATTTGCCTGACGAAACACCAAATACGCACTTTTTTGGATTCATTTTCAAATTGAACTCTCTGGATCTTTGCAGCACCTTATCTAGAACTTTCAGGTGTTCTGCCCTAGTCCTAGATTTGACCAATAAATCATCCACGTATACCTCTAAATACACATGCATCATGTCATGGAATATTGCCATCATAGCCCTTTGATAAGTAGCTCCAGCATTCTTTAAACCAAATGGCATGATCAAATAGCAATAAGTTCCCCAAGGTGTGGTGAATGATATTTTCTCCTGATCTTCTTCCGCCAAACGGATCTGATTATACCCCGAAAATCCATCCATAAACGAGAGAGTTTCATAGCCTGCTGTATTATCAACCAACACGTCAATGTGAGGCAAGGGAAAGTCATCTTTTGGACACGCGCGGTTAAGGTCCCGAAAATCGATACAGATTCTCACCTTTCCATCTTTTTTCATGACCGGGACAATGTTTGCCACCCATTGAGGATATAGGATGACTCTAATAAACGTGACTTTGTGGAGCTTATCGACTTCCTCCTTCATCTTCAAAGCCATATGGGGGTGGAAACGTCTTAACCTTTGCTTTATCGAGACGGACCCTGGTTTTAACGTTAGGCGATGTTCGACTAGGGTAGAATCCAATCCCGGCATATCCTCGTAGCTCCATGCGAACGTGTCCCTGTACTCCTTTAGAACCTTGATCAATTCCTCCTCTTCAGATGTCGGCAAATTATCGCTTATGAGGATGATCCTAGGGTCTTCCTCGGTCCCCAGATTGATCTCTTTGGTGGGTTCTTCTATAGCGGCTGATGGTTCGTCAAACCTCCTCATTCCGCTAGCATATGCGTCAGCCGCGTCCTCATATTCTTCGTCCCCTTCTTCAATAGGGTACTCTTCATCTGTGAGCTCATAAACTCCGTATCCCTCATCAATTGTGCAATCCTCCTCACATTCTAACTCTGGCAGATGGATGGGATTTTCTAGCAATTGAGGAATGGCTAGAAAGGCTTGACACCTATTGGCTAGATCTAGAAGGAATCGACGAGGAATTTCCCTACCCTTGGATTTTCTTCTAGGTACTACCCTTGACTCGCTATTCCTAACCTGACTGACTTGTTCTACAGACGAAGAAGAAGTTGAAGAATGTACAGGAAGAGACCCCTCGATAGAGGGGTAAAGAAGGTCGCTCAAGGAACGTTGAATGAGTGGCCCGTAAGTCGGGGCACACTCGTGAGAGATGTAGGAGGTCTCCTCAAAGGAGATGCACTGTTGAGGAGTTCGAAAATCGACGTTTTTTTTTTATTTTCATTTTCAATTACAAAACAATTGAAAGAGATTAGAGAATGGGAGGAGGGAACTATAGCTAGGGGGTTACATGGCTCATTGAGCAGATCATGGTTGAAGATTTGGCATGGGCTGAGAAATCCACGCAAGAATGTGAGTAGAGAAGGGGACCTGGGAATATCATCAGATAAACGTCGGGTCCAAGAAAGAGTCAGCAGCAACGGCTGAGGAGAATGATCAGAGAGAATGACGGAAAGTGATCCGTCAGTGGCAACTTTCTCTTGGCGAGGAAAACTTGGAATTTCGGCAATGTCAACGACATCTTTTGGTACCTCGGAGATCAAAAGTGGTCCCTCTAAGTCTGGAGGCGAGAACATCTGTTGTAGTGCCATAGAAATATCCTGTATATCAAACCACTTGTTCCACTCACAATCCGGGTCACCGTGTTTCCCCTTCTTTGCATCTCTCGAGCAACTTTCAGCTAAGTAGGCAATTTGCAATTTCCCATGTGATTATCGCGGGTAATCCCCTAACTGTATAACCGGACCCTTTCTGAAATGAGAGTACAAGGTCCATGTAAGAGGTCCCTCATATGCTTCAAGTGGCCCTTCAAAGCCTAGGCCGGCTCTAAGGGTTAACTTTGTCTTCTTTGGCAACTTCAGTCTCCCTTGTAATTGTGCCCCCAAACCTTTGCCCTGTTGATAGCCAATGTTTCTCATGATCTCCCATCCCTTAGCATGGGAAGGGTGACGTGACTTCGGTGTTGGAAGTGGCTTTTGTGTAAAATGGGTGCGACGAGGGTCACACACATCTAGCAGTGAAAGAATTGGCCGGTGAGTTGGCCAAACAGAAGGCAATGAGGTATTAATAGCGTCCACTGTAGAAAAGATGGGCATGCTATTTACCTTGATAATCCAAGCCTTGTACGGAAACTTCAAGCATTGATGATTGGTGGAAGGCACCGCATTCATAACCTCAATGTAAGGGAGGCCCAGTATGGCCTTGAATGTGGGATCCATATCAAGGATATGGAATTCCGTGAAGACTGATGCAGGGCCCAATTCTACATTCAAGATAACCATCCCCATTGGCGGTTTTTTGCTATTATCATAGGCCGTAACCGTGATTGATGAAGGCCTTATCTGTTCCGTGTCAACTCCACATGATTGGAGGGTGATCATAGAGATCATATTTATAGACGCACCAGTGTCCACCAAACATGGGTCTACAGGCACCCCATTGATCTTGACTGCAATACACAAAGCATATTTTCGAGCCTCCTTGGGGGCAAGCTCATGGTGGTGAAATACAATAGCCGGTTGCGTATCAGTTGGCGTCAATACTGACGAGATTTTCTCCACTGGGAGATCCTCATTTACCATAACCCTCTGAAGATACTCCATCAAGGCGTCTTGATGGGTTTTCGACCTCTTGATTAGCTCGAGAATGGAGATCCGAGCTGGTGTTTTATCCAAGTGTTTCAACAGGTCATATTGTGTCCCGGGGATAGACTCCTCTGGCTGTTCTTCGGTGTCTTTCTCCGGCTGAGATTGCTCGGGGACCTAACTGTTTTGGGGAAAAATCCGATGGAACATCCTTCCACTACGGAGCACCATGGCTTGTGGTTTTGGCGGCACCTTTATAGAGTTAGATATGGGGTTTAGCAAGGGTTCGAGGGGTAGTGGTGGAGGAACAATTGATGAAGCGGGGACAATAATAGGTGTAGGGGCTTTGATGAGTGGTTTGTTAGGTGGAGGCATGGTGGGAGTGGATGAAGCCTCAGATGGACGGCGAATGATAAGGGGTTTAAAAGGTGGAGGCATAGTAGAGGTTGATGGTGTCCCGGATGGGTGATGAATAATGAGGGGTTTCGAGGGTAAAGGGGTTGTGGTGGAGGTAGATGGTGCCTCGGAAGGGTGTTGGACAATAATGGGTTTGTTTAGTGGAGGCGGAATGAGGGCGGATGATGAAGTGGAGGCGTGAGAGATAATGAGAGGTTTTGGTGGTAACGGTGTTATGGTGGAGGTGGAGGACACCTCGGAAGGGTGTTGGGCAATGGGGGGTTTGTTTAGTGGAGGCGGAATGAAGGTGGATGATGAAGTGGAGGCGTGAGAGATAATGAGAGATTTTGGTGGTAACGGTGTTATGGTGGAGGTGGAGGGTGTGAGCGACGTCACGCGGTTCGGGGAAGAGCGGAGAGGACACGGAGCGCGCGCGGGCTCCTCTTTTCTTTCTTTTGGTGTTTGTTTGCTGCAACACAGAAATAAGAGAAGAGAGAGAAGGGGCCACCACGGGAGATTGCTCCGGCGGGGCGAGCGGGACAAGTGTGATATAGCAAAATATGGGGTTTAAATGGCCATAGCGGGAAGTGACTCGCCGCGGCCTCGGGGGGACGGGAATGGTGCAAAAATTAAATAACAAGAATTGAAACGGCCATTGGGGAAGTGACTCGCCGCGGCCTCGAGAATATGAGCAGATAATAAGATGACAGAATATAGAGAGAATACAAAGAGCGGGAATTTAAACGGCCATTGGGGAAGTGACTCGCCGCGGCCTCGAGAACACAAACAGATAAGAATATAACGTATAAGAACGTGAATTTAAACGGCCATTGGGGAAGTGACTCGCCGCGGCCTCGAGAACACGAATAGATAAGAATATAACATATAAGAACGGGAATTTAAACGGCCATTGGGGAAGTGACTCGCCGCGGCCTCGAGAATATGAGCAGAATATAACAGAGTATAAAGAGAATATAAGAACGAAAATTTAAACGGCCATTGGGGAAGTGACTCGCCGCGGCCTCGAAAATAAGATGTGATCGCCAGGGGCCGAAAGACCCCAAAATAAGAAAGTGATCGCGCCTACCTCAAGAGCGGGAGATGGCGGGTTGCTTCTTCCTCTCCCTCCGGCCGGCCGACGGAGAGGGCTTTCCTCGGCTACCCTTTCAAAACAACGACAAACAAATGACAAGTGGATTAGAAAGATAGAGGTGTAGTATTCAAATCCTTGCGATAAAAATAACGAAATGATGGCAAGACACACACCTGGTTGGTGTTATCTTTTAAACCCCTCTCGGACTCGAGTAGGAGGAAAATGAGATGATGGATGCAAGAAGTATAAAAGAAGAGGCGCCCTTATGAAGGGGGGTAGAGGATGCGAGATGATGAATGCAAAAGAACTACGAAGAAAAAAGGGGAAGAAAAGACTTATTGGATGAGCCGAGGGTGAAATCCGGCGGAGCTCCGGCAGCGTGGGGACGACGTGGAAGCGCGGTGGATGAAGACGACCTTCCTCTCGCGAGCGTGAGCACCCGAGAAGCCGGCAGAACCTCCACCTACAAAAGAACCCACGGGTTAGAAAATGACTCCGTAGCCTCTGGGCTCCGGCAGCCTATCGGATCACTTCTGAGCTCCTCCAGAACTGAGGGGGTGGGCCTCTATTTATAGGGCTCCGGAAGGTGGAGGCGTCCAGGACCCTGGACACCTCCATCAGGGCCGAAATAATATTTTATTCTATTTTTATTTATTTTTTGTAATATTTTTGTGGAGGCGTCCAGGGTCCCGGACGCCTCAAACAGGTCCACCGAAAATCGACGACGGCCGCACGCGGTTTGGCACAACGCGTGGTTTTGTGAGCGGCGCCCCGTGATTCAGAAATGGGCGCGTCCAGCTGGCTGGACGTCTCCATATTTTGGATTTTTTCACACACGACAAACCGTCGTTCGGTGGCCGGCGCCCGTGAGGGTTTTGATGGAGGCGTCCAGGGGCCTGGACGCCTCCAAAATTATATTATTTTTTATTTTTCTTTTGTCTTTTATACCAGGGCTGGCATTTTGATTTTTTTATTTGTTTTTATGGAGGCGTCCAGGGGTCTGGATGCCTCCATTAATATATATATATATTTTTTATTTTTTTATTTTTTTATGCCAACTAGCATTTTACAAACAATTTTTTTATTATTGTTTTTATGGAGGCGTCCAGGGGCCTGGACGCCTCCATTAATATATATATATATATATATATATATATATATATAGTTTTGGGCCCTGAGAAAAGAAATGAAATAAATTAGAAGTATGGGGCGTCCAGAGGCCTGGACACCCCCATTAAGACCCACCCGGGTCCTCAATCGGTGGCCGCCCGACAGTCAACATCTTGGTTCCGGAACCTCTTGATACGTCTGACTGGTGTTGATGCCGTCCGAATGCCGTGACGAGACGATTCCGGATGCCGAAAAAGGCAGAAGAAGACCCGAGAAAAGGAAGCACTCGAGTGATTCAAAATGCGTAAGCCGTTGCGGGGCGTTGTATAGTAATATGAGACTTTCTCAGGAGACGTCAGGAATGGCGTGTCTACAGCTGCCCCGCCTTGGCGCCTGCTTTGCAAGGGAGCGACACGTAGTGGAATGGTATCGAAGTGGAGTGGAGTGAAGTGGGAGCGGACTGATAAGTTGATGTCAAGGTGTGATGAGACACGCTTTTGACGTTACTGTTTGGAATCTTTCCTGGAGTTTCAATGAGGCGACCTTGAAGAAGGTCTTTCAAATATTGACGATTGCTTGGACGAAGATCAAATAAGGGAGGGTGAGATGTGCGCTCAGGCACGAAACAAAAGGAGACCAACTTCTCGGTGTGGAAGTACCTGGGTCATAAACCGGAGGTTTCACCTTTGGGGAGCGGTTACCAGCCAATGTGGAAGTGCTGCGGCCAAGGTGGGTCAAAAAAGGTAAAGGAATATCTGAGGGTCTGTCCAAACAAGGGTCTCCTTTGGAAAAGCAGCGTAGGGCTGTCTCAAGGAAACTCAGTATTTCATTCGGAGTGGAATATCTCATATTTGTGGGAATTGGAGCACAACGGCTTTCACAATCGAATCACTTGAATGATCTTCCGCAATAAATCAAAGTCCTATATGAATGCATGCTGGGTTCAAAGAAAAATTTAAAACAAACTAAAATAGAAAATAGCCAAGGATAATATTGTCAACTTGTGAAGAACGGGTCAGGATATCGACCCGGTGAGCTGATACTGGGCTGGGGCCCGTTTATCCGCGTACCAACTCACTGAATGGAACCGTCGTCCCCATTCTATCACAAGTTGACGGCCTATCCGTACAACCCAAATTCCTCTGGGATCATCACCATTTTTGTTGAAGGGGAACTCAGATCCCAGATTCGTTCGAGCCGCAAGGTCCTTGACATGTTCTAGTAGCGTAAGTATCATATACTACGATGCATGACAAGGTGGGACCAATCAATGAAAGGTGGGACAGGAGATAGGACAAAGACGTCCGTTAGTAAAACCTGCACAGACTAGCAAAGGTTAGCAACATCAGAAAGTAGAAGAATCACAGCAGAATCGTACCACAGTATAAAGGAGATCCAGATCAAAATCTTGACAATGACCACTGATGTGACATGTTCTGTCCTGTAGCACCCTTCCCTTCCTATAAGAACTCCCCTTAGGCTAGTTCATTCAAATGCACCAAGGTGGGTTTTGGAAGCTCAGGAGAGGAAAGAGAGGAGAATCTAGAGATTTCAGGATGGAAGGAGAGTCTTCCCGCGTTATGAAGAGGAGCAGGCCTAGCAGCGAGATCAGGCGACTCTCCGACCTCGAGGGTCATCTGAGTGGGACGATCTTGTCGCATATGGTAAGCTGATTCATTTCAAATTTTCCATGTGAACCTTCTTCTTACTTCCTTCATTTCTTCTTCTTTCCTCTTCCAGCCATATCCACTCTTCCCAGGCCCGAGGAAGTTTTTCAAGCTGCCATGGCTTTCAAAGCTGACTTCCAATATCTCCATTGGCATGAGGGCCATACTCTCAAAGTGGCATCTGCAGGGGCTCCTTATTCACGCCAAGCATTACGAGAAGATTCGTATGGACTGGGCGGCTATGGGCGCACTAGTGGAGATCTGGCATCCCCAGACCCACACTTTTATCTTCCCGACCTTCGAGGTGACCATCCTCCTCGAGGAGGTGGAACTTCTGCTCGGATTGAAGAAATTCAAGAGTGACGAGAAGGTGAAGGCTATGCGGATGCTGACACGGGGGACTTCTGAAAGCGTCCTTGGAAGCTTCATGCCGCCCAACGCAGCCAGAAAGGTCCGTACTCAAAAGGGGATCGATCTCCAAAAGCTTGCGGAGTGGGTCATGGACGCCCTGAGAGGGTCACCAGACGATGACTATTTGGAGGGAATCATGAAGGGGTTCACCATTTATCTGGCGGGTGCTCTCTTGTTCCCTTATACCGACAACATGGTGGAGGAAGACCAACTAGGTGCTATCTGCGGGATCTGGCGTGGAAAGAGGGTGGGACCCGCCGTCCTTGCCTATCTTTACAGCGGTCTTACTGTCTCGAGCATGGGTAAGCCTCCATTTGGTTGTGCACTTGTCTTGAATTGCTGGCTGGATTTGCATTTTAAATTCGACCACCGCGAGGGAATGCCAACCGCTTCGAAGCTCTTCTAACAAAGCCCTCTTCATCACATAGCCGACGTGTTAGGCTTCGGTGGTACCGTAGTGAACCGCGTTCCGTGGCTGAAGAAACGTGAAGACTGGCGGTCTCACTTTCGCACCGTGACACAAGGCTTCTTTACTTGCGCACCGGCATGTTTGCTTTCGCTAGATCTCCTCATGAGGTCTTCTCCCGAAGTTGATTTTCAACTGATCGGCGCGACCGAGTTCGTCCTTTATAATGCGCATCGGTGCTGCCTCCAGATTGGCATCCCACGCCATTCGTTCCCGCCACCGACTGGCATTGTTCCTTTGAAGAAAAGGGAGTTGGGCACTGCAGCGGACGCGAAGGAAGCGAAGGCCATTAAAGCTCCCTAGAAGACAAGTGTTGCGGGAAAGGCCTTAGCGCACGTGGTGGAAGAATGCGAGCCGTAGAGGGCTTATGTAACCGAACTGGGGAAGTTAAGGCCTAAGGTGCCTAAACCCCTGATGTAGTTCACTCTGCTTTTCTGATGGAATAAAATCTGGCATGGATGTTTTGGACCTCCGTTAATTATTATCTTTTTTTTATGGTTTTTCTTTTTCTTTATGTTTTTTATTTTGTTTGGATTATATTCTTGTCTTTTTTTCTTTTATTATTATATATATATATATATTTTTATTATGGGGGCGTCCAGGGGCCTGGACGCCCCTAAGTTTTATTTTTATTATTTTATTTTTTTGACAATTTATTTTTGGGGGCGTCCAGGGTCCTGGACGCCCCTATTTTGATTTTTTTTATTTTTTTATTTGTTTTCTTTATGGGAGCGTCCAGGCGCCTGGACGCCCCTATTTTTTTGAATTTTGAAAAAAATAAAAGAGTGTGGGGGCGTCCAGGCGCCTGGACGCCCCAATAAAAGGTCAATCTATATATAGGGGGGAGGGCTCCCCCCCTACTCACTTATACTGTTCATTCTGACCGTCCAGCCACTCCAAACGACCCATTCTTAGTCCCAATGGAGCGAGGAGGATCGAGCCAGGGTCCAGAGAAGCGGAAACGACTGGCTCGTCATGCGAGGAGGTTGAGGGATGATGCCGAGGAGGCCGTAGCAGAGGAGATTTCTGCGAAGGAGGAGATGGAGGTGCCGCTTCTGGCCGCGGAGGCCGCTGCGGATGCTGGTGACGCGGGAGAGGACGATCACGACCCGGTAAGTACTTCGGAATTCTCACTCTGTGGTTCAATAGGCTAAAACGGGCGTGCGAGAGGCTGTGAGAGAAGGCCGGGTAGTGAGAGAAGGAGGCGTCCAGGGGCCTGGACGCCTCCACTTTTTCTTTTTATTTTTGTTTATTTATTTATTTACGTAAATAATAAAATAAAATTAAAAAATAAGGAGGTGTCCTAATCCCTGGACGCCTCCATAAAAATATACATATTATTAATAAATTTTGTTTTGGGTTTTTGGGTTTTTTCTAAAAAAGGAAAAATGTAAATTGGAAGGAGGCGTCCAGGGAATTGGACGCCTCCACAAGAAAATATAAATATTTTAAAAAAGTAAAAATAAAATAAAAAGAATAAGTAGTATATATACAGTGTTATTGTTTATTACTGTTCATGATGCTGATGTGTTCTTTGTTGGTTTTGTGGTTTGCAGGGCGTGATGAAGGGCCGGATTAGCTAGTCCCTGGTGGTGGCAGCATACCGTGGGCTGCCGGATTTCCAGAGGGCGCGTGTGGACGCCATGGGCTTTGGAGCTTTCCTTAGGATCGAGCCCTTCCGGCTCGACCTTCCTCTTATCCAGGCATTGAGGGAGCGGTGGCACGCACCGAGCCGGGCGTTTCTGATGCCCTGGGGGCACATGGTGCCGTCACTGGAGGACGTGGCTCGGATCACCGGGCTACGGGTGGACAGAGAGGCGGTGAGCGGGGTCACCTACCCCGACTACCGAGAGAGTGCCCTGGACCTGCTGTGGTTAGAGACGAGCGTGACTGACAGGGACAGCAGGGTAGTCGGCCGAGTGGAGATCATGGAGGCGCTCGGATTCGTCGACCCGCGCCAGCGGGTTAGCGAGACTGGAGCGGAGTTTCTGGCACGACTGGAGGGAGACGCTCGTGCAGCTTTCACCCAGGACCCGAACGAGCGGGAGCTGGTGGATCTAGACCTCTGGAGGTTTCTTTTCTTCTTCCTGGGCCGCCTTCTGCTGGGGACGAAGGGGGACGGCATCCACTGCCGCTTCCTCGGGATCTTGGCGGATCTGGACAGAGTGGGACACTACGCGTGGGGAGCGGCTCTGCTTGCCCATTTGATTGCTGATCTCTCCCAAACTTCGGAGAAGGAGACGACAGTCAGCGGCTTCGCACCTTTTCTCCAGGTACACAATTTATTTATGCATTTCCACAGTTAAATATGTAATTATTGTACTAATGATGTATGATGGATGCAGGTGTGGAGCTATTACTATTTCCCGATGGGGAGGGCTAGGCATGGGAATAGGAGGGCCGTGCCTCTGGCGCGGCGGTGGAGGCCGGTCGTGGTTGCAGCACCCCACGGCTACCAGCTGGCGTCGCTTCGTCGGGAGCTGAGCGAGTATCCCGAGGCCATGGTATGATGCGTATGATTTTTTTGTGTTTATGCATGTGACTGAATGGTAACTAACATGATGCATGTATGGTGATGCAGGTGGTGTGGAGACCCTACCTGGGCATGGGCGACGCTGGCCAGCCTTGGGTTGTAGCGGGTCTTCCTCGTTTCAGGCGGGACGTGTGGGTCCATTGCCTGAACGAGATCGAGCCGCTTCGGCTGAGGCTGGTTATGAGGACGTTGGGGCTAGCCCAGGAGTGGGTTGATGTAGATGCGCCGGCCCGCATTGGGCGGAAGACCAAGGGGAAGGCGAAGGTTGTGGACTGGCGTACGCGCTTCCCAGCACAGTACCAGGACTGGCAGCAGGGCGGGGTCCCAGTGGTGTCCCACGTACAGGACAGCACAGACTACATGAGACGGTACCGAGCTACGTACGGGGACCGCCTCTCCTTGGGTGGTATGGCAGGGGTAAGTGAAATGAAACTGCTCCACCTTTCTATATGTATATGCATGGGATACTAACTTATGTGTAATGCAGGATGCTCGTGATACCATGATCGCCGACCTGCGGGCCCAGTTGGCGAACACCAGGCGACAGTTGGTGGCCATCCGACAGGAGTTGGAGATCCTGGTGAGTTTATGTGATGCATTTTTTGTGACCTGGATTTTTGATGCTTAGCCTTTGACTGA